>JARQOD010000002.1:129163084-129268979 GCA_033576555.1 Oophaga sylvatica | reverse complement strand
AATAATACAAACACAGTTTGCATTATTTTTTATTGCACGCTCATCCTGCGACGCCATCGATCTCCTGTAAAAAAACAAAAATAACAAACCAACACAAATACTCCCTGTCCCCGACGTAGTCCAAAATAACGAGGGTCCCACGACGAGTCCAGCTCTGCTACATCTGGATGCCAGGCTCAGCCTGACATCCAGACACAGCAGAGCTGCTTACCTGAGGAGATTCCCCGGCGGTCACGTGACGTCGAATGGATTTCTCACGGCCAGCTGTCGCGAGAGTACAGCTGGACGAGATTACCCAGTACCCGGCAGTCACGTGCACTTATCGCGAGAAGCTGCACGTGACCGCCAGGGAGAGGGTAATGGCCGGTCAGCTGTACGATCAGCTGGCAGCGAGAAATCCATCCACGACGTGACCACCGGGGATCCTCTGTAAGGTAAGTGCTGACTGACACCTGACAGCCCCGACTGACACTGACTCTTTCGGGAAGTTCCTGTGTCACGTACTTCCTTCTGTGACACAGGAACTCCCCATATACTTTACTGGAAGCTTCCGATTCCGGTGTCCGATATGCAAAAAGTATCGTAACTCAGAATCGGAATTCCGATACTGCGAATATCGGTTGATACCCGATATTTGCGATATCGGAATGCTCAACACCACTTACGATGTCTTAATTCTGTGTGCAATGGTGCGATGGTGACATGACTGAGTTGCTTCTTTTCCTGTATGTTTTTAACTTTTTATTATGAAGTATCCTTCAAGATAACAAGTTTAAAAAAAAAGGGGTGGTTGGCTTCTTGTGACATCAACCCCTTAAATGTTGACTTTCTATAGAATTGCATTTCTACTAATTTTCTATGCACCCATCTGCGCGCCTGTGACATAACCATGGGTCGCTGTAGGGTTGCTATGCCAGCTTGGGGTCTGTTGCAGACCTCCATGCTTGTAATTATGGAGCTCCCTTGAAATCCTACCTGTGGCTGGGCTTTTAAGGAGACCGTGATTTTTACTATATGTAGGAAAACAGTTGTATTGCACAATCTATATGATCGCAGGTTCAAGTCCCATAAGGGGACTAACAAGAACAGTAAAAAAAAAAAGTTTTAAAAAAACATGAAAAAAATAACCCATAACATTTTTCAAACCAAACCATGCTTTTTTTTCCCCCCATTAAAAATAAAGATAGTAAAAATACAGGTGCCATTGTAGAGTTGATACGATTCCAATCTATCAAAATTTCAAAATAATTAACCTGAATGGTAAACGCAAATTAATTTTTTTGGGTGCTGCAATACCACAAGAAATGCGGTAAGAAGCGATCAAAACCTCATATATATCCCAAAATGGTAAAACTGAAAACATCGTCTCACCCCACAAAAAGTAAGCCCTCACAAAGCTGCGGAGACTGAAAATTAAAACGTTACTGGTCTCAGAAAATAGAGGTAATACACAAAACCTTTTTTTTTTTTTTCTTTTTTTTTTTACCATTAAACATAATAAAGCAAAAATTTGTAAAAACTGTTCACTTTTTGGTATCGCCGTAACCTTGCTGATGAGAATCATATTGCAAGCTCATTTTTACCACAAAATTTACACCGTAAAAGCAATTCCCCAAAAATGGCAGAATTTCACAATTTTTTTCCCCATATGGAATTTTTTTCTCGTTTTCCAGTACATTACGTGGTAAACGGAATGATGTCTTTCAAAAGTGCGGCAAAAAAAAACACGCCCTCATATGTCTGTGGACAGAAAAACAAAAAATAGGGAAATTGTCTGCGTCATGAAGGGGTTAAGCGCATGTCTTTAATGTCCACTGGTGAGTGTAATTTCAGTCTTTTTTCCACTTCTTTCAGGGTATTGTGCGCATTCATCTTATAGAAGCAAGCAAACTTGTTTCTGAGGATTTTCAGCTGGGAGGTTTCCTGGCAGGAAAGTCCGATCCTTACGCCATCCTACGTGTCGGGACCCAAGTCTTCACCAGCCGCGTCATCAATGAAAATCTGAACCCTGTGTGGAAAGAAATGTATGAGGTACACAGCAAATTGCTTCACAGTTCTAACGTGCAGCGTCCGTGGCCGTGATGGGTCCCTCTGTAGAGCACGTCTCCTCTGGTCCTGCTGTTTGTCATAAGTCGTATATTAATGTTATTGCCGCGGCCAATAACTGGCTATGTGCCAAACATATCCAGTATCAGTTCTAACACTGATTGGACTCTGAAGCACGTGATCAGTTATAGGGGCAGCAGCGTGGTCAATTATAGGGACAGCGGGGCCACTTATTCTGCTGCACTGGAACAGTGTGGGATCTGAAAGGTGAATTATGATTATTTTATTGAGTTGCCGATTAGACATTATTTTAAATCCCAAAATATATATATATATATATATATATATATAAAAAAAAGAAAAACACATAATCCACCCCACAAATAAACCATCATTTGTCATACTAGCAATATAACAAACACAGTCACTATACACTTACCCAGAAATATTGATTAAATGTAAAAAAAAAAAAAAGAAATCCTATTGGTATATGAAGAATATTCATTAATGGCGTAGTGATGAAGCAGTGGTGTATTGCCATGCTGCTGGGTAAATAAGTCCAAATATTCCCTAATATATAGTTGTGGTAACAATTATTGATCTTCCATTGGGAATTAGGTTTTTTAGCAAAATTTACATTCTTTCTGTATTTGGCAATTAAGCAGTGAAAGAAGAACCACTTGTCCCTTTATATTAGTTGTGTTGATGTAATGAAATAGGTTTAGCTTGACTGGATGATCGCCAATGGCAGGAAGCTTATAAATTGTGCATATTAGGAATATCCTCACCAGTTTTTCAATGCGTGACGTAAATTTCTCCCTTTACCATGATGTTCCCTGCTCCTATGTGCAGTATGATACCTTTCACCATAATCTTCTTGGTCACACATGTAGGCTATAGTACACGAGGTGCCGGGCCAGGAGCTTGAGGTGGAGTTGTTTGATAAGGACCCTGATAAAGACGACTTCTTAGGAAGGTAAGAGAATACTTTTTTTTTTAATTGAGGGAACCTGCCATGTGAAAAAATGCTGTTAATCGCGATCTGTAGCTGTGCGGCCATCGCACTGAAAGCCCCGCTGCCAGGAGGAAATGAACCTTATTCCCCTGGCTTTCAGTCATAGATGTGTGGCCGGCACGGCTTCAGTCCTGATGCACTGCAGAGCCGGATGTCAGTCATTGCCAGGGGCCTCGTTATAGTGCATCAGCACTGAAACCGTGCCTCTGTAACTGAAAGCTTGAGACTGCCAGGAGGAGTAAAAGCTCATTTCCTCCCGATCACTGAGTTTTCAGTGTGGCGGCTGCCGAATTTCAGGATACTATTAGCCTACAGAATAACCCCATATCTGCACTTTTAATGGCGTTTGCTCACATGCCAGGTTCCCTGTTAAAGCCAAAATGATGTTTGGGGGAAAAGGATAAAGTCTTGTGAGCTGATGGCTTTCATGATTATGTGCAATCCATGTTCACTTTATATTTAAGGTATTTCTTTTACTATATACCGTTTTTTTTACTGACATGTAATGAAAGTAAAGCATGGTGCTTAAAGGGAATCCGCCAGCAGATTTTTGTTATATAGGAACAGAGAAACAAATTGCTTCTTACTTTATCTTTGATCTACCTGAGTGGTGCGACCGTTTACAATAAAATGTAGAAATCGTTGTCAAACCCAACTGCAATGTCTTGTGGTTATCTCTTAAACATGTGTATAATGAAGCTGAAGCTCCTCTCTACATGCAGACCTGTTTCAATGCATTTTTTTTCATTTGGACAGTACTGCTGACATTTTTGTTATATTTTTCTTTATGTTCCGGTTTGTTTTTCTTACAGAGGTGACAGAAGACAGGCCTATTTAGAACATTTTGTTCCCATTTATTAGCCAAGGAAACATCCCTGTAAAGGCCCAACGATTGAGTAAAACGCTCATTCGATTTTAAAGCTGGCTTAAGTCATGTGCTGCCGATTATATCATGTGCGCACAGAATTATGGTCAGTTATTAAATGAAGGCCGATGGGCTAAATGTTTTACGACTGCGATAGTCCCATATAAACCCAGTGTTGGGCATCCTACTGGAAGAGCAGATGTGTGAACATTTATATACCCAAGCTGTATGAGACGACTTACAATTTACCAGTCCGTTTGGTTGTCTGTTAATATTGGAGGTTTTTTTTCTCCAATGCGCTTTTATTGCTGTTGTTGCACCAGCAGATACCAGGAAAAAAACACGTACAGTTGGTCGTAGCCTGCAAGACTGTATAGAAAACCTAAGCTCTATTTTGTCACTTCAGGAGATTGCTCTCTGTCACTCGGAAATCGCCCATATAGAAATTTGATTTTGGAAAACTGTAGACTTATTTTTTTTCCCAGTATATAAGCCTTATTGCAACAGGATAGTTAGGACTGTTCATTGTAGATCAAGAGCCTTTGTCTAAAATGCCAGTGTACTTCATCTTTTAGAAAGCTCCCATGTACTATATCATTATGATGGTAAAATCAGTAATTAAGTGATAGGTTAATTACCTTTCGAACAGTCCACAACTGCTGTTACAATAGTACATTGCATATTTTTTTTTAAATTCAAATAAGGATCTTGCCATTCCATACATTACATATGTAATTAGTCAGGACTAGTCCTGCCGGGATCTTCTAATAACCCTTCTTGGGCATGATCAGCGGCCTCCATTCAGTCCCTGTTATGGTAGGACCATTATGTAGGCTGTCACTTATGTCCATGGAGATGTGATTAGAAGATCTGTGCAGGACTAGTCCGGGGGAAGGAGATGCTCTGCCAGACTAGTCCTACCGTGTTACATATGTGATGCCGCAGGGTTAAAGTTCATCGTACAAAGCTTGTAGCTCCAATATGGAACGTCAGGTAACTTACTGGAATAAAGAAATCCACACCCATACTGCTATAACGATGATCAGATGATGTGTCAGATCTTCCCTTTTAAAATGTTTGCAAAGTACTGTGTCTGAGTAGCCATACAGCCTGATAGGGGTTATCCAGGACTTCGTAAAAAACAAAAAATGTACCTAAGCATTAACAGGCAGGTAATTGCAACTTACCAGAGTGTTGTGCACAGCGCCATTTTTCCCCCGACACAGAGCGGCCACAGACTGCTCCTTCGGAGATTCAAAAGCCTCTGCTGACGTCGTGTCTACAGAGCGGCGGCTTCTTCTCCGCTCCACCCTGTTGATGGGGTGGTCTTCCAACATTATTCTGATTGATAGCCGTATCCCCGCTGCCTAACTGGGGGAGCCGGCTGTCAGTCTGAATAACATCAGAGGTTCCGCCCCGTTGCTTCAGCATTTCTTAATCCTTTCTTAATGATGGGTGTGCAGGAGTAATGTGCACCAAATTCATTAAGAGCCATACACCAATTAATGGATTGGATGTGCCTCACCAGAAATGTTCCTCCAGTCAGGAATCCTTCCCAGCTCCAACCACTTTGTCAGAGCTGGCAGAAACTGGTGTAAAAACGCCAAATGTTGCAAATTTTCGCACAATTTTGCAATGCGCCAACATTTTGCGACATTTGAAGGACTGGCAAATTATACTTTCATGAATCAGGCCCATAGTCTTTTTGAACGTCTAGAATATTTGGGGGGGATTTACCGGTATATATTATAGTATATACCTCCTGTTTTTCTTTTTCTTTCTTCTTTTTATTCCCCATTTTCATACCCACAACTGTGTCTGCAGATCTGTGCTTATTCACCTTGTTTTCCCTCACTCAGAATGAAGTTGGATCTTGGTGAAGTGAAAAAAGCTCAAGTAGTTGATAAGGTTAGAGCCCACGTCAATTCCTGGGTGTAATTTGCTTGTGGTCTTTCTGTGCTTAATTGTTTCTGTCTTCTCAGTGGTATGAACTTAATAATGTCAAAAGTGGGAAGATACATCTCAGACTGGAATGGCTTACTCTTATGCCTAATGCTTCCAACCTTGAGCAGGTAAAGAAACTCTCGTTATTTGGGTTGTGTTCATTAACTTTAATTTATAAATACTTGTGATAACAATACATGCATAACTTCTGTGTACAAGTCCTTAAAATATATGGCAAATATGATCTAAATCTCTCCGTTTAGCAGTGGGCTTTTCTTAAACTTGGCCGACAATTTAATGTGTATTGGGGTCTCCCAACTATCGCCCAGTCTTGCTATCGTTGGAGACATTTAGTGCCTGCTGCCCTGTGGGCACACAATCTTGCATTTTTTCTGCCCTATTTGATAGACTATCAGTAATGTTAACAGAAAACAGCTTGATGGCATGAGCGTGAAAGATTCTGATTTCTATGAGCCAGTGAAATTTTCAGAAATTTCTACAAACTGGCATGAAAAGATTTATGTGATAGAGATCATTTTGTTTTCCTTGAGCTGACCATATGCGTTACATGGCTCTCCTGCCAACTTGGCCCTTATGTAACCGGACACATTTACTATTGACTTACTTTTCCGGTATGCAGTATCGCCGGCATGTTGTAGTGTCGCCAACATGTCGCAGTTTCCTGCATCCTACACATTGCTTTTCCAGTCCAGGCCACATCCAATGTTGGGTGTTAGGGTGACCTTGCCTTTCTTCACACCTGTGTTTACTTACCTCCCCAGGTAATGAAAATGAACAAGGAGATAACGTCGAAAACAAATGAAGAACCTTCTGCTGCCTTTCTCATAGTGTACTTGGACCGAGCCGATGACCTCCCTGTGAGTACACGCGGAGGCAAATGCCAGTTCTCTGCACAGTTTAATGTAAAAGGAGACACTAATGCAAAACAGCGTGCAACGAAAAGATCTGCGTCGCCCTCGTCTGTCATCCAGTCCTCCGTGTCAGGAGGATCAGGGGAATATTTTCTACGGCTGTCGGCGTCTTGGGCTGAGGATGCAGAAATGAAGACCACCATGGAGGACTGGATGCCAGACGAGGGCAGTGCAGATCTTTTTGCTCAACTCTAATACAGAGTGTAAAAAACAATAGAATAATTACGGTACTTGAGCAAGAAATATATCCAAAGTATTTTGTCATAATCTGTTTCTTGCGAAGTAAAGCTCTTTGTGTTCCATATAGCGAATTTTCACTTTTTAATTGTTATGATAAAAGAAATTCTTAGGCAAAATTTATGCAAAGTTTTTGGCAATTCTGTTGAACAGTTTCCTTTATTCTTGGTCTCTGAGAATAGATGTAAAAAGGTCTCATAAGTTAATGGATATTTGTTTAGAATGACTGCTTTCTTCCATTAAATTAACAAAGGGCCATGTGTGGTTCTTCTCTGTGGCCTCGGTCAGTGGATCCTACTCTTTTATCTGAAAACTGCCCATTTTACAAGGGTTTGCCAGGCACTCCGACCCCAGAAACATGAATAAAGTAATCTGTACATCATGGGTAATGTAACACATATAGGAGTCACAATAAATTCCACTTATAGTATGTTGTGATGTTTAGTGGAGTATACGGGCATTACTTTAATGCTATAAATATCAGGGTGAAATAACTGTAAAACCATTTCTATAAACCACTCAGAATATTCTCTTTATGTGGATAATTGTGGAGCGCGTGTTATGTGCTCTCGTAACATAGAATTGCGGCACAGTACGAATGTACAGAATTGTTTTTCTTTCCTTTATGTTGCCATGGCTTTTTATTTCTGTTCACATGAGTTTGCTTCGTTTCATGGCTGCCACAATGTTCTATACCGAGTCTCTGAGTGACATCTAGAGACAAAGAGCCACTTGTATCAGACCAGATTATTTGTGTTACAGTTTTTTAGTTGTCAAGCAAGTCATAACTGAGAAAACAGTAACACCAGATAAAAGCTGTAGGCCAATGTGATCCATTTATATAAGACTTTGTTCACATCTATATACAGCCTTTTGCTGCAGGAATACATCAAGGAATACTTCTGATGTATCTTTCTGGCATAAGTCTCTGGCGTGTCCCTCTGGCATAAGGCTCTGACGTGTCCCTCTGGCATAAAGCTCTGACGTGTCCCTCTGGCATAAAGCTCTGACGTGTCCCTCTGGCATAAAGCTTTGACGTGTCCCTCTGGCATAAGGCTCTGACGTGTCCCTCTGGCATAAGGCTCTGGCGTGTCCCTCTGGCATAAGGCTCTGGCGTGTCCCTCTGACATAAGGCTCTGACGTGTCCCTCTGGCATAAGGCTCTGACGTGTCCCTCTGGCATAAGGCTCTGAAGTGTCCCTCTGGCATAAGGCTCTGAGGTGTCCCTCTGGCATAAGGCTCTGACGTATCCCTCTGGCATAAGGCTCTGGCATGTCCCTCTGGCATAAGGCTCTGACGTGTCCCTCTGGCATAAGGCTCGGACGTGTCCCTCTGGCATAAGGCTCTGACGTATGCCACAGTATATAAGAAGGTAAGGGGTAAATGATGTTGGTGCACTGAAGAAAAAAAAAGTATAAAAAAATAGCAGAAAACTTCAGCACGCAAACTGAAAATTTATTATGTATATGATAATTAGAGGCAAAAATCAAAACATATGAAGCGACCCTTGTAGTTACAGATAGAGTTCAGCAACGTTTTGGCATAAGAAAACTGGTCATAGAAAGCAAATCCTCAAATTCAGGAACATAATAAAACATAAGAAATCCTGTTTACAGAGTCTGTACACCAAATGATAATGTAACATTCTGTGAAAATAGCCTAACATCAGATAGATGTCAGCTGAAAGAGCAATCAGCCAACAGCTATCTCTCCCAAGTCTGCACACGCGGGAAAGCTTGGCCTTGAGGAACGCTCCAGCACCACTGTCGAACTCCTCTGAAAGTGACTTATGTCCTAGACAACAAAAGGATTGGCCATTGGAAATTTGACACGTTAGATCCTTTTCGGGAGTTGAGGATCATTTCTCGGTGGAGAGTCAGGAGGCCACCATACACATTACACTGTCTATCAATCCTACTGATACTGCAGAGTTTGAGCAACTTTGCTCAAATGTATAAGGGGCCCTTTAGTTGTCTATAGTTGACTGATTTGGAATGGTGGGATATTAAGTGACTACAATTTAGGTTCAATGGTACCTGAAAACCGATGACCTTAATAATAAGATCTTTATCAGATTTCTAAAAACCTGGAATACCTGTATGAAACCAGAAAAAGTGCGGTAAACCCCCTTAGAGTTGCCGCATCGCCACATCTCCGGTATTGCAGGATGAAATAGGAATGAGGGCATTGGTGAATGATCAGACATTAATGGGAATTTCTTAGAACATGTATCCCAAATCCTTTTAGTAAAAATAATTGGTCTCAAGATGTGAGAATCCAGCTTATTAGAAACAGTCTACCAAAGGTAAGAATTTGGATGGATTGGGGCTAGCCACAATTTTTCAGTTTTCATCCATCTAGAAAATGCTCTAAAAATGGACCAGGCTGGGAAGTCGCGTAAATGAGTTGCCCAATAGTATTTACAGACTCCCGGTACATCTAGCCCACCCCTCATTTTACTCGTTAATAGGAATTCATTCTTGATTCTATGCCTTTTATAGGCCCATTATTCAATGGTTTCTGATGTGAGAGCTCATTTTTGTGCCTTGTTTGATATCATTTTGTATTACTAGTCTCATGTTCATTTTCTAGCTGATGAAACATATGGGATTTTGTTTCCTGAGATTACCTTGCGCTAAAGACTCAATCTCCTTTCAGTATCAGTATACAAAGAGATAGTTACTAGAGCTGTCAAGACTTGTTACTTCATAGTTCTTCATACAGGAAAGATTTGTATCTTGTTACCGTGTTAGCCAGTAGATAGAAAAATATTCAGAATTGAGAGTCCTCAGAGGTTGATACCTTTTAATGGCTAACTGAAAAGATGGTAGCAAATTGCAAGCTTTCGGGACAACTCACTTTAGTTATAGTTATTATTATTATTAAGGTTGAAGGAAGACTTTAAGTCCATCTAGTTCAACCCATATCCAACCCATATCCTATCCTAACCTGCCCTAAATGTTCACACTCCTTATCTATGAACTGTTCCAATATTTATGGCCATAACTGTCTTTCACTCTCCCATAATGACAGCTCTGCTTCACGTCACTTGTCTTATCTATTGCATTGTTTCTGTGCTGTGTTGTGTATAAATATGTGATTCTTCAGATTTTGTATTAGTCTATGCCTGATGAAGAGACCTGAGTGGTCTCAAAAGCTTGCAGTTTGTTACCATCTTTTCCGTTAGCCATTAAAAGGTATCAACCAATCAATCAAGGAGTCTCAATTCCAAATATTTTTCATAGTTCTTGATAACAGTCATTGATGTTTTGAAGAATTGGAGAGTAGGTTCAGCTTACCATGTTGTGTGATGTGAAGCCCCGCTTGATGTTTTGCTGGAGGGTGCTAGTCCTGCTGGTGATTGCGACTAAATAAAAGTAGTGAGGGAAGAGTGAAGCTCAGTACGGCCGTCCAGGAAGCAAATAAAATTTAATTTGATTAAAAATCAAAACATTAAAATTCTTTAAAAAGCTGATGCATTTCTAGCACATCAGTGCCCTTAGTCATATGACTAAGAGCACTGAACTTCACTTCTCCCTCCTCCTTCACTGTTTCTCGTTAATGTTTGGCTTTCTTTTGTATTATTGCCTGAATATCATAGAATCATAGAATGTTAGAGTTGGAAGGGACCTCCAAGGTCATCGTGTCCAACCCCCTGCTCAATGCAGGATTCACTAAACCGTCTCAGACAGATATCTGTCCAGCCTCTGTTTGAAGGCTTCCATTGAAGGAGAACTCCCCACCTCTCATGGCAGCCTCTTCCACTCATTGATCACCCTCACTGTCAAAAAGTTTTTTTCTAATATCTAATCTCTAAAATGTGCCCAGTATTCCAGATGATGCCTGACCAAGGAGGAGTAGTGGGGGACAATTACTTGATCTAGACTTAATGCTTCTCTTATTACATCCCATAACTGTGTTTGCCTTTTTTGCTGCTTCATCAACCTGATGACTCTATATATCTGGTTGTGTCATGTCTTATGTAAATACTAATTCTTGTAAAATTGTTATTTTGTAAATCAAGAGATTTGGGGGAAAAATTACAATTAACATTTATTATAATACTTTTCAAAAGTCTTTACAATAAAGAGGTTATTTGGGGCTCTGGACACATATTTGAAGTCACTCCTATGCAGATTGCCCAAACATAACAGTATGCAATGCGCAAACTGTCATGATTCCCCAGTATACTCAGTGAGTGAGCGGTCACATGACCGCAAGTATATGAACAGCAAAGTTGCAGTCACTTGCAGACTAGATTCTCAGCTGGTTTTCTCAATGCTCTATTGAAAGAAGGAGATGGAAATGTAGACAGCACAAGAGCACTTGGAGTCACTGTTCACTCGAGCTGGGAACACGGGAATTGTGACACACTGTGCACACTGTCATGATTCAGTAACAACCAATGACTGCAGATATTTGTCTGCAGTTCAGAAAACTCTTTAAGTTGTCATCTTTTTGATATTTATTTTTCTTTTATAGCTAAAGAAGTCAATGAAACAACCGAATCCTATGGTACAGTTATCGATACAGGACATTACACATGAAAGCAAGGTAAGAGACAGTGGTATTTAGTCATAGTGAAGCACTTTTTCAGAAAAGCTATAACACAACGGTATATTTATCTGATATTCTAATATAATCCATCCAGCAAAAAAAATCCACTTACACTGCAATATTCAGATTGCTGGCACTGCGGCTTTCAGAGCACCACTACGGCTTTCAGAGCACCACTACGGCTTTCAGAGCACCACTACGGCTTTCAGAGCACCACTACGGCTTTCAGAGCACCACTACGGCTTTCAGAGCACCACTAGGTGCCCACTCTTGCTTTGTGCTGCAAATGGTTTTCACAGACACGCTATGAATGCTTTGGTGGACACCATGTAAGGCTCTATTCTCACCAGAGGTTTTCTTTACTCTTTCTGGTTTTTGACAGCTAGTTTGCAATGTTGCTCGTTCTTTGAAAGACCCCATTATAAGTCAGTCGGATTTTTTGGGAATTATTTAGGAACTGGTCTTTTATTTTAGTGTTTGCTCTGTTTTAGACCACAAGTTATGACCGTAATGGCAGTGACCCTTGGTGCAGTGACATAATGCTCTCTTGTGTTTGATTTTGCAGACTGTGTTCAACACAAACAGTCCTGTATGGGAAGAGCCCTTCCGATTCTTCCTACGTAATCCTAGCCTTCATGACCTTGACATTCAGGTGAGATCAGATATTCTCTAGTAGATCTCTGCAGTCAGCAGGAGGCAGTGCTCAGATAGAAAGTGACGTGTGTTTGTTTCTTACCAGGTAAAAGATGACGATCGCCAGCAGACTTTGGGCACTTTGTCCGTTCCGTTGGGGAGGATCCTCTCTGCTGATCAATTGACGTTAGACCAGTGGTTTCAGCTCGAGAACTCTGGACAAAGAAGCAGAATTTATCTGAAGCTTGTTATGAGGGTAAGTCAGATATTTGCTCAGTCTACAGACACTTAGAATTAATTAGTGACCGTACCACCATGTTCCTCCTAGATAGAGTTTTGAAGATTTTTGGATCATCGCATTATGTAATATTAATGAAAGCAGTCAGACACTCAGGCGATAAATTACTAAAAGAAATACTAAATGTAAAAATTAGGAGTGGCCTGTGTGGCTGTACTAATATACTAGGAGATTGCTTAAATGGCAAAACGATATTTTATCCTTTTTGTTAGCAGCCCTATATGCTTCTTGCAGATCTACAGGATCATGGGGTCATGATAATGGCTCACTCCAAACTGTTAGTGTATGCCAATATACGATGTGTTGGAAACTTTTATATCCGCAGTTATCGATTACATTTATTCACATCATAATGTTGAATTCTAACCATATAGGAATATACAAAAAATATTAATTTTTTTAGATATTGAAAGCCCCCCGCCCTCCAGCAAAGAAATATAGGGGGGGTCTCATGGCCTCACAGACCTGAGACTGGTTTGTTTACGTCTGTCATATGTGCTGGGGCTAAAAATAGATCTGAGGTGAGCTGTGGCAGTGGCCACGAGCAGTTTATTCTGGTTTTCTGAGGTGAGCTGTGGCAGTGGCCGCGAGCAGTTTATTCTGGTTTTCTGAGGTAAGCTGTGGCAGTGGCCGCGAGCAGTTTATTCTGGTTTTCTGAGGTGAGCTGTGGCAGTGGCCACGAGCAGTTTATTCTGGTTTTCTGAGGTGAGCTGTGGCAGTGGCCACGAGCAGTTTATTCTGGTTTTCTGAGGTAAGCTGTGGCAGTGGCCACGAGCAGTTTATTCTGGTTTTCTGAGGTAAGCTGTGGCAGTGGCCGCGAGCAGTTTATTCTGGTTTTCTGAGGTAAGCTGTGGCAGTGGCCGCGAGCAGTTTATTCTGGTTTTCTGAGGTAAGCTGTGGCAGTGGCCACGAGCAGTTTATTCTGGTTTTCTGAGGTAAGCTGTGGCAGTGGCCGCGAGCAGTTTATTCTGGTTTTCTGAGGTGAGCTGTGGCAGTGGCCACGAGCAGTTTATTCTGGTTTTCTGAGGTAAGCTGTGGCAGTGGCCACGAGCAGTTTATTCTGGTTTTCTGAGGTGAGCTGTGGCAGTGGCCGCGAGCAGTTTATTCTGGTTTTCTGAGGTAAGCTGTGGCAGTGGCCGCGAGCAGTTTATTCTGGTTTTCTGAGGTAAGCTGTGGCAGTGGCCGCGAGCAGTTTATTCTGGTTTTCTGAGGTAAGCTGTGGCAGTGGCCGCGAGCAGTTTATTTCTGGTTTTCTGAGGTAAGCTGTGGCAGTGGCCACGAGCAGTTTATTCTGGTTTTCTGAGGTGAGCTGTGGCAGTGGCCGCGAGCAGTTTATTCTGGTTTTCTGAGGTAAGCTGTGGCAGTGGCCGCGAGCAGTTTATTCTGGTTTTCTGAGGTAAGCTGTGGCAGTGGCCGCGAGCAGTTTATTCTGGTTTTCTGAGGTAAGCTGTGGCAGTGGCCGCGAGCAGTTTATTCTGGTTTTCTGAGGTAAGCTGTGGCAGTGGCCGCGAGCAGTTTATTCTGGTTTTCTGAGGTAAGCTGTGGCAGTGGCCGCGAGCAGTTTATTCTGGTTTTTGGCGCCCTATTTTGTGGGCTTGTGATTGGTGGAGCCAGTTTCTGGCTGGCAAATTGAATCTATTTAAGCCCAGCTGTTTGGTTGCTGGGGCAGAACAGATCGTCCTTCAAGAAAAGAAGATAGAAGATTCTCCTCATGGAAGAATTACTTCAGGAGATCGTTTCCAGGGCCGGTGAGGAAGGAGCAACGGAATGGTTAAGGAGCTGCTTACCTATAAAACCTCCGGCAGCAGCTCCTGATACCTTCCCTCCCCTGACTCCTGCCCCCGGTCCACAACCGCCGAGCCAGCCCCTCCTGCAACGCCGAGCTCAAGCCTCTCAGCCAGAACGAGGAAGCCCCGCTCCAGTTACTCACCTGCCGGGACGTCTCTCCTCCCCGGAAGCCGCGCACAGGATGTGCGTGTGAAGGCCCGGCGTCCCGCTCCCAGGAAGTCTCGCAGCCCAGTGCGAGATTCTCGCCGGCATCAGACGTCGGCGCCGGCGGCGTCTTCGGTTCCAGCCAGCTGTTCTTCCACCCCCTGCAGCCGTAAAAGCGCTGCGGCGGGTATTGCCCTGCAGCACCGCGGTGTTCCTCCCCTTCAGGAGGGGGCACAAGGAGAAGCTTCCCGGCCTGCTGCGTGCCCGAACTCATCATCGGAAGAAGAGGATGTTGAGATGCAGTGCTCCACAGATCAGCTGCGCTCGCCTTTTACAAGCTTGAGCGCTGGCTGCAACTCATCACAGGACATCGCAGATGGAATTCGCAGCGGGGTTGAGATTCTTAATGTGCCCCTGTCTGTCCAGAATTCCCAATTTAAAATGTTAATTAAGGATGTGGTGTCAGAAGCCCTAGGAGCAGCTATGGCTAAAGCTCCGCATTTTGTGCAGAGTATCCCTGCACAAGAGGTTTCTGATGATTCGGTTGTAAGACCGAATCCTTTCAAAGAGGCGCTTACGTGTGAGCTCTCTCCTCTGGGCTTTCATTTGAGCGCCTCAGTAAAGGAATGTATTTGGAGCAATCAGTATGTCGATTTGTTCTCTTTGCTTCCGCAGAAGGAACAGCTGTATAAGTATGAGAAGAAAGATGAGAAGTCCGAGGCTGATGATAAAAGGACTTTATAAATCATTTAATAACTGGATTCAGGCCTTCTCTATTTATGCAGCTGTTTTAGGTGTAAAGTTTCCTCATTTGTGTAGCAAACTTTTTCAGCATGAGGACATAATTTTGTAAGCTTACCGTAATTTCGGCGGTACAGCTTGGCTCAATTATGACGAGGCCTTTAGGCAGAAGCTAGCGGTTCATCCAGAGGTTCACTGGTGTTTGAAAGATGTGGGCCTTTGGATCAACCTCATGCTTCCTCAGAGGAGTGCTTTTGGTAGACCAAATGCTACTAGTTTACCTAAAAAAAGGCCTTTGCTTTGCATTTAATGAGTCAAGTTTCAAATGGTCCGCTAATTGTAAATTCCGCCATGAATGCTCCTTTTGTGGTGGAATGCATTCGATGTCTAAATGTTTTAAAAAACAGTCCGCACAGCAATCATCTGCTAGGGACGTTAGTAACAAAAGCTCAGACTCCAGTGAGGCTGGAAAGACTAATTTCATGGTTAGACAAGTATCCAGACCATCAGAGCAGTAGATTGTTATTTAATGGTTTTACATACGGTTTTTTTTTTTTTTTTTTTGTTCCGTCATTTAAAGGGATTGGCTGTCATGTAGTCAAAAACTTGCCTTCCCTTTTGGAGTTTCCGGATATCGCAAGAGAGAAGATTTTTAAAGAATTCGAGTTACGCAGGGTTGCAGGCCCTTTTTCCCAACCCCCTTTTGTGATTTTAGAATTTCTCCTTTAGGTATCGTACCTAAGAAAGAACCCGGGTCTTATCGTTTGATTCATCATTTATCCTTCCCTTATGGTGGGTCCTTGAATGATGAAACCGATAAATCAATTTGCTCAGTAAATTATTCATCTTTTGACAGGGCGTTAGAATTTTTGAGAAAATTTGGTCAAAATGCGCTTATGTCTAAGTCAGACATCAAGTCGGCATTCAGACTTTTGCCTGTGCATCCAGAAGGATTTAATTCATTGGGTTTTTTCTTTAATGGTGAGTTTTTCTTTGATCGTTGTCTCCCTATGGGTTTTTCTCTTTCATGCTTTTATTTTGAAGCGTTTTCTTCCTTTTTACATTGGGTGACGGAACAAAATTCTAGTGATGCCGGAATTCTTCATTATTTAGATGATTTTCTTTTCATCCGTCCTCCTGATTCTGATATTTGTCTTCATGCACTTAACAGTTTTATCTCCACATGTTCGGAGTTCCTCTCGCGCAAGAAAAGACTGTTTTTCCGACGGAATGTATTGAATTTTTGGGTATAACCCTGGATTCGTTACAGATGGAATGCAGACTTCCTTCTGAGAAAATTACTAAACTTTGCAATTCTCTGTCTGATTTTTTATCTCGGAAAAAGATTACGTTAAAAGAGTTACAGTCTCTTTTAGGTCTTTTGAATTTTGCTTTGCGCATCATTCCGATTTGACGTCCATTTTCTAGAAGGCTCTATGATGCTACCAAAGGTTTTTCCAACCCGGGTTCATATTCGGGCCTCTTCTGATCTGAAAGAAGATGCAAGAATGTGGCTGAGTTTTTTGTTAAATTTTAACGGTAGGTCTTGTTGGCAGTATCCGTTTGTGTCCTCTGATTTTTTCCGTTTTTCTTTTTCTGTTGATTGTTCATCTGGCTTTGAGTTAATTTTTTTCATCTCATTGGTCGATTGAACATTGGCCTGAGGTTTGGCATTCATGCAATGTAACAAAGAACCTGGTGGTCCTAGAGTTGTTTTGTGTTTTTATGGGTTTATATTTGTGGGGTTCATTTATGTCTAATTACAAGTTAATTATCTTATCTCTTAATCAAGGTACTGTTTTTTCCATTAATACGTTGTCTTCTAAGAATCCCTGGTCTAATTTGGTTTTGAGGCAGATTGTCATGGTCTGTTTGAAATTTAATATCTGCCTGAAGGCCAAACTAGGTGAAAGCAAATTTAAGTTAACAGTGAATTCTCTTTGTCACCGGCAGTGGTCCAATTTTCAGCAGCACATTCCAGACGCAGACGAGGAATCAACTCCCTGCCCTCAGACACTTTGGGACATAATTCCAACATAATTTCATATTTTATTGAACATTCATTAGCTAAGCGATCATGGGCTGATTATTCAGCTGCATGGCTTCAATGGGTTAAATTTTGTCAGTCAAACAATTTTGATTTTTTAATTTCTAGTCCAATTTCAGGTCTTAAATTTGCCGAATTTTTAATTTTTAAAGGTCTTTCTTATTCAGCTGTCGCTAAAGTTTTTTCGGGGTCTCTTTCTTTTTTAAATTATTGGGTAAGCATCCATTAACAGGATTATTTCCGATCAGACAATTTTTGAAGGGTTTTAAACGCAATAATTTCAAACCAGGCTCTGGACGCCCTATTTCTTTAAGTCTGTTGAGAAATCATTGTCTAGCCCTGGGCAAGGTTTGTTTTAATGCGGTTTAAACTTCCTTATTCTGTACGGCTTTTTCTCTTGCGTTTTTCGGTGCCCTCAGAGTAGGTGAGTTGGTCTCTTGTAAGAAATCAGAGCCATCTGGCTTAATTATCCAAGATATTTCACTACATCACTCTTTCGTGCAGGTTTTTATTAGAAAGTCTAAAACGGACCAATTCGGTAGAGGTGCTAGTTTAAAATTAATATCGAACATAGACCCTGTCATCTGTCCGGTAGCTAACATGAGAGCATGGCTTTTAAATAGACCTAGTTCGTCCATGGCGATGGCACTCCTGCTACTGTTTTTCAGGGCCTGTGCACACGTTGCGGATTCCTAGCGGTTTTGCCGAAACCGCGGCAAAACCGCTTACACAATACAACACATTATGGCCTATGAGATTCCGCAATGCTGTGCACATGCTGTGGGTTTTTCCGCGGCGGAATCGCATCGCGGGAGAATCCGCAGCATGCTCATTCCTCTTTACGGAACCGCGGCGATTCCGCCACCATAGGAATGCATTGAACCGATTACTTTCCGCATGTGGCTGTGCCCACCATGCGCAAAGTAAGCGGTTCATGTGCAGATGGTACCCAGGGTCTGGAGGAGAGGAGACTCTCCTCCAGGCCCTGGGTACCATATCCATGTAAAAACAATAATTAAAAAATAAATAATGATATTCTCACCTTCCGGCGGCCCCCGCAGCTTTCCCGCCTCTCAGCGACGCTCCCGCCAATCCCGTTCCCAGTAATGCATTGCGAGATCACCCCAGATGACGTAGCGGTCTCGCGTGATGCTACGTCATCAGGGTGATTGTCGCAAAGGACTCCTGGGAACGGGATTGGCCGGGAGCGTCGCTGAGAGGCGGGAAAGCTGCGGGGGCCGTCGGAAGGTGAGAATATCATTATTTATTTTTTAATTATTGTTTTTACATGGATATGGTACCCAGGTCGGGCGTGTCAATTGCAAGAATAAAAGAGCTAGGCAGATGGGATTCGTCTAGATTTAAATTATATGTTAGGCATGATTTATATGATTATTAACTTTTTATTTTGATTGCAGGTCCCTTTATTGTCTGGATAATTGGACACTCTTTTATATTCTGGGCTCAGAAGAGGGCTAGCCAACGTTCCTATTCTGAGAATTTGTCTTTCAGTGATTCTTATATTCAAGTTTTTTGGCATAGTATTCGGGGAATGAAATGGGGTAATTTAGTTGTTGAATGTAGTAAGCTCCTCAGACAATTCCCTCATCCTGATTTAATTATTTTTCATTTGGGTGGGAATGATATCGGGTATATAAAAACTCTTGATTTATTGGCTTTAATGAGATTGGATATTTCTAATCTCAAGCAAAATTTTATTCATACTAGTTTTGTTTTTTCAGAAATTGTTCCCAGGTTACTTTGGAAGGATAATAAGTTGTCCTTTTTGGATAGAATTCGTAAAAGAGTAAATAGGAGTATGGAAAAGTTTTTGCATTTAATCGGAGGTTTTTCTTTTAGACATTTGGACTTGGAGGGTTTTGCTTCGGGTATTTATAGGTCTGATATGGTTCATTTATCAGACATTGGACTAGATATTTTTAATCTTGGTTTGCAAAGTATATTGGAGAAATGGCTGCGGTGTTGTTTTTGGGGGGGCCATGCATTAGGAATGCATGGCGTTTGGGAAAATCGCCCTACAAGCAGGGTGGATTGGTTATTCTTGGTGATTATTTTAAAGCTTAAGTGGTGGATTATTACTTGTTCATTATATCTTTTAAGTAACCCAAATAAAAACATCACGGCCATTTATTCCAATAAGTTGTTGTCTTGTCTTTATTATTCAATTTGGGTCTTGTGATGCCATGATCATTATCTTATGCGCAGAAAAATATTTTCTTAAAGGAAATCCTCATCATTGGGGTTGTAAACCATTTAATGTGTAGTCTGAGTTTCTCAGATAATTCACCAACAAGTAAAAACACAAAACTTAAAAAACAATGTTTTGGTTATGTTTTTTGTTTTTCTGACACAGATTCTGTATTTGGATCCAACTGTATGCCCGGACACAGGATCTGAACCCTCTGATCTAGAAGAATCAACTCGTGGCTCCAGTGTGGATAGGCCGCCAAGGCCAAATAAAACCAGCCCTCCTGAGAACTTCGGCACTGAGGTTCGATATGGTTTTGTGTTTCAATGTTACACTATCTTAGTATTCTTGTTACAGCCATGTTGATCATAATTTGTCCCATTGATTTAGTGGCTGCTTTAGAATTTTTGAAGCCAAGTTTCATTAACCGCACAATTATTGATGAGTTTCCCTATCAATAGATGATCATAGGGAGCTCAGCAATGAGACCAGCCATGATCTGTTTCTTTACATATCCCTTATAATATTAGATGCGTTACTTTCTGCTACAAGGTTTACAGCATGTCCCTATGAATGACAGTCGGACGTTGCCAGCTGTGACATGTTAGTTACTGCACTGACATAGGATAACCTAACATTGTGTAAGACAAATTTTAATTGGCATTGTTAGCTGATGAGCAAACATCCTGGTTAGGATCCGCGCTCCATTGTTCTCAATTACTGCAGCCCAGCACGCCAAACCAGCGAACACAATGTACTATCCACAACACACCACACGTGTGTAGTTCCAATATATATTTTGTTATACTTTACAGTACAGTAATGAAGATGTACATATCTTTTAAGGCCGAGAGGGGTATACCTCTTTAAGGCCGGTTTCACATTTGCGGTTTAGTCCGCTGCGTTTGATGCGCATACATCCGCATACGTCCTGCATACGTATCTTCTGCATGGGGTACGCAGGGACATGCGTTAGGGTGCGTTTGCGTATGGTTGCGTCTTTTCACGGTATGCGGCGGGGCGCGCTGAACGCATCTTGTTGCAATTTTTGCGGCGTCAAATATCCGCAGTCATCCGCATGCGGATAATGTGCGTAAAAAACCTGCATTACTGGCTATGTAAACGCAAGCGTACGCAACGACATGCGTATGCTTTGCTTTTGCGTACGCAAGAATTTACATAAGACACGCACATTGGGCGTGGCTTGTGTAAATTAAAAAATTTGCTGGGAAAATAGCACTTACCTATTGTCTGCAACAGCAAACGCATGCATGCGAATAATACGCTGCGCAAATGTGAAACTAGCCTAACACCTTCACGACATATGACGTACATTTACGTCAGATGTCGTGTCCCTGACTTGGATGTGTGCTCGCCAGCCGAGCCCGCATCTTTTCCAGCTGATTTAATCCAAAAGCATTTAACAGGCTGTTGGCTTCTAACCAAGCATTTAATGATCGCCGGCAGGGGACGCATCAATCCATGCGACTTGATGGCGGGGCGTCGATGGGTTGCTATGACAGCCCGGGGTCTGCTGAAGCACTGCTATGTATAGTACAAGCGATCAGATGATCACAGGTTCAACACCCCTACAGGGACTAACAAATAGTTATAAGTGAAAGAAAAAATTTTTAAAACTGAAGAAAAAAAATACATAGAAAAGTACAAATCACCCCCTTTTGCCCTATTAAAAATAAATAATATAAAAACACATTTGCTATCACTGCATTAGTAAAAGTCCAATCTATCAACATATAAAATAGATCAATCTGATCTGTAAAGGGCAAAATGAGAAGTAAAATCGAAGTGCCAGAGTTGCCCCCTGAAAACAATTGTAGAATTGCACTTTTTTTGCAATTTTAATGCACTTGGCGTTTTTTTCCCGCTTTCCAGTGCATTACATGAAATTAGTGGTGTTCAAAAGTACAACTCGTCCCACAAAAAACAAGCCCTCAAACAGCTATGTCGATGGAAAAATAAAACGTTATTGCTCTTGGAGGAAGGGGAGGAAAAAATGTAAATTGGCCACTGTGTGAAGGGGTTAAGGGGAAAATGTTTTGCTGAATATAGGTTCCTGGTGACATGGCAGAACTTAGGCATCCATGAACAACAGGCCACAATGCACAAACCTGCTGTGGGTCTCCTGATCCGAACACAACAGTCACATTTACCATATTTCTCCTTCGTCTCATTGGGGGACACAGGACTGTGGGTGTATGCTACTGCCGCTAGGAGGCTGACACTAAGTAAACATAAAAAAGGTTAGCTCCTCCTCCGCCGTATACACCTCAGCACTGGCCGCAGGCAAACCCAGTTATTGCTTAGTGTCTGATGGAGGCACACGTCTGGTTCTTTTTCCAGACCATTTTTTTTTTTTTTTTTTTCTTTTCCCACGAAGATGAGATAGGGGCGACGGATCCTATTGAAAGGGTCCGATCTCCCCAAACCATCAACGGGCGAGCACGTGGAGTAAAGCCTCCAACGTATCCTCTCCCGCAACGTGGGACACGAATGCCGGACTTAGCCCTGACCACCCTAAGGTATTGAAACCCTAGGTTGTACAGAGGCAGGAGTTTGTCCGTGCAGCCCCCACTGCGCCACCAATGCTAGACTGCGGTGCTGCAAGGAGGCGGACGGTCCCTCTCCTCATCCCCTGTAGGGGTGATGGAGTTAGGGTTCCTGCACCGTCCCACCTTTTTTACTACAAAGCCCCCCTCTAAATGCATCAGGCGGAATGGCTCACCTTTTTGAAAACGGAGAAGATACTGGAGTAACGCCGGGAGAAACCGCACGCATGGAGCACCGCAAGTTTCGCAGACTCTGCTTCCAGCCAGGTACAGGCTCCTGGCTCGTGTTCCGATCCCCCCTCTCCCCCCCGGGGGCGTCAGGTCCCTGGCCTCGGCGGTGTTGGGGGTCTCCGGGGACTGGGGCCCGAGGTGTGGCGTCCGGCGCCGGCAGGGGGGTGGGCCGCGGTCGCGGGGATCCGCCCCCGGCATCGTCTCCTTCCGGCGGGCCCGCCCTCTGATTTTGAGGCGGCCTCCGCCGGAAATCTAGGCCTCGGCTTCGGGCGGTGCTAGGCCGCGGCTGCAAATTTAGTCCCCGGCTTCTGCCGGGGACTAGGCCGCGGCCCAAGATGTAGCGTCCGGTGTCGGCCGGAGGGCGGGCCGCGGTCGCGGGGATCCGCCCCCGGCATCGTCTCCTTCCGGCGGGCCCGCCCTCTGGTTTTAGGGCCGCCTCCGCCGGAAATCTAGGCCGCGGCTTCGGCTGGTGCTAGGACGCGGCTGTAAATTTAGTCCCCGGCTTTTGCTGGAGACTAGGCCGCGGCTGGAGGCGGGCCTCTGACGGCTAGGCCGCGCCTCTCGACCCTCCCCCTAAAGGCTCGGCTACAAGAGCTCGCCTTCCTAACAGGGGAGCGCTCTTTTTGAAAAATTTGGAGCCAGACGCCACTGCTACGCGGTTTAGGGACACAGGGGGTACAGGACTGGGGTAAGTGCTTCTACCTCCAGCCTGGTTGTTCCGTTTCACTAAGTACTTCTGCACTCCGTTTCACTGACCGTCGCACATCCAGTTCATTGCGGACTCTGTGATAGACTCAGTATGTCCAGAAGAACTAAAGCTCATACGGTGCTGTATACCGCATGCATTGCCTGTAGGTCCCCTTTTCCGCGCACCCAGATTACTCGGGTTTGCGAAGCCTGTGACTCCGAACGGGCTCAGGAACCCGCTCCTATTACGGAACCCAGTGCGTCAGGTCCCCCTGAATGGGCTCTGTCCCTGACTCAATCTGTGGCATCATTGACTAGAGCAATCGAGTCCCTTCAAGCTCCAGATAGGAGCAGGGACAGTGGTTCACCCGTCTTGGCGACGTCTCATGAACCTCCGGCCTGCAGGGGCCGCGCTCTCACTAGGCAGACGCAGGGAAGCGAACCCACACTGCGTCGCCTTTGCCGTCCGGGGCCTCGGCATCTTTCAGTTCCGTCTCCCGCTCTCCCTCACCTCTGACAAGTGATCAGTATTCGGATTCTGATTCAGAAGGGTCCCTTAATTTAGAGGCACCAAATTGTCAGGACACAATTGACAGTTTGATTGAAGCTGTCAATCAAACCTTGGGGATAGACGATGAGTCCACCTTGACCTCCGGTCATAAGGTGTCCTTCAAAAGAGCCAGGCAAGCTCATAAGGTTTTTGGATCTCATCCTGAGTTTGAGGAGCTAGTGCAGCGCCACCGGGAGAAACCGGACAAGCGCTTCGCAGGACAAAAGGCTCTCAATACTAGATATCCTTTTGCTCCCGAGCTTCTTAAGAAATGGGCGGAATCTCCTGCGGTTGATCCTCCTGTGTCGCGTTTGGCGTCTAAAACGCTCCTCTCCCTTCCTAACGGTTCTTCGATCAAGGAACCAACGGATCGTCTGATTGAAGGTTTGGCCCGCTCGGTGTTTGAAGCATCGGGTTCTGCTCTCTCTCCTTCTTTTGCAGCGACTTGGGTTGCTAAGGCCATGATATCCTGGTCAGAGTCTCTAAATAGAGCGCTTCATGGTATAGAGGTACCATCTGAAGTAACTGAGATTTCTAATCAGATAGCACTTGCAGGAGACTTCTTAATTAATGCGTCCATGGATGCGGCAAATTGCGCAGCCCTAGCGGCTGCTAATGCTATTGCCATCAGAAGATCTTTGTGGCTGAGAACCTGGCGAGCAGATTCAATCTCTAAGAAATCGCTTACATCCTTACCATATCAGAATGGTCGGTTATTTGGCGAAAGGTTGGATCAGCTCATATCTGATGCGACGGGAGGGAAGAGCAGTTTCCTTCCTCAGCAAAAGATTAAGCAGCCTTTTCGCCGACAGCTTCAGCCTCGCTTTAGAGCCTTTCGTAACCCAGGTTGGGCCGCGCCAGCTACCTCCAGCGGTTCAGGTCGGCCTAGTCAGGCCAGAGATCGTCAGGTCTCCTACAGGACCAACCCTCTGGGAAGAGGGCGATCTCAACAACCAAGATCTAGAGGGTCCAAACCCCAGAGATATTCGGACAAATGACTGGAGGCAGAATCCGGTCAATTTATCCAGAGTAGGCGGCCGCTTACTCTGGTTTCGCCCCATTTGGCTATCGATTACTCACGACGAGTGGGTCCGAGAGTTAGTCTCCTCGGGGTACAAAATAGAATTTTCCAGCCTTCCCTCAAATCGTTTTTTTCCCTCGCGCCTTCCCAAGGAAGAATCTCGGGTTCGCGCCTTATTCAGGGCGGTCGAGTCTCTTCGGCACAGCGGGGTTGTCGTGCCTGTACCGGAGATCGAAAAGGGTCAGGGGTTTTATTCCAACCTGTTTATTGTACCCAAAAAGGATGGTACCGTAAGGCCCATTCTGGATCTAAAGCGATTGAACCGGTTTGTCAGAATTCGACATTTCCGAATGGAGTCTCTCCGTTCGGTCATTGCAGCCATGGAAAAAGGGGAATTTCTAGCATCAATAGACATTCAGGATGCCTATCTTCACATCCCCATATTTCCTCCTCATCAGAGATTTCTTCGGTTTGCCGTCGGCAAACTTCATCTTCAGTTCGCAGCCTTGCCATTCGGGCTAGCCACAGCCCCCAGGGTGTTCACAAAGGTCATGGCTGCTGTTGTGTCCATTCTGCACTCCAGGGGGGTAGTCATCCTGCCTTACTTAGACGATCTCCTCATCAAGGGTCCGTCTTTTCAAATCTGCGAGGAAAGTGTCAGCATTACGTTAGACACCCTTGCTCGCCTGGGGTGGCTGGTGAATATGAAGAAATCATCTCCCGTGCCATCTCGGAAGATCACCTTTTTAGGGATGAATTTCGACACCGCTCAGGGGTTGATAATTCTTCCTCAGGACAAAGCCTTGGTTCTCCGTCAAGAGGTACGGATCCTTCGCCAACCAATTCCTCACACCATCCGATTTTGCATGAGGGTCCTAGGAAGGATGGTGGCAGCAATAGAGGCTATTCCATTTGCCCAATTTCATCTTCGCCCCCTTCAACATGCACTCTTGGCAGTATGGGACGGGAGCCCTTACTCCCTCAATCTTCGGTGCCGTCTGTCCCTGCAGGTCAGACAGACTCTAATGTGGTGGACGAAGAGCACCACTCTTCAACAGGGTCGGTTGTTTCCTCCAAATTTCTGGTTGGTTGTCACAACGGACGCCAGCCTGCTCGGATGGGGAGCAGTGTTTCATCACCACACAGCCCAGGGAACTTGGTCTCAGCAGGAATCGACCCTCCCGATCAATATTTTAGAGATCCGAGCTATTCGGCTGGCTCTGAGGCATTTTCACCAGCATCTGGCGGGCCACCCAGTCAGAATACAATCGGACAATGCCACGGCAGTGGCATACATAAACCATCAGGGAGGTACCCGCAGCAGGGCGGCCATGCACGAGGTAAAACAGATTCTGACTTGGGCAGAGGTAAATCACTCTGTGATTTCAGCGGTCCACATTCCGGGCGAGGAAAACTGGGCTGCGGATTTTCTCAGCCGTCACGGCATAGCGTCAGGGGAATGGTCACTTCATCCCGAGGTTTTTCAGCAGATATGCCGACGCTGGGGAACCCCAGATGTGGACCTGATGGCTTCCAAGATAAATGCCAAGGTGCCCAACTTCGTCTCCCGGTACCGGGATCCGCAGGCATTTGCAGTAGACGCTCTGGTCCTACCATGGAATCAGTTTCATCTTCCATACTTGTTTCCACCAATAGCCCTTCTCCCAAGGGTGATCAGAAAGATCAGGATAGAGGGGGTTCCAGCGATATTAATCGCTCCGGATTGGCCGCGTCGCCCATGGTACGCGGAGCTGGTACAATTGCTCGCCGACGCACCCTGGCGACTGCCAGAGCGCGTGGACCTTCTCTCCCAGGGCCCAGTTTACCACCAGAACTCAGCGGTCCTGTGTTTGACGGCCTGGCCGTTGAATCTTGGATCCTGACCAGGGCTGGATTCTCTAAAAAGGTCGCCGCAACGATGGCTAACGCCCGAAAGCCCGTTTCGGCTCGCATCTACCACGGTACTTGGAAGGTCTTTTTTGATTGGTGCAGGGAACATGATCCTCTTTTCAATTCCGAATATTCTATCTTTTCTCCAGGCAGGCCTAGATTCAGGTCTAGCGCCTAGTACTCTTAGACGACAGATATCAGCTTTGTCGGTTCTTTTTCAGCGAAAGATCGCGTCTAATTTTCAGGTTAGGACCTTTATTCAGGGGGTTGTCCATATAGTTCCCCCCTACAAGGCTCCCTTAGATGTTTGGGATCTCAATCTAGTCCTGGGAGTCCTGCAGGAGTCTCCTTTTGAACCTTTGCAGGAGGTTTCTCTGTCATTTCTTTCCTGGAAGGTGGTGTTTTTGGTAGCCATAACGTCCATAAGGCGGGTTTCGGAGCTTGCCGCACTGTCTTGTCGAGCTCCGTACTTACTTTTCCATCAGGATAAGGTTGTGCTCAGACCAACACCACCTTTTTTGCCTAAAGTCGTGTCCTCATTTCATATTAATGAGGACATTGTTTTGCCCTCATTTTGCCCAGCTCCGACGCACCGAGTGGAGAAGGCTCTCCATACGCTGGATCTGGTGAGAGCACTCAGGAGATATGTATCTCGGACGGCGTCCTTTCGACAGACGGACACGCTGTTTGTCCTCCCTGAAGGTCGCAGGAAGGGACTTGCTGCTTCTAAGTCAACCTTGGCTAGGTGGATTCGGTTAGCCATTCAGGAGGCTTACCGCATCAGAGGCGCGGTGGTTCCCGCAGGGATCAAGGCTCACTCCACCAGAGCGGTGGGTGCCTCCTGGGCCCTTCGGCATCAGGCTTCGGTGGAACAGGTTTGTAAGGCAGCAACCTGGTCCAGTCTGCATACTTTTTCCAAGCATTATAATGTCCATACCCAGACTTCTGCGGATGCCAGTCTGGGTAGAAGGATTCTTCAGGGCGCGGTTGCGCACCTATAAGCAATGCTGGATTATAAACTACACTGTGGAGTCGGTTTCCCACCCAAGGGACTGCTTTGGGACGTCCCACAGTCCTGTGTCCCCCAATGAGACGAAGGAGAAATACGGATTTTTGTGTTACTCACCGTAAAATCCTTTTCTCCGAGACGCTCATTGGGGGACACAGCACCCTCCCTAAGAGCCGGCTGGCTTTATATTGAGTTAACTCTATTCTCCTTAAATTGGTATCAGCAGTTTTTTCTTCTGAATATACTGTATCTGTGTTAACTCTTGATTTATTTTTTAGCCTCCTACTGCTTTTTGCACTAAACTGGGTTTGCCTGCGGCCAGTGCTGAGGTGTATACGGCGGAGGAGGAGCTAACCTTTTTTATGTTTACTTAGTGTCAGCCTCCTAGCGGCAGTAGCATACACCCACAGTCCTGTGTCCCCCAATGAGCGTCTCGGAGAAAAGGATTTTACGGTGAGTAACACAAAAATCCGTATTTTTCGGACTATAAGACGCACCGGACTATAAGACGCGCCCAGGTTTTAGAGATGGGAAATAGGGAAAAATATATTTCAAGCAAAAAATGTGGTAAAATATTTAATAACATTAATAACATACTATTATATGTGGTGTTATTATATATAATAGTATGTTATTATGTTGGAAGCTACGGGTAGGAGATGGTGCTGCGGGACCAGTGTAGTGTCTGTAAAGTACTATGTGAAGACGCTGGAGGGTGAGAATATGAATGGGGGCATAGGGCTTATATTTAAAGCACCACTCCAGCACTGAAAAATAACACTGGAGTGCTGCTTTAAGATCTCATGGGAGAACTATAACTCCCAGCATGTCCTGCAGAACCTATGGCATGCTGGGAGTTATAGTCCACCACAGGATGGCAGAGTGCTTTTTTATGTGCTGTCATTACTAACCTTTTAATTAATTCTTTCTTGTTCAGTGTCTGCAGGACCTGTGATGACATCATGAAGAGGCAGGGTTTTGTGTGGTCATGTGATGCTCCAGCCCGCCCTCTTCATGACCTCATCACAGGTCCTTCAGAGGAGCATTCAGCATCGCATCAGCACAGCCCCTGTGCTGTCAGGTATGCAATGCCTCCTGCTGCACTCTGCTCCTGCTGCCTCCTTCTACTTCGGACACAGATCTCCCCAGCTGCTGCAGGAATCAGGCGCTGGGGAAACAATGTGGCTCTGTCATTTGCTGCACCCCACTCACTGCTCAGCTGACAGGTGGGCGGGGAAGCGGCTAATGAATATTCACTGCACTTAAGTTTCGGGACCAGTGGTTTCCCCAGCTCTGGTTTCCTGCAGCAGAGGGGATATTTTCTTGCCTACTGCGATCTCCCTCCACTGCTGCCCCCTGCCCCCCTCCCCACGTTACATTCTGACCATAAGACGCACCCACACTTTCCTCCCAAATTTTGAGGAAAAAAAGTTTGTCTTATGGTCCGAAAAATACGGTATGTTTATGAGCAGGGCTGTGGCAGTCAGGGAAATTAAGGAGTTGGAGGTTTGACGTACCCACCCCACAACCCTGCTTATGAGGCTGTTGAGTCCAGGTCTGGATACGACAGTCCATACTCGGACAAGGTTTCATGGATGTCTCAGTTCGGCCTTACTCGTGTCTTTGTTGGAAATCTGATATTACGGTAATATATACATATTTTTTTTCTTGCTCTAGAATGTTCTACGTGTTTTCATTATTGAAGCAGAAAACCTTATTGCAAAGGATAACTTCATGGGAGGAATAATTAAAGGAAGTCTGACCCTTATGTTGTGATACGATCTGGGGGAAAATCTGTGCAAAGCAGAGTAATAAAAGAGACCTTGAATCCACGCTGGGATCAGACCTTTGAGGTATCATCTACATTTGCAGCCTTTATAGTATGCACTGGGGAATATGATACAAATGCATTGTGCTTATTCTGCAGATAACGGTCACTGATGTCCCTGGACAGGATATTGAGTTTCTCCTGTTTGATAAAGATATTGACAAAGACGATTCTCTTGGAAGGTCAGTACATGTCAGTTACAATCCTTGTACAAAAACAAGACCATCCGTGTCAGGTTCACTTTACATAACACATTGGGCAAAGTAATAATTGTCTGTTCCTCACCACTGCCCTTTAGCTGTCAGCAGAATACAAAGGGCTGCCACCAGGAATTTCAGGGCCCCATACTGGCAAATTTTTTGTGCCCCCTTGAGACTCCGCCCAGGCTCCACCCCAGCTCCGCCTCAAACCCTCAAACCTTCCACAGTCCCACCATCCACTCATAGAAAACTCCACATCTGCACCACGTCCTCACCAATTACACACACATTATCGGTTCCCATCTAACACCAGATCACATATATAGCCAACAGCTTTTGTTTTGGCTAAAATAATTTTTTTTAAGCTGCCACCATGACTAGGTAGACTCTTTTGGCCGAACCCTACTCTACTCTCACCTATTATTAAATATTTATAAAAATATCCAATACTCTTTTTAGGTATATTTTTATTTTGTTTCTCCAAGAGAATGTCACATACAGTTTTAAAATGAACAATAATGCCACATAGAAAGGACAACTGCTGTCACACCGTGCCCAGACCACATATTACCACCACATAGTGACCGAATAATGCCAGATACAAGGGTCAAATACCACCACACCATGACCAGACCACATATTACAACCACATAGTGACCGAAAACTACAATACTGATCATTAATAAAAAAAAACACAATACTAATTTTACCATAAATATATATATATATATATATATATATATATATATATATCATTAGGACATTATACACAGGAGCTCTATATATAGTGTCAGTGTACAGCTAATACGGTGATCACCAGTGACATACACAGGAGCTCTGTATATAGTGTATAGTGTACAGATAGTACAGTGATAATACAGTGATCATCAGTGACATTGTACACGAGCTCTGCATATAGTGTCAGTGTACAGATAATAGTGATCACCAGTGACATTATACACAGAAGCTCTGTGTATAGCATATCGTGTATAAGTAATACAATGTTCATCAATTACACTATACATAGGAGCTCTGTATATAGTGTCCGTGTCATTGTACAGGTAACACACTGATTTACCGGTGACGTCTCTAGTTAAAGTCCTTCATCTTTGCTTTTCATCTTCATCCAGCGCACACCTCCATCACTTCTTCCAGCCAGGACTCGTCTCTGCAGAAAAATAAATTATATAGAGCACATTTCCCAATTTTTCCCCAACCTCTACATTACGCCAGATGAAGAAAAAAGCGATCGTGTCACCCTGCACAGTAGCAGGACCTCTCCTCCCCCACATTGAAAAAACAGTATCATCCAAAATACTATCCTTTTAGCCCCTACAGTTATAATATCTCACCTTCTGGACCCCATGTGTCCTCCCATTCTGCCTCATGTCTCTCCATACTGCCCTCATGTCATCCATAATAGTATAATGCATCCCATAGTCATATATATCAGTATAATGCAACCTCAGAGTAGTATAATGCACCCCATAGTCATATATAGTATAATGCACCCCCATAGTAGTATAATGCGGTACTATTCATCTGGTACAATGCACCCACACCCCCATAGTAGTATAAGTAGTATATTGCACCCCTTGTAGCTCAGCTTTCAAAAAAAAAAATTTCTCCTTACCTGGCCGAGGTCCAGCAGTGTTTTCTGCTAGATTCATGTGAGGTGCGGACCGCTGACGTCAGCTGTTGTCCTGTAATTGGCTGGTGGCTGTTAACTGTTGCCGTGCGGGTGGAATCTCCTACATGGCAACAGATTTTAACCGATCATGCATGAGGATGCATGATCAGTAACTGCCGCTGGGGCCCGGTGAGCAGAAGAGAGGGGGGCCGCTACTGTCCCCCTCTGTTTACCGGGCCCCATACGCCAGTAAGGGCAGTAATGCCCTGATGGGCGGCCCTGAGAACACAGGCACCATTTACAACTGGCTGTAAATTGCTATCAATCCCTTCTTAGAGGGGGACTATTGTTACCTGTGGGTAGGTCGGTATCTGATTGTGCAAATGATGCTTGCTGCAAAAACACATACAGTAGTGCAGCTTGTGGACGCAGATTTAGAAAAGTTGTTTTTTCCATTAATTCATTTGTTAATGTTTATTAGTAAATTGTGGCAGTTGGTTAATTGCTAGCCGGTTTATCTCTCTTAATCAGAAAAATTACAAAGTGCTTGGAAAAACAATCACTTTTGCAAATTGCTTTTTAACAATCCTCTCCATTCCCAAGAACAGAAGAATTTATAATGTAATAATTTATTGATCGTTGAGTAGGTCTGTCTGCGGTGGTTGACCTCTTAGACAGGGAGTTCTGCACCTACAACCGCAGCCGGCAGCATTGGAGATCACATATTTCGGGATTGGGTATCAATCATGCTTGTGTTGCAAACTGTCAAACACTGAGGAGTGCACCACCCCCAGCAAGTAGGAAGGTGAGAGACAGGGGAAAGGTGCGCCACTAAAAACAGATGGAGAACAATCCCTTTAAAGACGACTTATCACCAAGTTTAACTCTTAGTGGAGCAGCAGGAATAAAATACCAAAAACCTGTCTGCTTTTGACCTGCCAAGGAGCACCTTTAATCTCTCCTTACATGTCTGTTTTAGTAAATATTTAATTCCCCATTGAATAACAATTCTGGATAATATTTTCTTAAAAATGGAATTCTTCTGTTATTCCTCCTGGAAATTAACAAAATGACAATTGGGCAAATCTCATCACCCTGTTGAAGAAGATTGTGTATACACAGTCCTGAGGTATAAGGGGCAACATTTCTCCTTGTGGAGAGTGACATACCGGCTCTGGCGTGCCAATGTAAGGAGACTTATTTGCGTTGATTAGAATGTACACAGTCTTGTATTTTAGTATTTAAAGTTCTTGACTTTTGTAGCTGCTTCAAATTATTTCACTTCGTTTTTTGGGGCTTTAAAAGCGCTGTGATATTTAGCAATAAAGTATTCCTGATTTGTCACGCCTTTCATTTCAGCTGTAAAGTTGCCGTGAAAGATGTGCTGAAGCAGAAAAGCATTAATGAGGTAATACTGAACTTCCTCTGGTCACCTTTTACTTTATAAACCATGTATACATGTGCATGGTAAATTTGGCAAAATGAGAGAAAACCTGCCTAACGCAAAAGTAGCACAAGACCTGTAAGGCTGCGATGGCATGCATTGTTAGGTCGACAGCAAGAATTCTGTAACATGCCTCCAAAACAACGGAAATCTTCATGGACTCCGTTATAACTACTAAACCAAATTAATAGGGCACAGAACAAAAGTCAAAGAAATAAAGCTTTTATTATGATTCGTTTCACTAAAATCTCAATGAGGAGCATCCTACACAGAGGTGTATAGTGTACATCATGCTCAGAGACACTATATACTCTAGCAGAGAGGTACTGACCCAAATCTACCGCTGAAAAGATTACTATAAGTAAACTATACTGATTAGTGCCACAGAACATCCATAAGTGAATAAAGGGTTGTCATTGAACCCCGGATGGCAGCTGCACCTCAGCAAACATTACTCCTCGTCTTCTTTTTATAGAAGCAATGGTTAAAGACAGTCCAGCTGTGGTTGCCTTCCTTGTATGTGTTATGGATGCCCTTTTTACACTCCTTGGTTTTGCTTTCTTATACAGTTCCTTATCTTTGCACCCATTGTTTGGGTCAGTATCTCCCTTCTTTGCACATCACATGTATATAGGGCTGTCTGGTAATTATAGCTACTGTGTATAATATGCCTATATGATGGACTTTAATAACGACCTTCACGTGCAGAAGCATGCATGTCATTTTATTGAAATATATCCTGATAAAGATTTTTCAATATTGCATCTGATTTTGTGCCCCATTATGTAGGATTATCAGTTAGTGTACCTGCCACAGGTGTGTATTGGGTGGCCCATACCACATAGGAGTTCAGTGGTCACCGATCAGACCCAGGGTACAATGCAAAGTGAACAGAGCCTCATTGAGTTCAGTAGACTGGAGATGTCCGGGTTATTGTCTTGTGACCCTATTGTTTTACCAAATATTCTGTGTATATGGTGATATGTAGCTACTGTTAAAACTTATGATTCTGTGTAATCTGTTTTACACGTGCAATGTGTTGTGAGACTTAAGGGGGTGGACAACCCCTTTATATTTTTGGCTTGGTTCTTACAATATGTGAATGCTGTAGTCAATCAGTGACTGCCGCATTCACGTGACACCCCCATTGAATGTTGATCCCATCAGACCAATGGGGGCCCAGTGCTAACTACTGAGGAGCGAGCCAGTCTGGCAGGCCAGTGTCCATTTTTAGTTTTCTCACTTCCATATGTCCACTAATAAGATGATGTACCATAGTGGACAACCCTTTTAATTTATTTTATTTGTTGCCTTTGATTGGTAATAAATGATACATAACACTGATGTCGTCTGTCGTCACTAACTCTGTTACCATCTGACAGTGGCTGCCCTTGGAAGCTGTAAAATCGGGAAGATTGCATGTCAAAGCCGAGTGTTTGTCTCAGCTTACGGATCCTTCTCTGCTCGATCAGGTATTCCTACACACTTCATGCTGTTTCTAATCTGTAATATGCGGCTTCTGTCTCTACATTGTTTGATACTCGCTTCCATTTTTTTTCTGTTAGTACTTTTAGCAGACTCGCTCCTGTCTTGCCCTGGCAGCATTATTCTCTTGCTTACACAAGTAATAACGTTGTGTTCTTATTTGCTATTTATGGTCTTTTTTTATATTGTTTCTTAGGTGCAGATGGTGAACAGCCTTACTCAATCAGCACAGAGTGAAGAGTTCTCCACTGCCCTCCTGTGTGTCTATATAGAGCGAGCCAGTGATTTACCGGTGAGTTGGTTATTATCATACCCGTCTTACCTTTTAGCGGTTTCACAAAGTAGCGGAGAGTTTAATAAGCAGATTGCACATCTTACAAGCCAATTTTACTATGCATTTTTAAAACCACAAAGAAAAGTGCAAAACATTGCTACATTGCTAATCAGCTGGCGATTCCTCTGCTTCATTTCACCTCTTGTCAACAGAGCTGTTCTTTCTATTCTGCTCTGCAAACGTCATTCTGATTGACAGCCGGCTTTCCACATTCACTCAATCAGCATGACATCGGCAGAGACGCCCTGTCAACAGAGCAGAACAGAAAACACTGCTCTTTCAACGTGATGTCAACGGCAGCACGGGAATCGCTGACATGAGCAGTCCGTGACGGCTCCGAGTCAGCAGACACCGATGTCAGTCAGAACAGGTAGGTAGGTAGGTAGCAATTACCTGCCTGTTAGTTCTTAGCCTATAAGCAAAAATAATAAATGTTGTGGATAACCCCTTTAAGGAAGAATAAACTTGGACTGATATATCTTGCAAATGCAATAAAATGTGAGCTAAGAGCAGCACACATATATAGCATTAATTTAATACATGGTTGTACGTATGCTGTGGCCGATATGCAAATATACATTTACAAACGCTATGCACCATAATTAATGAGTACATAAATTCCACTATAGCTAGACATTTAAAAAGCATGAGGTAATTGGTTTACAGTTTTGATCAAAATTGTAAAAGGCCCCCCACCAGCAACAAGCTGACTTTATTTGTATGGGACCCTCAATTCTTCAAAGTCGCCTCTGCGGGATCCAGCTAGGATTTGCTCTCATTATAGACAGTCTGGGAACAATGGGTGGACAGTAGGAAGCTCGAGCCTAGAAGTGGCCAAACCCCCATATATTTTGTAAATGGGACCTAAGTGCAAGGACAATACTGTACATACCACCATGCCAGAGGCAAGCGGGTGCAGCTGATGTGGTAAATCCGTCACTTCTCCTGCTGTATGGAAAAATCCTTGGCAGGACTCTCATCTGTGTCAGAAGTGCATTGTTGGCAAAGAAAGTGAGGAGGTGTAAGCTAAAGTGTCAAAGATAAGAAATGAAGAGGGAAACAAATCCGGGCCCTTCTGTCTTAAATGGCAAGGCACCGTACTAGAGCTCTTTGTTATACAGCCCTTATGTGCACCACTTTCTGATTGGAAAATGTCAGCCTCCTGTTTGTTAAAAAAGAAAAAAAAAGATAAAAGTGCCAAACCTCTGGTCTGGTCAGACCCTTTTATTCCGCCTTGCTTGACAAGCTGCTGTGACTTAGTGGGAAAGATGTGGCTTCTTACAAAAGACGGGCCTGGTTTGCAGTAAAATTGTGACAAAATGTTGAAGCAAAGTAAGTCATCAATACGTAGTGTAATGTTAGGTAGTCTGAAGACACCGATATTACCAAGCAGCATGATGCAGTGTGTGACGTGATGCATTACAGTGCCTAGTGGCCTTCCCATAGTGTTAATCACTTTCCTCTGTATCTCGTCCCCCTTACACTGCACAGTTTTATATTATGTATTTACTATTTCTTTTCTACACTTTTCTTACTGTTCCTCTTATTATTTACATAGGTGAAGAAAGGGTCCAAACTTCCAAGTGCAAGTGCACAGATAACTGTGAGGAAAGCTTCCTACAAAACTAAGGTACGTCTTACAGCCATTGTGTATACACTTTTCTGTTCATCCACCTTTTCCACTTGATTACTTTCCTGTAATGGGACTGGTCGTCATCCCTTGTTTGTCCATTATATGAAATACATGATCATTCTGGAGCATCTTTTCTTAGACATTTATATTGTGCCATTCGTTTAGAAGTCTACCAATAACTTGAACTGTGTTTGTGGCCAGTTTGGAGACGGGTGTTGTCGCTTCACCATACAACCTGACATTGTGCAACCAGTGCTGACAGTGTCACTATGGAGACACACTCTGCAAGTTAATTTATTGATAAATGTTCAGGAGGAATAACAGAGGAACTGAAGAACACAGTATTTACTAAAAAAAGAGACCTGTTACAAGTTGCGACAGATCCTTCTTATCCCCCGGCCATTTTCTGTTTTTGCGTTTTCGTTTCTTGCTCCCCTTCTTCTTAGAGCCATAACTTTTTTAGTTTTCCGTCAATATGGCCATGTGAGAGCTTGATTTTTGTGGGACAAGTTGTACTTTTGAACGACACCAATGGTTTTAACATATCTTGTACTGGACAACAGGAAAAAAATTCCCTGTGCGATGAAATTGCAAAAAAAGTGCAATCCCACACTTGTTTTTTTTTACCATGTTCACTAAATGCTAAAACTGACCTGCAATTATGATTCTCCAGGTCATTACAAGTTCCTAGACATTAAACATGTATAGGTTCTTTTTTATTTAAGTGGTAAAAAAAAAAATTCCGAGACTCCTAACGTCTCCATTTTTCGTGGTTTGTGGCTGGGTGAGGGCTTATTTTTTGCGCGCTGAGCTGACATTTGCCGGGAGAGATGTGGGCTCAGCGCCAGCGCCCACATCAAAGTGAGGGATTCTGAAGTGGGCGTATTATATCACGCCCAATGTCAGAAAGGGATTAAAGAAGCACTCCTCCCATCAGTTTTTTTATCTTCTTAAATCTTCTTAATATATTGCAGTCATCATATTATATAACACTATGTACTTACAATTGCTTATTTTGCCTTTCTACCCAGCTAATTCTTCTCTTTTCTCTGCTCTATGTAGAAACATATGAGGTCTCTTTCCCTGCATTTATCATTCCTCTTTTCATCTCCTGACCCAGCTGCTCCCTCCTCCCTCTGCCAGGGACTTTTGCAGTGACTGATGTCTCATACAGGGAAAATTGACCTCCTGTTTCTACATGGTGCTTCAGATAAAACCAATGCACTGCTCTGCCTCATGCAGGACCTCGTTGGGACAGTGTCTTACGCATGACACAAGCTGTGTGGAACGCTCCGATCCCTTCATGTTACTCTGGAATTTTCACTCCTACGTACTATTTATTATTATATTACCTTGTGAAGTACAGTGACAAAGGTGTTCTTTTTTTTCATCTTAAATAATAATAATCATTTACCTCAGGTCACCACAAAGAACAGTGATCCAGTGTGGGATGAAAGCTGTGTGTTCCTAGTCAAGAACCCCAAAAATGAGACTCTGCAGCTACAAGTTAGTAAGAAGATTATATTCTCAAGAGAATGTTTTACATAAGCAGTTTTTGAATATAAATAGTCTATTTTACCTTGTCAGATGGTGATAACAAATTGAAGAACTTGGCACTCAGAAGGAGATGTGGTGAAATAAAGCTCCTTATAATATTGCATTCAAGGTTTGTTTAACGTTTTCAGTCTTACATCAGACCTTCATCAGAACTGAATGCATGAGAGGAGGAACCACGGTATCAGTGCTTGTGGAATGTGATCTGCGTCGCTTGTGAGCACCTCCACAAGCGCTGATACCGTGGTCCTCCTCTCATGCAATCCGTTCTGATGAAGGTCTGATGTAAGACCGAAAACGTTAAACCTTGAATGCAATATTAAAAGGAACTTTATTTCACCACATCTCCTTCTGAGTGCCAAGTTCTTCAATTTGTTACTACATACGGTTTGGAAACACTTCTTGTGCACCATCCACTCCAACCACAAGAGTGCCGTATATATATTTTTACACTTGTCAGATGGTGATGTCAGTCTTTATTTTTTCTAAGGTTCAAGATGAGTCTAATAAGTCTCTGGGGTCTCTCACCATGCCACTCTCTGACCTCTTAACCGCGGAGTCCATGACACGTGATGGCTGGTTCCCTCTGACGTTACCAGGAGCAAACAGTGAGATTCTCATGAGACTTACATTGAGGGTGAGTCGATGATGTTCTCTCCACATTGCTGTCCAGGCATTCATAGATCCACAGCTTTCTGGCTCGTTTGCACCCTCACAGACAGAAGAGGGCCCTGTGCAAGATCAGTGTATGGACCATTTGCAGTTCAGTAGCTCATCATAATGCACAATTGCTTTGAGGGTAGAAGTGGCCCCTTTACCTCATGGGTCCATGAGCGATTGCACTAATGGTATGTCTTCCCATGCGGTGAACTTTACTGGCATATATTCCTAAAGTGTATATGAGTGATGTGAACTGTGCCCAATTCAGTCATGTAACAACAATAAAAATTGAAAAGAAATGAATCCAAAGACAAAAAAAAATTAAAGGCAATTGTGGAGAACCATTTATTCACTTTATCAACTATACACTATCAATATAACTAAGATATTACTTACGGTAAATAGTTGCTTAAAATGCATATAGTTTATAGGAGCATTCTTTCTGTAGGAAAATGATCCCTTACCCATGAGACCACCAGAGATGGCAAGGTGCTGTGTTCAGCTGGTCTTCTGCTCTCCTATTAGGATGAATGGAAGTAAAGTGCACATAACTGAGCTCTGCACTGATTCTCTGGATCAGTGGAGAATCCCAGCAGTCTGCCCCCCAGCGATCAGATAGGTGATAACTTTCATATTTGGGGAAAAAAACTTATAAATTAATACAAGTTGGAGGCCCGACTAATTTTAAAAATGAGCATAGTGCTAAACAGGGGCATGCATAGAAATCATGAGGCCCCATAGGAGAAGTTCTAATTGGACCCCCCACTCCCCAACAAATAATTAATATTCAGTGGGGTCACAGAAGAGCATGTCTCACAAGTTTGCAGCCTTTACAAAGTAATTTTACTCCTACTGAAGTCTTGGATTCCCCTTTCATTGCACCCATAAAGTATGATGCCAACTAAAGTGCCCCCAAACACTCTATCATACCGCCACAGTGAATTCCCCCACAGTACTTTCCACACGCACAGTATGGTGACCCCAATACACTATGATCCCCCAACTGTGACCCCCCACACAGCCATACATGCAGTATAATGGGCCTACATACAGTATAATGGCCCCCAGACCTCACCACACTGTATAATAGCCCGTACTAGCCCTCCACACAGTATGGATGGACCCCACACAAACCTTCACACTGTATAATTGCTGGCCCCCACATAGCCCTCCATATAATATAATGGGCGCCATAGTCCTCCACATAGTATAATGCACACCCCATAGTCCTCTATATAGTATAATGCACTGCCCATAGTCCTCCATGTAGTATAATGCACTGCCCATAGTCCTTCATGTAGTATAATGCGCTCCCCATAGTCTTTCATGTAGTATAATGCACTCCCCATAGTCCTTCATGTAGTATAATGCGCTCCCCATAGTCCTTCATGTAGTATAATGCGCTCCCCATAGTCCTCCATGTTGTATAATGCGCTACCCATAGTCCTTCATGTACTACAATGCGCTACCCATAGTCCTCCATGTAGTATAATTGCCACCAAAATGTAGTCATTGATTTATAAACAAAAAATAACAATACTCACCTCTCCTCCTCGTTCTGAAGTGCCCGCTCTCAGTGCAATGGGCGCCAAGTGGTGACCTCATCGCGCCCGCGATGCGCTGAGACGTCCAACGCCGAGGAAGAATGCTGGAGGAGTAAATGTTAACTGATGCTAACCTTTCACCATTGCTTTCAGCTGTATCGACATCGGATGCCGTTACAGTTAAACTTGCAATGACGGGTGGTGGCGGGAGCTCAGTGTCGGCGTTGCTGCCATTGTCTGTCTGCTTCTGGTCCTAAACATGCCCTGAAGTTCTAGTTGAAAGGTGTAGGCCAATGCATAGTCATTCAAATTTAATTAATTGGAGTTACAAAGCCTTGCAAATACTTTCAGTCTCTGCAAACTGAACAAATGCATTTTGTATCTTCCTGACAAAACCGTAATTTGCTTTTTTTATACTGAAACTTGTTTTGTTTTTTTTGTTTTTTTAAGATTCTCTCTTCTACTAATGTAAGTCCTGAGCTCCAAGCACTGACTCTTAAATCTTCTGTAACTCCAAGACCCCCTAGCCCTCTGAATTCTACATTTAGCTTAGAATCTGCTTTGGATAATAATCCGATCTCTACGGGTGAGCTGAGACACCGGCTTCCCAACACAAACAGGTGAGAACCACCATTTACTCCCCTTGGATAGAGGTGGCCCTGTTATTTCTCTTGGTGAAGTAAGTGTATATGTAAAGTAAGGTGCTTTGATGTTTATCCTAAAAAGATACATACATTCTTCCCTGATTCTTTGCACTGGTTAAATAGTGGGGAGTGGGGAGAATTGTACATGTCACATAGTGAATCCACAGCTCCGCTGCACTTTTGTGTGCTTTCACTCAGGCTGCAAGAATGGAGAGCATGTGTTGAAGTGGTTCATTGGTCCTATGTAGTTAACGTTTAACCTCTGTGCATATTAGAAGTTAGAATATACTTTGTAGAAGTTTGCTGCAAGATATCAGTCTTAAGTCCAAGATTTTTTTTTCTTATTCAAAATTTTTACTGTTTTCTAATACAATACACAGCAGAAACAAACATATCAACAGGTTCAAATGAATTCACCATATGGCATAGTAACTACTGAAATAGAGAATTGTTTAGTTACATGAAAACAAACTACTCCATACGGTATCAACAGTAGTTTGCAAAAGACAATTGACAACCTGTTAACAAGAAGGAGGAGAGAAAAGAGAAGAAATGTTTATAGAGACCACGAGGATAAATCACACAGGCAGACAGAGTATGAACTATGATACCGGCGTATCAAATATCGTAAAAGGATAAGGTAGCAATTACCGTATTTTTCGGACTATAAGACGCACCGGACCATAAGACGCACCTCAAATTTTCAGAAGGAAAACAGGGAAAAAAAAATAATGTGTCAAATGGGGGTCCGTCTTACAGTCCGAAGTGCTCTGTGTTGCAGGGGTGCTCTGTGGGGTGGCTGTGCTGTGTGGGGTGGCTGTGCTGTGTGGGGTGGCTGTGCTCTGTGGGGTGGCTGTGCTCTGTGGGGTCGCTGTGCTCTGTGGGGTCGCTGTGCAATATATGGTACTCACATCCCATAGCGGTGGTCCCAATGCAGCCTCCTGTGCTCTGTGGTGTCTGGCCAGCAGCGGGGCTCTGTGCTGCGTGGGGGGCTCCGCCGGCATTTCCCTCTTAGCCGGACAGCCCCCCGCAGCTCCGCTGCTGCGGTCTCCTGATACATGGCCGCCAGCGGCCTCCGTGGCGGTCCCGACGAAGTCTTCCGTGCGGTGGTTCCGGGGCAGCAGCCGGCTCTGTGCTGCAGGGGGGCTCCGCCGGCATTTCGGTCTTAGCCGGAAAGCCCCCCGCAGCTCCGCTCCCTCCTGCATCTCGGTGGCGTCCTCAAACATGGCCGCCAGGGGACTCCGGTAAGATGGCCGCCGAATCTCATTCAAGTCTCGGCAACGAGATCTCTTCTCCCGAGATCTCAGGACAAGATCTCGGGAGAAGAGATCTCGTTGCCGAGACTTGAATGAGATTCGGCGGCCATCTTACCGGAGTCCCCTGGCGGCCATGTTTGAGGACGCCACCGAGATGCATGAGGGAGCGGAGCTGCGGGGGGCTTTCCGGCTAAGACCGAAATGCCAGCGGAGCCCCCCTGCAGCACAGAGCCAGCTGCTGCCCCGGAACCACCGCACGGAAGACTTCGTCGGGACCGCCACCGGAGGCCGCTGGCGGCCATGTATCAGGAGGTGCGGGGGGCTGTCCGGCTAAGAGGGAAATGCCGGCGGAGCCCCCCACGCAGCACAGAGCCCCGCTGCTGGCCAGACACCACAGGAAGGCTGCCGCCGCCACCGGGACCGCCGCCGCCACCGGATTTTTTGGTATGTTGGGACCATAAGGCGCACCCCCATTTTCCCCCAAATTTTGGGGGGAAAAAAGTGCGTCTTATGGTCCAAAAAATACGGTATCTTAGCATATATTGGGATAAGAAGGATTCCCAATAAAACCATTTCGCAGCCACTTTGTTAGCTGCCTCTTATGTATGGGCTTTCAGGGATTCCATCCGGTGGACTCTAGCCACCCCCCAAACCATTTTAAAGGTCTAAGGACTTCCAGTGTCGTGGAATTCCCACCTTAGCGTCCTGAAGAAGGTGCCTCAATAACGATTTCTTAAAAGCATTCTTTGGTAAGGGAGACATAAATAGTAGAATTCTTCCGGGCTTTTAGGGATCAACACCCCCGTCATTTCTTTAATCACTTTAAGAACACCCTCTCAGAAGGCTGCCAAGGCTGGGCACGTCCACCATATATGTGACATCGAACCCACATGGCCAGCACAAGTTGGATACTCCCAGGCACCATTTATGTATGACAAGTCCAAGATTTTTAGCCATTGCCCACACTGGATTATATGTGGGTGACCATACATTTTTAGCTGCCAGTTATACAGTTTTTAACCACTCTGGGTCTGTGATACTTAAGCATCCATTGGAAGATATTTATTCTCATATTCATTCGATCTGGCTAAGAGTTGGGTTTTGCCAACATTGCTCCATTGTTTATGGCCACCTTTCCTCTGTTTAGCATCCATATCAGGATTTGTGTAGGTGAGGGGAGTTGCTTTTTTAGTGGCGTCATTGTGGTGTACAGATATCCTACATTTTATATATGGTCTTCTATAAGATTTTCTACCCTTGCACATTTACGCCACTTAGTGCTAACAATATAGTCCCAGTGTCACAAATGGATGCTGCATGAGGTCAAGAATAGTCGATGTCTTTTGAAGAAAACGTTCATCTTTTTCTGTTAAACTAATTTTCATAAGCTTTTAAAAATTATCAAATTTTCATCCAGAAAATAGATTATTTCTCCTTCGCCTCATTGGGAGACACATACCATGGGTGTTATGCTGCTGCCACTAGGAGGACACTAAGCTAATATACAAGGAAATTGGCTCCTCCTCCGCAGTATACACCCTCTGCTGGCTCTAGCCTGAACCTGTTCTTGCTTAGAGTCTGTAGGAGGCACTAGGGTCTGGCTTCTGACTCCAATCTTTTCCAATTTATTTCTACTTTTTATTTTTCCAAATTCTTGCTTTTTATTTTTTCCTGAAATGGAAGGGCGACGGGGTCTTATTGAAAAGTCCCGATCTCCCAAAATCTTCAACAGGCGGGAACGCGGAGTGTCTCCTCCCTGTATCCCCTCCTGCAACTATATCTTGCCTGAGCTCTTTTGCGGCGACTGTTCCCTTTAAGGGGTCCGTTCTCCCCACACCTTCAACGGACGGGAACATGGGATGTCGCCCCCATGTAACCCCTTCCAGATCCTGGCCTTCAGACGGTCAAGTGTCGCCACCTGGCGCTGGGAAGTTAACCCTCTCCGCCTCCCTATCGAAAGGGATGGCGGATTGAGGAGACATGACCGCATGGGCCGCTGGCCCTTATACAGTGAGTACAAGCGCGCTGCCCCATAGCAGCCGCTGCCGAAGCCCCCACATAGCATCACGGGCCCGCTTCACCGCCGCCGCCGTGACCCGACTGAGCACCGCCGCCGCGGCCTGCTCCACGCCACTGCGGCCTTTGTAAAGGAGCGGCCTTCGCATAACAGGCCCCTATTCACGGTAGCCGCCGCGCCCTCACAGGGGAAATTGGGCGCACTTTTTCTCATGCCGTGGCTTCCCCACAGGATTGCGTGGCGCGGGAGCTGCCGCGGCCTGCTCACCGTAGCCGCCGTCGCGGCTTCCCCACAGGAGTGGGTGGCGCGGGAGCCTCCGTGGCCTGCTCACAGTAGCCGCCGCGGCCTTCCCCACAGGAGTGGGTGGCACGGCATCAGGAGCCGCGGCCTTCTCACAGCCGCGGCCTCATTGGAGCCGCCGCCGCCTTCGCATAATAGGTGGAGCCGCAGCCTTCTCACAGAGCGCCGCCGCGGCTTCCCTACATGTCCCTGCCGCGGCCGTCCAGCAGAGCCACAGCAAGCCCGCAGCGGCCCCCCATAGGTTCCGCCACGGTCTTCATTTTCAGCGCTCCTGCGCCTCACCTGTGGCCCCAGGCCTCATCACAGGAGCCGCCGCTGCGATCTCCTCAAGAAAGCCGCAGGCGCCCCTTTCTCATAGCAGCCGCCGCTGCGGCCTTCTCTGCAGCCGTGGTCCTCCTTTGTGGCCGCCGCCGCGGCCTTACCCGGAGCCACCCCTGCGGCCCTGTCTACGGGCCGGCGCCACGCCTTTTTCTGTAGCCGCTGCGGCCTCCTTGCCGGACAGCCGCAGCTTTGTCTGGGCCAGCCGCGGCCTTGTATGGTAACCGGCCTTTCCCGCGGGCCGGCGCCGCGGCCTACCTGTAGCCGCCGCTGCGGCCTTTCTTTGTGGCCGCCGCCTCGGCCTTAATCATCGGCGCTCCTGCGCCCCACCTGCGCCGCTGCGGCCCCACACTGTCTCCGCCGCGGCCTTACAGCCTCCCCACTAACTTAATCCCCGGCTTTTGGGCCGGGTAGGCCTCAGTTCCGCCCATACTTTTTTGGCTTTCCCCCTTCCCCCCGTTCAGGGAGCGCTGTCCCTGCTTCTCGGACCCTCTGCAGGTCTCCTCCCACTTGTTCTGGTTCTTCTCGTCGAAAAGAGAAGTGCCAACTCAGTCCCGGCTGCCATTTTGCTTTTCAACGCCGCATTTTCTGAAGTGGGGGAATAGCTACTCCGGCGTCCGACCGACCACATTCATGTGCTTAACCCCTTCCCGGCAGCAGTCTCCAGGCTCTATTAACAACGCCTGAGCTGACTTACGGGCGACGGGTCCCTTAAAGGGCACCGATCTCCCGACACCGACTTACGGACGAGCACATAGTGTATCGCCTCCATGTATCCTCTGCCGCAGCCAGGCCTATGCCGGACATCCAGCCTGGTCCCCATCCTAGAGGATTGAACCTTTCAGTTTTACAGAGGCTCTTATGGCGCCCATGCGGCCTCCCACTGTATCGCCACTGACTGAACAGCGACGACGAATGGAGGGCAGACGGTCCCTCTCCACCTCCTTATCAAAGGGTTGGTGGATTGAGGGCTCCCTGCACCGTCCTTATGGCAGCTGTCCTGAAGGTTCTCAATCCGGGTCCTGCGCTGCGGCGGTCTCCAGACCGGGACGCACACCATAGGTAAGATGGGCCCTGAACAAAATTCGAGACTCCATGCGGCGTCCGTGCGGACCCACTATATCACACTCCCCCAAGGTTGATGGCGACTGTAGGCTAACAAAACCTCTCCACCTCCCTATCAAGGGGATGGTGGATTGAGGAGATAATCGGGGTGGATGGCGAGTGGTTTTTCAACCTCCTGTGACCGTTGGTACTCGTCTGTCAACGCTATGCGATCTGCTGTTTCTGGCGGCACGGACTTATATCTGGGAGCTCTGACTAATAGAACGCACGCTTACTCCTAGTGTAATGCGTGTAATGCCCCACTACTGCGAAAGTGCCCCACCGCATCTCGCCCCACCACAATCTGTGCAGTCTCCATCTCCTCACAGGAGTACAACGAGCGGGCAATGTCTCCAGCTTCAGTTTACCTTATGATAAAGGCCCTCTGCGATTCAAGTCTTAAGACAGGGGCTGACAGCTGCAAAGAATGCCCAATTTTCTAGCTAACGTCTCAGTACCTAGTTCCCCAAGCATTCTGCTGGTTTTTTGGTGTACGCGTGCTCCGTTTTCAGCTCTCCCGTCCTTTGGGATTGCAGCATCCATGCCTCAGGATACGAGTCTCAGTCCTTAGAAGCTCTCATCGAACCGGTTAATACAGTTCTGTGAGCCGTACAATGTCAAAACATTAGTCTTTATCTCGCTGAGCCCTTCAAAGGGGCCTAATGTCTTCACAGGGTTTTTATTAATCTCTCTGGGTTTCTGACATAGGTCAGAAATATAGCAGTTACAAATGATTCTCTGAGCTAGGGCCGCTTAATCACGGTACCTTTTTGCCCACACTCTAAACAAAAAGTGGACGGAGTCTCCAACAATGGATCCAATATCGTGGCCGTTTACTAACCTTTACTGTCTTTGACCGACGGCTTGTCTATTAAAATCCCCACTGACCGTCCAATGGCGGGCTGGGGTTATTCCCCGCGGTCAGTCTTTTGAGGTTTCTGGGGCAACTCTCTTTCCTTCCCTCGCCGTCGCCTAGGTGGCCAGAGCCATGAGGGTCTGGACTAGGCCACTAGCCAAGACCAGTCAAGACAAGATAGCTTGCCTCACTAGGTGGTTAGTCTGCCGGGGATTATGAGTACATGCATCCCTGGATATAGCAGATGGTGACGCTCTCATAGCTCCAACAGCATTATCATTAACAGAGCCCTATAGCTCCGAGAGTGGTGAGCAGATTCTGCCTCAAGGAAATCTCTAACTTCCTTAAGCTCTTCCATTCTGGGAAGCGCAGACCCTCACGGGCTAAGTTTCTCTGTTCAACAACTCATTGCAGTGTCCGAAAGATTCGGACAGGGTAGGCATCTGTCTACGCCTGTTTGACAGTTTTGGCTGGTGGTTATTCTCGACCATGGGTCGGAAATCTAGTGGGTTCCATATACCAACATAGAATTCCTGTTCCCCTCACCAACTCGTTTCCTCCGGACCCGTCTTTTAAGGACACAAGGAACAAGCGGTGCCTGTTATGTTTTGGTAGCTGAGGAGAATAAGCAAAAACGGCAATACACCAGAGAGGCTGGAACCTATTGGATTGCAGTAACCTGAACTAACCACACAACTAGAGGTAGCCCTGGAGCGTTCCTACGTTGATCCTAGACGCCTCGTCACAGCCTGAGAGATAACTACACCTAAAGGCAGAAAGATGAAAGCTATCTGCCCCGGAGCAGATCCCCAAAGAAAATAGGAAGCCCCCAAACATGTAATGGCGGTTAGACAAGAAGAAGCACGGACACAGACAGAAAATAGAATGAGCAAACGCTGGGGCCCAATCTGTCTAGACAGAAAAGAAAAAGAAAGGATACTCACTGCAATCCAAAAAAACCCCTAAAAAATACCAACTCTTCTGATTGCAAAAACACCTGAGATCACACGATCTCTACCACCTAAATCTGTTCTCTGGTGTAACAAAACTAAGCCGCAGCCACTGAAAAAAACAGGAAAAAGCAAATGAACTAACAACAGTGGCTCCAGATAAACTGAGAGGAGCACAAGCCCCCGGAGGGGACCTGGCTGACCTCCACAGAAGTGCGGGGAACAATGCAAAAAGCAAACACAAAAATAAAAGCAGAAAATATTTTATCTGATAGAAGATGCAGGCAAGACTCAGCAAACTTCCAAATGAACCAGGAACCACAATTGAGACAAGAACAATTGATCACCGGCAACCATCATGGGAGGGAACCTCCCTTATATCAGACCAGTCCGTGATCCCAGATTGCCATTCCTCGCTGAAAGGTTCAGTACTGTCTGTAACCACCAGAGGGAGCCTCTGCTCAGAAACCATCTTAAGCACATTCTTAACAGGCGCCACCTTATTAGGCCTTTTATGTACTCCGCATCAGCAGAATTTTTCCTTAATGTTATCCTCTAGTTCCAATCCTTCTCAGCCCGACAAGGATTTCTCCGCCTCGCCATCGCAAACAACCATTTTTTAGTTCACGGCTTTAACCATCGGTCTCGCCTCTGCTCCCAGGCTGTTCACCAGGGTCATGGCAGTTGTTGTTTCTATCCCGTGCAATAGGGCCATAGTGATTCCACTCTACCCAGACAACCTCCCTCTCAAGAGATCCCCCCTTCAAGCCTGCGCTGAGAGGGTCGGCGTCACCGTGGACACTCTCACTCGCCTAGGGCGGATATAGAACCTGTGCAACCCCTTTTCAGCCCCATCTCAGAGGATCCTCTTTTCAGGCCTGGACACTTCCCGAGTCTTTATAATTCTCCTTCACAAAAGGTTTTCTCGTAGCTACGAACCTCAGAAATTTCCTCTCTGCCACCCTCAACTACATCTCCGTCCTCTGTTGCCGACATTGCTTCCTTCGTCGGACGGATATCCATTCTCTCTGGATCGCTGTTTTTTTTCTCTGCCTGCATCTCGATGGTCATTCCCTCCGGATCCAATCAGTCCACGCCACGGCTGTGGCATACATCTGGGGTCAGGATGGCTCACGGAAGCACAGGAGCTATGCCTGACAAAGCTCGCATTTTGCAAGAGGCCGATACAAACCATTTGCCAGGGCCTGTTCTCAGCACACTAAATCATTTCCCTGGAAGCCTTTTAGCACGGTTGGCAATTCTGGGTAACGCTGCATATAGTCCTCAACGGCCTCTGCGCTAATCGCCAAAGTCCCGGCATTTCTTGTTCCGTTCTGTGACTCAATTGTCCTCGGGTCAGATGACCTGGTGCTTCCGTGGCATCAGTTTTGCTTCTATTACTTTTTCTCCGCTTCTTCTGCTGACTCTTCTTCCAGAAGCTCAAGGCGGAGGGAATCCCATTGTTTTTCGTTGCACCACACTGACTTCGCCGAGCGTGGAATGCGGTTCTGGTGCAACTAGTTCCTTCCCCCCGCGGTTACCTAACCGTCCAGACATTCTTTTTCAAGAGCGCTTTTACCGCCAGGACTCGAGAGTGCTGGGCTTAATAACCTCGGCATTGAGCACCACGCGTAGCGTTAGCCATTATCGTCAATGTCCAGAAATTTACTTTCAGGCGTATTTACCATCAGTTTTGGGAAAGCCTATTTCTCTTGGTATTCTCAACAACTACGGTTATTTCCCACTTGTTTTTGCCATTTTGTCTATATTGGGGTTCCTCCAAGAGGTTGCCATTCAAGCCTGGCACTGTCTTCTCTCAAGGTTATACATCCTGTTTTTAAAAGAATACCTTCCAAAGCTCAGGGGCCTTCGGAGTCTTGGGGGTTTTTTGATCGGATTTCAGGTGCTTTTACAAGTGGCCTTCCTCAAGCTCCAGTAAGACGTATCAATCACTCTTCCTTCTTGGGAAGCTCCCTTTTATGTGGCTGTAACAGACATCACGTGGTTTATGGAATTGACTGCTTTGTCTTTCAAACTTCCATTCTTGTCCTTCATCAGTGCAAGGCAGTGTTCAGGACTTCTCTGGCCTTATGGCGTAATGTTGCTTCATCCTTTCATCAGAATAAGAACATAGTATTGCCCTCGTTCTGTCCACCTCCGGTTCATCGTACTGGAAAGGCTCTCCATCCTTTGGATTCGGAGAGAGCACTTAGGAAATCCACTTCCGGAACAGCGTCTTTCTCCAAATCGGATTCCCTCTCTATTTTTCCAGGAAAACACAGAAAAGGCCTACCTGTCCAAATCTACAATTACTGCTCTGCAGTTCCAGAAACTTTCCGAGTCTGAGGTCGCCTATGCCTGCGAGCCTCAGTGTAGACTTCACTACGTCAGTGGAGGCGTCCTGGGCCATTTGGCCCCCGGACGTCGATACAGCAAGTTTGCAGGGCTGCAACTTGGTCCAGTCTTCTCACGTTAGTCAAGCATTACAACAGTCATCCTTAAGCCTTTTCAGAGGCTGCCCTTGGCAGATAATTTCTGCAATCTACAATAGCTCATCTGTAGACCAGATTACTCGTTGCATATATTAAGGTTTCAGCAGTCGTGCTGTTTTCCCACCCATGGACTGCTTTAGGACGTCCCATGGTATGTGTCTCCCAATGAGGCGAAGGAGAAACAGGGATTTCAGCAGCAGATGGAAGAAAGGGAGACACAGTCATTACTAGTGGGTAGGCGGAGCCATACAGGATAGAACACCTCAGATTAAAAAGAGTGTTGACCGGCCCCTCCAGCTTGGGCTCCTCCTACTCCAGCTCTCCAGTCTAAAATTTGAGGTCACAGAGGATAGTCGCTGCTGAAGCAGCTCCTCAGAAGAATTTTTTATTTTTATCGGACAGGGACTTGGACCCCCGTGGTCTTGAGGTCTCAGCGCTGCTGGACCCCCACCCCTCCCTTGGCGGATCTGCATTACCCTTTAAGGTGGTCCCTGCAGAACCCTGCCGGCCCTGGGGGATGAGGGTTGCTTCCCTGGCGGGGACGCAAACCGCGCTTCTGGGGTCACTGCGTTCCCCGCCCTGGGGGGGAAGCTATGGGCACAGCGCCACAAATCTCTGAGGGGTCCCTGTGGCGCTCAGCTGGGTGAGTACTCATCATTTTAATATGTGTTTGAGTGCTTCAGCGGCCGCTGCGGCAGCCGCTGCTACAAGTTTTCAGTGTGGTGACTTGTGTACTTTTGTCTGCAGGTGGATGCCTGCAGGACATGGGAGCGGGGCAGGAACGGAGAGCGGAGGAGTCGCGCGCTTTTTTGAAGCCGGCGGGGGGCGTGGCTTCGGCTTTCCTGTCCTTTCGCGGGCAGGAAGCGCTCTGAGTGCGCGCTTTACCCTGCCTCTCCTCTTCCGGCTTCTCTCCTTCAGCGCGGCGGCCATTACTGACGGCCTCCTCGGGCTCCTCACTCTCCGCTCCCCCCGACCGACCGAAGGAACACTGCACCGCGGCCAGCTGGGTGAGTCGCTTCTGCCTGTCAGGGCAGAAGCTTAACTCCCTCACCCACACAGCGCAGGACACCTTTCTGAGGCACAATTAGGTGACAGACTGCGCTGTCCTGCAGCTGTTACCTCATAAGAGGCACCTTTTTTTTTTTTTTTTGTCTGGGGCTCGCACACCTTTTTCATTAACAGAGGTTGTGGGGAGTCTGCGACATTAACCCCTTCTTAGGCGGTTAACCCTTAATTGGGGGACAGCTGGGGTAACTCTCTTTTTAAGAGTTTTAACCCTTCAGCGTTCGTTTTTTCTTTAAGAAACCACACTGTTTCTAGTTACTGACAGGTTTAACCTGTCATATACTGTGTGAGGGCATGTCAGATCAGGGTCCAGGAGGTGAGGACCGTCTCCCAGATCCGCTACAGGATCAGTCTCGCATATCTGACACGCAGACCTCGACGGCGTCAAGCGCAGCGGTCGGAGGTTTCAGTGATGTCAAAATGGAGGCCCTCGCTCGTTCTATTGATGGCCTGTCTGACCTTCTAGGTTATTGGGTGTCAGCTAGATCCTCTCATGGCAGGAAGCGACACAGGCCGGTGCCATCCTTCCCACGTAGCGACTCGGAGATCTCGGGCATGGAGGGTTCCCCTTCAAGCTCGGATGGGGAGATGTCCGATACGGATAAGGAGGATCGGCAGGGACACTCTGCCTCTCTTTTGGGCCGTACAGAGGCTTTTATTGGAGCCATGAGGGAGGCGTTGCAGTTACCGGAGGAGGTAACTAGACGTCCTGGTAAGTCGGCCCGGATGTTTCAGGAATCGCATAGGTCGCGATCAGCATTACCATCTCTGGATGAGCTTAATGGGGCAGTGGAGAAGGAACGCCTGTGTCCAGATAAACGTTTTCATGGGACACGGTTTTTTGAGACGCTGTATCCGTGTACGACGGAATTGATTGATAATTGGATTCCTTCTCCTGAAGTGGATGTCCCTTTATCCCAGCTTAGCAAATCCTCATTACTTCCTGTTAAAGGGAAGGCGAGTCTGCAGGATCTGCTGGACAGAAAAACGGAGATGGCGGCGAAATCCATCTACGAGGCCGCGGGTCATGGATTCAGAGCAGTGCTAGGATCCATGTGTGCTTGTAAAGCTTCCCTGAGCTGGTTAGACCGTCTACGGACGGCGTGGCAAGATGGATCCCCACTATCCGAGGTAGATGGGCTTTTCAAGTCATTGGAGGATGCAGCCCGATATGGCAGTGATGCAGGTTTGGATACTGCGTCACTGCAGTCCAGGGCGCAATCCTCGGCGGTCACAGTCAGGAGAGCACTGTGGCTTAGACAGTGGACCGGGGACGCGGTTTCCAAGCAAGGTTTGCTATCTTTAGCTTACAAGGGTGGTCAGTTATTTGGATCTGACCTCACGGAGCTGATTGCCAAGGCAAAGGCAAAAGAGACGGCTTTACCGCAGCGAAGAGCTGTGACTTCTGCGTCTGGCAGGCCTAGTGCCGGTAGTAGTCGTCGGTCCTTTCGGTCCAGGGGACGGTTCGGTCAGCCCTCTTGGGGATCGGGTCGTCCCTCTTTTTCGGGAAAAAAGAACTCTTAGAAATCTCGCACTCCCTGGAAACAGAGCTTCCGTCAAGACAAGCGGGAAGCTGACAAGAAGCCCGCTAAGGGTGAGTTTCCACGGTCAGGAAACGCTGCGTGTTTGGCGCTGTGCGCTGGCGCAGCGCCAAACACGCAGCGTCCAGATGTTACAGCATAGTGGAGGGGATTTCAAGAAATCCCGTCTCCACTATGCGTAACAATACGCAGGTGGCAAACCTGCGTAAACGGACATGCGGCGCGTCTTTTTAGACCGCAGCATGTCCTAGCGTATTGCGGCGACGGTGCGTGGCCGCAACATAATTAACACAGGGCTATGTAGCCCTGCGCTCTTTCCGGAGGTGTTCCGGAGGTGTCCTGAACACCTCCGGAAAGATCGCGCGTCATAAAGGGGGCGGGGCTTAGACGGAGCGGAATTTCCGCTCCGTCCAAAGCGCTATGGTTCCGGACCGTGGAACCATAGCCTAAGGCTGACTGACGCCAGGGTCTCACTTGAGGACTCTCGAGTGGGGGGTCGTTTGCTCCAATTCAAACTTGGGCTTCCCGCGTGTCGGACGCCTGGGTGACGCGGGTCGTGTCGGCAGGCTATTTTATAGAGTTTTTCTCGACCCCCAGACAGTTTTTGCCAATCTCGCATTCCGTCAGCCCAAGCTATTTGCCGCTCTACTACGGGAGGTCGATTCCCTTCTGCAGAAGGGTGTGGTGGTACCGGTTCCGCCGGAGGACCGGGGAAGAGGGTTTTATTCCAACCTCTTTGTGGTCCCCAAAAAGGAGGACAAATTTCGCCCCATTTTGGATCTCAAAAGATTGAATCGGCATGTCCGCACCCGGAAATTCCGCATGGAGTTGCTTCGCTCCGTTGTGGCGGCCCTGTCGCAGAACGACTTTTTGGTGTCAATCGACATTCGCGACGCTTATTTGCATGTTCCCGTCGGAAGGGCCCACCAACGCTTCCTTCGTTTTGCCATAGGTCAGGACCATTACCAGTTTGTGGCCCTGCCATTCGTGTTGGCCTCAGCACCCAGAGTTTTTACAAAAATTCTGGCACCTCTCATGGCGATTCTTCGAAGACAGGGGGTTACGATTCTTCCCTACCTGGACGACCTTTTGATTGTGGCGTCCTCAAAGGAGGAGGCGGTGACGGCTCGCAATCTATCCCTTCAGCTCCTGGAGGACTTCGGGTGGCTGGTCAATTCGGAGAAGTCGTCTCTGGAACCGTCGCAGTCAATCCTGTTTTTGGGAATGCATTTCGACACGGTACGAGCAGTGGTGTCTCTGCCTCCGGACAAGCAAGCAAGTCTTCTTCGACATGTACAGGTTATGAAGTCTTCGACAGCAATGTCCCTTCGAAGGTGTATGCGCCTTCTGGGTTTGATGATGGCGTCGATGGAGGCAATTCCGTTTGCCCAATTTCATTCCAGGGCTCTCCAAATGCTCATTTTGAACCGTTGGGATCGATCGCAGGTTTCACTGGATTGCAGTGTCATCATCTCCCACAGGGTGCGAGAGTCTCTAGGATGGTGGTTACTTCCGGAAGTGTTATCCCTGGGGAAGTCCTTCCTCCCTCCGAGGTGGTCGGTCATAACCACCGATGCCAGCCTGATGGGCTGGGGGGGTGTCTGGAACGATCTCTGGATTCAGGGAGTATGGTCGTCGGAAGAGTCTGTCCTGCCGATCAACATCCTGGAATTGAGGGCAATTTTCCTTTGCCTCCAACACTGGATGGTCCCTTTAAGCGGTCTACCAGTCCGAGTGCAGACAGACAACGCGACGGCGGTCGCGTATATCAACCATCAAGGTGGGACGAGGAGCTTCAGGCTCATGATGGAGGTGTCTCGGATCCTGGTATGGGCCGAGGCCAGGGTGCCAGCCATCTCTGCGATTCACATTCCAGGAGTTCAGAATATCACAGCGGACTTCCTCAGTTGCGAAAAGATGGATCCTGGAGAATGGAGTCTTCATCCGGAAATTTTTGCACTGCTGTGCTCCCGTTGGGGAACTCCCCAAGTGGATTTGATGGCATCCAGGTTCAATGCCAAGTTACCGACGTTCATGTCCAGGTACAAGGATCCGAAGGCTGTGGCGGTGGATGCTCTGGTGGCTCCGTGGGACCAATTCGAGCTAATCTATGTGTTCCCGCCGATATCCTTACTTCCCCTGGTGTTGCGTCGAATCAGACTGGAGAGAGTCCCGGCTATGTTGATAGCCCCAGATTGGCCAAGGAGGACATGGTTCTCGACGCTGGTGTCTCTTCTGGCAGCGCCTCCACTTCCACTCCCTTTTCGCCCGGACCTGTTAACTCAAGGGCCCGTTCGTCACCCGGACCTGAAGTCTCTGCGTTTGACGGCGTGGCTCTTGAGACCGAAATCTTGATCCGTCAAGGTTTTTCAGCTAAAGTCATTGCCACTCTGCGAGCTGCCAGAGGTCCGGCTACTGCTAGGATTTATCACAAGACTTGGGAAGCCTTCTTTTCGTGGTGTTCGGGTTCTTCTAGGAACCCGAGGATTTTTTCCATTCCCAATTTGTTGGCCTTTTTACAGTTCGGGCTGGACAAGGGTTTGGCAGTTAGCACTCTGAAGGGTCAGGTTTCTGCTCTGTCCTTGCTGTTTCGGAAGGCTATGCCTCGCGTAGGGACGTACGTTCCTTTTTTCGCGGGGTAACCCGTCAGTTTCCGCCGCGGAAGGCGCTTGTGTCTCCTTGGCGGCTCATTCTTGTCTTGGAGGCTCTTCAACATGGGCCTTTTGAGCCTATGGACTCTGTTAGCCTTTCTTTGCTCTCTTGGAAGGTTGCCTTCCTAGTGGCGGTCACTTCTTTGAAAAGGGTTTCTGAGTTGGCGGCTCTTTCTTGCTCGCCTCCTTTTCTGGAGTTTCACCCATATCGCGTAGTGCTTCGCACACGGGGCGACTTTCTACCTAAGGTGGTGTCACAATTTCATGTTAACCAGGATATTGTGCTGCCTTCGCTTTGTCCGGAGCCGAGGAATGCGAAGGAACGGGCCTTGCACACATTGGATTTAGTGCGGGCTTTGAAGTTCTATTTGTCTATTACTCAAAGTTTTCGGAAGTCGGATTCTCTGTTTGTGATTCCAGCAGGTCGTCGACGTGGTCAACGGGCTTCCAAGGATTCTATAGCTCGTTGGATTCGGTCGGCCATTTTAGAGGCTTACCGACTTAAGGGCGAACCTTGCCCGATTAAGATTCGAGCTCACTCCACGAGAGCTGTGGGTTCATCGTGGGCTTTTCATCAAGGGGCCTCGGCAGCTCAGCTCTGCCGGGCGGCGACTTGGCGCTCTGTCCACACATTTACGAAATTTTATAAGGTGGACGTCAGTGCTTCCGCTGATGCGGCCTTAGGACGTAGGGTCCTGCAGGCGGCTGTAGTTTAAAGTTCTTGTGAACTTGTATTTAGCGCTAGTTGCGCATTTATTTAAGTTGTTGGGAATCTGCCTCTGTTGGTTTTTTGCCCACCCTTAATTTCTGGACTGCTTTGGGACGTCCCACTAGTAATGACTGTGTCTCCCTTCCTTCCATCTGCTGCTGAAAGACGGATTTTGGTAAGACCTTACCTGTAAAATCCTTTTCAGCGAAGGAAGGAAGGGAGACACAGATCCCTCCCATGGCAGAAGTGTGTTGTTGTGTTTTCAGATGCGGCGTGACCCTTCTCTGATAGCAATTATCTGGGCTGAGGTCGGCGCGCTAAGGCTCTGTTCCAGCATTGCCAGCTCATCGCAGTGGTCAGGTTCAGTGAGTAGTACCTGGGACTGTGTGTTTTTTTCTGTTATATGCATAACCTGTCTTCTTGTTTTTTCTCTGAAGTCCTTCAGAAGGGGTTATGTTGCTACGCTGGTGATATTTGCTCTTCCTTAGCTTGTGTACGGACTGGAGAGCTGGAGTAGGAGGAGCCCAAGCTGGAGGGGCCGGTCAACACTCTTTTTAATCTGAGGTGTTCTATCCTGTGTGGGCTCCGCCTACCCACTAGTAATGACTGTGTCTCCCTTCCTTCCTTCGCTGAAAAGGATTTTACAGGTAAGGTCTTACCAAAATCCGTCTTTTTGTGTACTCACCGTAAAATCATTTTTTCCGAGACGCTCATTGGGAGACACAGCTCCCACCCTTTTTTACTCTAACGACTTCTGCTTGTCTCTTTCTTTCGATGTGGTGATCACTCATATTATTGACAGGGATCATACCTGGATATGATGTTAATCTTCTCCTACTGCTTTTTGCACCGAACTGGTTCAGGCTAGAGCCAGCAGAGGGTGTATACTGCGGAGGAGGAGCCAATTTCTTTATTTATTAGCTTAGTGTCCTCCTAGTGGCAGCAGTATAACACCCATGGTATGTGTCTTCCAATGAGCGTCTCGGAGAAAAGGATTTTATGGTGAGTACACAAAAATCCCTGTTTTTCATCTGTATTGTCATCCATTTTTATATCATTAAAATTTTGAAGACCTGGGTTCTCCTTGGACAGACCCCCACTGCCCCTTCAAACATCCATATATGATTAGATGGTAGTCTCTCCTGGAAAGGACTCTGTCTCCCCAATGTTGGCAGAATATATGGGAAAAGGCGACCTAATCCTCTGTCTGCAGGTTTTATAAGGAAAAGCAATATAAAATATTGATGTTTTGGTCTCGCACTCCGGAGCTCCTTTAGACTGAACCACCAGCTGTCGCCAATAGCTGTTGCTCCGCAAGCGGCTCTATCTGACAGATCACCTCTATATACACCAATAGCTGCTACTGCGCAGGCGCGGCGAGCGCCATTTTCAAATGGATTTATTTTATTTTTTTATACTCCTCAGGTAAACATCAAGCACAGTTAGGTTAAAGAGCATTTTTTTCTAAAGTATGTACAGATATTCATTATGTAAACTAGGGGCAGGTCAGTGAGGGATCAGTGACCTGTCAGTGGTTTGCATTATGAATACCAAATCAGAGCACCACATGAATACCCCACACAGACCGCCCCAGGGCACGAGCATATCATTAACTCAAAACTGAAAATAAAGATTAAGCAACAACCACAAGACGGATTTTATAAAGGTATCATTGTAATCAGCATAACGGCGCCAACCTGACACTGTGTGTAGGTTACTGTGCACAATCCTATCTGACCGGTTCCCTTTAACTTGACATCATTTAGAACTGCTGTTGGACTTTCTGTCTTTTTCTGTTCTATTGCACAATTTGTTTTGATGCCACTAGGGGGAGACGTCTTCCAAGAGTTCATTCTAATTGGACTCCATTCTTTCTGATCCTCTAATTTGTAAGCCAAATTGTGATTGTTTTGTCTTATTTCTGATTGTAAAATTTCATAAAAATTAGTTATTTAAAAATAAAATAAAATTTGCACACCAAATACAGTTTATTATGTTCAAGAATCAGAATGTATCCATAAAAATCAGATATTATACGGTTCTTCATATGGGATCCATTTTCGTTTTTTACTGACCTATACACTAGAACAGGCACCTAGTCTCTGAAATACAGAAGAGAATAGTGCATGAAAGTGAAAACATATAAAAAATTAATGTATTGTGTGCTGCATTTTTCCTGCCAAGTAACGTGTTTCGTGCAGAGAAATCCGCAGCAAATATTCAGTGTGCACATAGCCTTAGAGAGGATCCGTCTGCTTTAGCGAATGCTTCTTTCTTAGTTGGGCGAGTTCCTATAGTCTGATATTGTCAGCACCAGAATTGGAGAAATTCAATAACAAGCAACCAGAGGAGAAAAAGCCGACCATAACATCCAATCAGTAAATAATTAGTTAATATTTATTAATAATAGTAAAATACAGGAACAACTAGGAAGCAATAAATCAATGTATATACACAAAAGCACAGTAAAAACAAGGCTGCACATCCAGGATGCAAAAACTGGCCAACAATTGTTGTAATCAGGCCAAAAATACAGTGTTGCATATAACAAACTGTTACTGTGAATCCACGGTGAATGTCAAAAATTTCAAAAGGTATGCAGGCACAATAAAACTAATGTGTAGGAGAGAGAGAAGAGATCAAAGTGTACATGTATAGATATCCATCCAAATGTGGAAAAGTGGTAGTACTTACTCAAACGCTATGGCTCTCTCCTGGATGGCGTCCTCCCCAACGCGCGTTTTGGCACGCTGCCTTCGTCAGCATTCCTTTATTGTAATTTTCTTTGGTTCAAGAAATTCAATAAGCAAAAATGACTGATGTTTTCCCGCAGTGATCCGAATCTCATGGAATCCAATGCAAGTCAGCTTCATATCACAGTGTATTACCCAGCAAAGGAAGGCAAGCTTCTAGCAGTAATGCACAGCTGCAGGTAAGCTTCTCTGGGCTCTCATGTATGCATGTGTTTAGTCTAATTACACATGACTATATCCGTGCTCTTCAGCCCCCCATACACTTTAGATGGCTGCTGTCTGCTTGATGCTTCGGTCTGCAGCTATCTTGCCAACCTCTCCTATGCACATGAGCTCTCTCTCGTGGGCACTCTTGTACTCTCTGGAAGCGCCTCTGCCAGATTCCACAGATGAAGACTTCATTTAGGGAGACCAAAAGGATTGGCAGTCCAGGATGTGATATTCTGAATCCTGTTCGCACCAACATCATCTGTCCAGGACCCCCATTCTTCTTAGTTTACCGAACCCATCGATATTGATGGGCTTGGCTGACTTTAGTCTAATGTGTATGGGGCCATTGCACATATATTCACTAAAGCCACCCGTACACCTTACATAGCCGTCAGCTGAATGCATGTTGTGCCAACAGCTATCTGTCCCATCTTCTCCCATTCAGAATGCCCAATGTTTTTCTCCCCTGACGCCATCTGTTGGAAAAGAGTTTGGACACACCATACACATCAGAAGGCCTGCCAATACTGATGAAATTGGTGTTAAGACCATGTTTATTCAATGTGTTTTGGGGCTTTAAAGGAAGTTTAACATTATAAATTAAAATTGCGAAGTGGTTGTAAAAACAAGCAATTTTATCTTTTAATAAAAATTTTCTGTTATGAAGAAGTAAGGGAATTTTAATTCAGTCATTACCTAGGCGAGGAGGCTTGGCTAAAGAGCTTGCAAGTGCTGCTCCAAATCTGCCTTTGGTGCTGGATCCTGTCCCATTCAGTGTCCCAGTGGTCCTCCAATGCAGATGTATAGCTGCCTCTGCTTGCAGCATTGCAGAACATACAGTTCTGACAAGCAGCTTAACTATGCCACTGGGCTGAACTGTCAATCAGCATAACTATGCCACTGGGCTGAACTCTCAATCAGCATAACTATGCCACTGTGCTGAACTGTCAATCATCATGACTAATCCCCTAGGCTGAACTGTCAATCATGAGGCAGGGGTGATGTTCTCTCCAGGATCGCTGTAACAAACTCTTTAATCCAGCATCCATTAGACCAGTTTGGTGCTTGAGTAATAAGTATCCTAAATTTATTAAATGGTCCGCTGTATTTTTAAGTAGTTTTTTACTACTTTTAACTGTATGCTGATATTTTGCCCTATTTTGCCCTTAACCTTAAAGACGTGCTAAATTTTATTTTTGGGGGGGGGGGTAAGGGTACCGTCACACTCAGCGACGCAACAGCGATCCCAACAAAGATACGACCTGGCAGGGATTGTTGCTGCGTCGCTTTGTGGTCGCTGGTGAGATGCCAAACAGTCAGATCTTCCCAACGACGTATCAACGATCGGCGACCCTTAGCGACCTGTGTAACGATGTGTCTCAGTGCTGAGTCGCTAGCGAGATCGTTGGTAAAAGGTGTCAAACACACCGATGCATACTACCCAGAGGGATCTCAACGACCAAAGAAAGGTCCAGGCATTTCTGACACGACCAGCGATCTCACAGCAGGGGCCTGATCGCTGGTACGTGTCAAACATAGCGAGATCGCTTGTGACTCAGCAGCGATCTTGCTAGCGATCTCGCTTAGTGTGACTTAGGGGGCTTAAGGGAGTGTTTAAATTTATTATTGCTCCTTTTTTCATTAACCTTAGGAATTTAAGCGTTGGCACCAAGGACCTTCCTGATCCATACTTATCAGCTATCTTGCTACCAGATAAAAATCGTACCACAAAACGGAAAACTAGTGTGAAGAAACGGACCCTTAATCCAGAGTTCAATGAAAAGTAAGCACTCCCATCACATGCTGACAGTTGTAACTTTATTAAGTGATTGATCTTTTATTTGGAAAGTGACCACATTGTGTTAATATGCAAATTGCCTCTACAAAAAAGAGGACTTGTACTCTATAGCGCCACCTATTGGAAGTGGCGATCCTACAAGTCACAATCAACCCTTTAACGAGTCTTGTAATATGACTTAGGATAAAAGCCAAATCAGTATCTCCATTTGCAGACACGGTGTTTCGGACTATTGGTCCTCGTCAGTGCAAAGTAGGAGAGATCTGATTTGGCTAGATGAGAGGCTCTGGACTGAGGTCTAAGGGGTAAGGTCTCTCCTTGTGGAGAGTGACATACCAGCTCTGACGTGTCAAGGTAAGGAGGCTCCTACTTTGCACTGACGAGGACCAATAGTCCGAAACACTGTGTCTGCAAATGGAGATACTGATTTGGCTTTATCCTAAGTCATATTACAAGACTCGTTAAAGGGTTGATTGTGACTTGTAGGATCGCCACTTCCAATAGGTGGCGCTATAGAGTACAAGTCTTCTTTTTTTGTAGAGGCAATTTGCATATTAAATTTCCCAGAGGAGCATTGCACGGCGAATAAGCCTCCTTACCTTGACACGCCAGAGCTGGTATGTCACTTACACATTGTGTTAAGAGATTCAGGCTCATGTGTGGCTAATGTACGTTCTGGTGAATACTGCAGACTTTTCTAACAATTTCTGAGAAAATGTGACACAATAGATGGACCAACTCCAAGGAGTGTTTTGTCATGGCCTTCCTTCCATACTCCTTGTATTACAGTTTTGTGCAATCTCAGAGTTGTACTTATCTCTAAGATGGCAACCATAGAAGTCTACAGTACCATACAATACCTCTGTATGCCTACATCTTCCATTGGATGCCACATTACAAGACATACTCTCCTCTAGATCTACTGCCTGCTGGAGACGTTACAACACTGTTCTCCAACATTTGGGGTGGCACCAGGTTCATATAACGTAGGGACGGACTCCGTATAATACACTACATATATTAAATCAATTTGTTAGACCTGATGAGACTAATATACTTGGAAATCCATGTCAGGATGGCTGTATTATCTCCTTCACCATTTAAGCTCAATTGATGGCTCCTCAGTGCTCAATCTCACACTGCTCAGTACAAGTCAATACACTTGGACTCATGAGATCTCTCATTCTCAAAAGGGTTGTCCAGTGAAAACAAGTCCAACTCCTAATAATAATCTTTATTTAATAATAATCTTTATTTTTATATAGCGCTAACATATAAAACTGTGCTTTACAGTTTTGCACACATTATCGTCGCTGTCCCCGATGGGGCTCACAATCTAGATTCCCTATCAGTATGTTTTTTGGAGTGTGGGAGGAAACCGGAGTAAAATAAAGTCCAGCTCACCAGTATAACATCCCAGGGATCGGAGCACGGAACCGTTGTGTCAGACGTATAACATGGCAAAATGAAGAAAAAAATCCAGCTCCACGATAAAGTGAAAAAGTAGATCTTTATTCACTTGATATCTCAAGCATAGAGGATAAAAGTATCCGGATAGACAGCAGCAAAAAAATGCGTTATCAACGCGTTTCTGGTGTCGCAGCACCCTTAGTCATGAGGAAACCGGAGTGCCCGGAGGAAACCCACTCAGACACGGGGAGAACATACAAACTCCTTGCAGATGTTGTCCTTGGTGGGATTCAAACCTAGGACTCCAGCGCTGCAAGGCTGCAGTGCTAACCACTGAGCCACCGTGCTGCCCTAAAAAATAAAAGGCAGAAATACTGACACTGCTAACAGACCCTCCATACATTCAGGCAAACACTGATTGCTGATTACCAGATATTGTGGTTCTCAGCTGTATAAAATTGTGAGCAAAAAATCATGCAAAGCTAAATGAGCGGCGCTCACCACTGGTTCGTGAAAAAGCAGCACTTTTTTGTGGTCGTCACATGGGGAGAGGAGACATAGAGGTAAGTGACAGCTGTTTCGCGTAAACTACGTTTCCTCCGGCTAAAGAAGCCGGAAGACTCTTAGTTTACACAAATCAGCTGTTGCTTGCTTCCCTTTTTGTCTCCTCTCTCCACTCGGATTCACACTAATCGACTGATTGGTGAATTTTTATCCCTGACGTGGAGTTTTAATCCCTATTACATAATGGTGTGGCAGGCCGGTCACCAGACAACTACTCCATTAATTTCTTATGAGGCTGCTGGAAAAAGCAGAGCGCAGCGCTCGGCAGGCATAGAGAATGAATAGCTGCTACTCTTTTTCTAACGGGTAAATTTCCCCCATTCTGCCAATCTGTGTGGGTCACAGCAATCGGATCCCTACCTATAGATAGGTGATGACTTGCTTTAAGTGGGGACAACCCATTTAGCCTGGACACTACTTACAGCCCTTACATAATTCTGATTACTGTAGGTTTGAGTGGGAAATTCCATTGGAGGAAGCAACAAAGAGGAAGCTAGAAATCTCAGTGAAAAACAGCGTGTCCTTCATGTCAAGAGAGAAAGAGCTGCTTGGAAAGGTACGGTTTCTAAAAATGCAGGAGGCCAGACATCTATTATTCCAGCTAATGATTAAAATGATTTAATCATCACATAAGTTTATGCATAGCAGTATTATTCTAAGTTTTTCCATACCTTGCTTTTGTTTTGTTTTTTGCATTATTTCATGAACAACACTTGTCTTGCTTATTGCTGGAACTGTTTTTTACAAGAAGGAATGATCTAACAATAGGAATCCTGAATAGGAAAAAAAAGTGCAGGCGGTTCATCAAAATTTTGGTGTGATTCTCTCTTTTAAAGCCCATTTAAAGGTTCTTCCCCATAACTGACGGTCTAATTGTTGGGGGTCCCAAAGTTCCTTGATTGAATGTTTGAATTGAATTTGATTGATTGAATTCACTGTGTAGAGTAGTGGTGATGAGTGTGTGTAAGTAAGGGTTTATCCCGTCCATCCCCACCTGCATGGAGCTTGGTGTTCATGTTCTGTGCAGAAAGTGAATTAAGGCTTAACCCTTACACAAGTGCTCTCTTCTGGGTTGCGGATCCCTGTGACTTTTCTCCTCCATGACCTGCAATAAAATGGATTCCTAACGCCTATTCTTCACTACTCTGCTACCCCTGTTGGACCACCTAACAAATTAACAGGAATAGTTGTTCCATACAGAATTCAGTGACCCCAATTCATCAAGACCAGCCTTGTTCACTCCAGGCTTGATTATGGGGTGTGGTAGCGTAAGAGACCCCCAGTTCATTAAGAGACGGCTCAACTCCTCATGAATTAGAAGAGCTGGCGCCAACACGCCCAGTCACTCCCCAGCTTCGCTTATTTTGGTAGGGCTCCCTTAAAATGCTTAAAGGCCGCAAAATGTTTATACAGCCTCACGTTGCGAAAACATCTTGTGCCTTTTATACAGTTCTATATTAGATTTCTAGCATAAATGCTTTATGTATCGGCTCCAGCATGCTTTAGCTGAAGGTTAGAATGACCTTTTAAACCCTCAAATGCCGCGGTCAGCAAAACATTTATAGCCTGCACTATAAAATAATCCCTTTTTGTTTTGCATAGTGAATGCTTTAAAAAAAAATACTAAAAAGCAATGTCAAAATAATATTTTGTGTTCAGAAAAATAAATGTATCCAAAAGTTGTGTGTGCAAGTTATCCTGCACAAGAAAATAAATAAATAGAGTTGGATTTTATATTTCTCTGATATGAACGCTTCTTGATCCTTATGCTGCTCAGATGCCCCTCGATCAGTATGGTATCATATACAGTAATGTGCACGATCAAAGATTTCTATATTTGAAAGCATTTCAACGTAAAGGCACGGCCATAGTGCGGCTGCTATACAGGTTCAGTAGATGCTTTTAGTGAAGAAATCGCTTTGTGATTTGTTTTTTAATCCGCATTTGAAGTTTTTGGGTAATAACTTTTACCTAGCCCAAGTGTTACCAATATTGAGTAATGCAGGACACAAGGTAGAGCTTCAAATACTTTAAATCACCGTCTGCATACATATCCTACTGCCAATCATCAAATATGAGAAAGAATTAACAATCATACCCTTCATAAAAGGGAATTATAAACATATAAAGTCTGGTGCAAACAATTCACACTTGTCTTTACTACTACTGATATTCATTCGATGCTAATGAGATCTGTCTCCCTCTCATTCTGCAGGTGATCATTGACCTTTCCCAGGTGGATTTGTCCAAAGGAATTAATCATTGGTAAGTTTTCTAGAGGGTCAGATCGGGCCATCATTTTTCCACTTTATATCACTCATGAGGATATACTTTTCCCAAGTGGTCGGTGCAATGAGTCCGGCATGTTGGATTGTTGCATTGTTTGCTCTGCCAGGAGGTGACCGTCTGTCAGAAGTGGGCAGCAGCTTCTCATCCTCCTCCCTATAGAATAAACATGCACATGTCTTTAAATTGATTATGCATGATTCTGTTAGAAAACAAATTAAGAATGAAAGATAAGGAAATTGAGATTTAGCGTTCACTTTTGTGTACCTTGACCGTATTTCCCTTTTAAAGGGACCGGACAGCAGAAATATGTGAAAAGACCTCAGTATTCATTAACGGAAATCTGTTAGCTCCATCAACCCTCATAAGCAGTGTATATGGGCATATAGGTGATAGGAAGCAAAATAAAATGATACTGTGATGTCTGCGATCCGATGTCTTATTCCAGAGAAATCTACGTTTTTCTAATAGGTAAAATTGCCGTTCTGGACAATGGGCCGGACACTGATCTCCTGAGAGTCTGCCTCCAGAGATTATTGTAAAATGAAACTAGAGTTTACTAGTGTGTTGTGTGTTGGCCGCTCTCTGCTCTCCTCATCTCACTGCAGAGCTGTGTGTGATTATACCTGACACATCTACAGGTTCTCAGCTTCCATCTCACAGGCAGACAGGGTTGCAATACAGCAGAGCTGTGAGAGCTGCAGCAAATGTGATTGTAAGGAGACAAAGTTCAGTTCTCCTGTTTTGTATGTTAGTTAATTGTCTCACAGTGGTAGCTCCCCCTGTTATTAAAAATAATCTCTGGAGGCGGATCCTTGTGAAGATTAGTGTCCAGCCCATAGTCCTGAACTGCTCATTTACATATAACAAAAATGTTGATTTCTCCAGAATTAGACATTGGATTGCAGTTATCAAAGGATCACTTTATTCAGCTTCCTGTGACCTACATGCCCATATAGATGGCTTAGGAGGGTTCATCCTACTGACAGATGCCCTTAAGTATCCTCTACTTAGTCTTGCTCCATTAGAGATGCCTCATTCCCTGGTGCAGATGATCTGACTCTCTGCACCAGTTCCAAAGGAAATGGAGCCTTTTGCCGATCACTAATGGCTAAAGCTGTTATTGCGTTGCTGCCTCTTATATGGTACCTAGGTGCAAAATAAAACTTTGCTGATACAGTGGGTACGGAAAGTATTGAGTCCCCTTTAAATTTTTCACTGTTTGTTTCATTGCAGCCGTTTGGTAAATTCAAAAAAGTTCATTTTTTCTCATTAATGTACACTCTACACCCCATCTTGACTGAAAAAAACAGAAATGTAGACATTTTTACAAATTTATTAAAAAAAGAAAACTTTTCATAAGTATTCAGACCCTTTGCTCAGACACTCATGTCACATGCTGTCCATTTCCTTGTGATCCTCCCTGAGATGATTCTACTCCTTCATTGGAGTCCAGCTGTGTTTAATTAAACTGATAGGACTTGATTTGTAAAGGCAGGGTCTTCCTAGACCTTGCCGTCCAGCCAAAATGAACAATCGTGGGAGAAGAGCCATGGTGAGAGAGGTAAAGAAGAACCCCAAGATCACTGTGGCTGAGTTCCACAGATGCTGTAAGGAGATGGGAGAAAGTTCCACAAAGTCAACTATCACTGCAGCCCTCCACCGGTCGGGCCTTTATGGCAGAGTGGCCCGATGGAAGCCTCTCTTCAGTGCCAGACATATGAAAGCCCGCATAGAGTTTGCTAAAAAACACATGAAGGACTCCCAGACTATGAGAAATAAGATTCTCTGGTCTGAGAACACGAAGATAGAACTTTTTGTTATTAATTCTAAGCAGTATGTGTGGAGAAAACCAGGCACTGCTCATCACCTGCCCAATACAATCCCAACAGTGAAACATGGTGGTGGCAGCATCATGCTATGGGGGTGTTTTTCAGCTGCAGGGACAGGACGACTTGTTGCAATTGAAGGAAACATGAATGCGGCCAAGTACAGAGATATCCTGGATGAAAACCTCTTCCAGAGTGCTCTGGACCTCAGACTTGGTCGAAGGTTCACCTTCCAACAAGACAATGACCCTAAGCACACAGCTAAAATAACAAAGAAGTGGCTTCAGAACAACTCTGTGACCATTCTTGACTGGCTCAGCCAGAGCCCTGACCTAAACCCAATTGAGCATCTCTGGAGAGACCTGAAAATGGCTGTCCACTAACGTTCACCATTCAACCTGACGGAACTGGAGAGGATCTGCAAGGAAGAATGGCAGAGGATCCCCAAATCCAGGTGTGAAACTTGTTGCATCATTCCCAAGAAGACTCATGGCTGTACTAGCTCAAAAGGGTGCTTCTACTCAATACTGAGCAAAGGGTCTGAATACTTATGACCATGTGATATTTCAGTTCTTTCTTAGAAATGTAGAAATTTTTGCAAATTTATTGTTTTTTTTTCAGTCAAGATGGGGTGCAGAGTGTGCATTAATGAGAAAAAAAAATTGAACATTTTTGAATTTACCAAATGGCTGCAATGAAACAGAGTGAAAAATTTAAAGGGGTCTGAATACTTTCCGTACCCACTGTAAGTATTACAAGGTGTCTTTTCAACTTGTCCTAGTACTAACTACTGCACAGAAATTAAAGGGTTTGTACAGAATTTTTGAGAAAGTTGCTCAATAGTAGGACTCATCATAAAATAATCCTAAAGGAACAGTCACGTTCAGTCCCCATCCAGTCCACTTTTTGATGATCCCTATCAATCCTGCATTGACAACATTGCATCTATCGTTTACGTGACCGCTCCAGGCAATTGCTGCTTGGCGGTGACATTTGCATTTATGGCACATGCTCCCTGAGGTCAGTGCTTTGCTGTGACAGTTATGTGAACATTTGACATGATGTCATCAGATTTACAGAAATCACCTGAATGGTGACACTGGCATTGACGGGAATTGAACAGGTATTGTTTTAATGTTGTTTTATATCAGTGTCCCCCAACACCAGTCATCAAGATCCACCATCAGATCATGCTCTCAAGATTTCCCTAGTATTGCACATATGACAATTCCATCACTTAGGCAATGCTAATAAAATCCTGACAACATGATCTGCTTGAGGACTGGCATTGGCAAACACTGATTTTTTTAATTCGCCTCATTGGGGGACACAGGACCGTGGGGTGTATGCTACTGCCGCTAGGAGGCTGACACTAAGTGAATACAAAAAAAGTTAGCTCCTCCTCCGCAGTATACACCCTTATGCTGGCTACAAGTGAACCAGTTCATACTTAGTTCTGTAGGAGGCACACGGTTCTGGTTTTCAGACCATTCTTTTTTCTTTTTTTTTTCCCTTCACCATGAAGACGAGACGCGTGACGGACCCTATTGAAAGGGTCCGATCTCCCCAAACCAACAACAGGCGAGCACTTGTAGTGTCGCCTCCACGTATCCTCTCCTGCAAAGTGGGACATTATGCCGGACGCAGCCCTGACCACCCCAAGGTAGAGAAACCCTAGGCTGTACAGTGGCATATAAACAGTCCGTGCGGCCCCCACTGCATCACCTATGGTGAGACTGCGGTGATGGAAGGAGGCGGACAGTCCCTCTCCTCATCCCCTATAAGGGATGATGGATGTAGGGTGCCTACACCGTCCTTTTAACAGCTCCCCTCCCCTCTAACCTGGCCATGGACGGAGCATGGGGAAGGGGATGTGCTGGGAGGGCTCCTGCTGTGCTGCATTCTTCTCCGGCAGGCAAGGGCACAACGCAGCTGGCGTCCTCATCCTCAGGGTGCAGCCTCCAGTCACTGCAAGCGTGGCGCTAGTCAGACCTCACAGCTACTCAGTGTCTCATAGCGGCCCTTATGACTCCGTGCCTGAGGCCTCGTGGCTAGCGCCACTTCCGGCGCTGGATCTTTAGGCCCCGGCTTCGGCCTGTGCTAGGCCGCAAACTGGATGTCCCGCCCCCAGAGCGTGTCTATTTCCGGTGGACCGCCCACCTGTCGGCACTTTGCAAAAAGGGCATTGTCTTTTGAATCCTGGCCTCCTGATAGCCGCAGGTCTTACTGCAGCCCCCAGGCTGTTTTTGGGAGACAGCACCAGGGTAAGTGCTGCAGCCCTATACGCTTCCCCATTGTTCAGAGGCTGCGCTGATCGTCTCACAGTTACACTCTGCATATACCCCCTAGCACTTAGGAGGTACAGCATGTCCAGAAAGACCAAAACTCACACAGTGTTGTTCATCTTCTATACCTCCTGTCGGTGGGTTTTTCCGCAAGTGCAGAGTAAATAAATATGCAAAGCCTGTAATTCCGAACGTGCCTAGGAGCCCCCCACTGCGGCCGATTCCAGTGTACCTAGCCCTCCTGAATGGGCTTTGTCTCTGTCGCAGTCCATGGCATCACTAACTAGAGCAATAGAGTCCCTTCAAGCCCCCCAACAGGGGTAGGGACAGTGGCTCGCCTGTCTTGGAATGATCCTCCACCTCACTGGAGCCACTGGCCTGCAGGGGCCACTCTCACTCTAGGCAGACGCAGGGGAAACTAACCTATACAGCGTCTCCCGGGCCATCCGGCACCTCTGCATCCATAAGCTCAGACTCTCGCTCACCCTCATCAGTGTACGGTAGCGAGCAGAACTCTGATTACAATTCGGATGGGCCCCATCAATTTGGATACATCCGGTTATCAGGAGACTGTTGACCAGACAAACGTTTCTCAGGTCAAAGAGCACTTGAAGCAAGATACCCGTTTGCTTCCGATCTCCGAAAAAAGTGGGCAGAATCCCCCCCCAGTAGATCCACCCGTGTCGCACTTCCAAAACCCTGCTATCCTTACCTAACAGGTCTTCTATCAAGGATCCCACTGACCGTTTAATAGAGAGCCTTGCTCGTTCAGTTTGAAGCTTCGGGTTCAGCTCTCTCCTTTTCCTTCGCTGCAACATGGGTGGCTAAGGCCATGGTATCTTGGGCAGAGTCTTTAAATAGAGCCCTGCAGGGTACTGATCTTCCTCCCGAGGTAGTAGATCTGGCGAATTAGATCGCTTTGGCCGGAGACTACTTGATTAATGCATCCTTGGACGCAGCTAACTGCGCCGCACTTGCGGCTGCAAATGCCATTTTCATTAGGAGAGCTCTGTGGTTAAGGACATGGCGAGCTGACTCAACATCGAAGAAATCCTTAACTTCTCTGCCTTATCAGAACCGCTGGTTGTTCGATGAGAAGCTAGATCAGCTCATCTCAGACACCATGGGGGGGGGAAAGTAATTTTCTTCCCCAACAGAAGGTTAATCGACCATTTTGTCGCCAACTGCAGACACATTTCCTGTCCTTTTGTAACCCTTGGTGGGCCACATTGGCCATTCCTGAGAAACCGTCCTCATCAGTCCAAATCTAAGGGATCAAGGTCCCTCAGATTGTCAACTAAATGACTCAAGGCATTTTCCGGTCGACACCAGCAAAGTAGGCTGTCGCCTGCTAGGGTTTCGCCATGTCTGGCTCACCGTCATGCACGACGCTTGGGTCAGAGATCTGGTATCCTCTGGGTACAAAATAGTTTGTCAACTACCCTCCGGAACGTTTTTTTCGTTCCTGTCCAGAGCAGAAATGCGCGATCGGTCCTTCTTCAGAGTCATTGAGTCACTCCGTCACGACGGAGTTATCATTCCCGTGCCGGAAAACGAAAGATTCCAGGGGTTCTATTCGAATCTGTTTGTGGTCCCGAAGAAGGATGGAACTGTAAAGCCCATTCTGGACCTAAAGCTCCTAAACAGATTTGTCAAAATCCGACATTTCTGGATGGAGTCCCTTCGCTCCGTCATTTCATCAATAGAAAGGGTAGAATTTTCGGCCTCTATCGACATCCAAGACGCCTATCTTCATATCCCCATTTTTCCCTCGCATCAAAGGTTCCTTCACTTCGCTGTCCACGGCCTTCATTAGCATTTCACAGCCCTGCCTTTCGGGCTAGCCACCGCCCCTGGGGTGTTCACAAAGGTCATTGTTGCTGTCATGTCCATCCGGCATTCTTTGGGGCATAGTCGTCTTGCCATATTTAGGCGACCTCCTAGTCTAAGGACCGTCCTTCCAGGCTTGCGAGTAATGCGTCAACATCACGTTGGATACGCTCTCACCTGGGGTGGCTGGTAAACTTAAATAAGTCATCTCCTGTCCCAGCTCAGAAAATCTCCTTCTTAGGAATGATCTTGGACACCTCCCGAGGGTTGGTAATTCTTCCTCGGGACAAGGCCCTATCCATCCCTTCGTCAAAGAGTCCAGGCACTCCGCCAACCAGGTCCTCATGCCATCCATTTTTGCATGAGGGTCCTGGGGAAAATTGTGGCAGCAATGGAAGCAGTTCCATTTGCCCAGCTTCACCTTCGTCCCCTGCAGCACGCCCTTTTGGTATCTTGGGATAGGAGCCCATTTTCTCTCGACCGCCCTTGCCGCTGTTCGCTCAGGTCAGGCAGGCACTCAGGTGGTGGACACTGAGGTCTTCCCTTCTTCAGGGGAAGTCCTTTTCTCCGGTCCATTGGCTGGTGGTCTCTACTGACCCCAGTCTCCTTGGCTGAGGAGCTGTTTTCCGTCACCACACGGCTCAAAGACGTTGGTCACCTCGGGAATCACGCCTCCCGATCAACCTTCTGAAAATGCGGGCGATCCGGCTGGCTTTGCGACATTTTCATCATCTCCTGGCGGGTTGCCTCGTCCGAATTCAGTTGGACAATGCCACGGCCGTGGCTTACATCAATCACCAGGGGGGCACCCGTAGCAGGGCGGCCATGCGTGAAGTAGAACACATTCTCCGCTGGGCCGAGGAGAATCACTCGGTGATCTAGGCAGTTCATATTCCGGGCGTAAGGAACTGGGTGGCGGACTTTCTCAGCCGGCAGGGTCTTGCGTCCGGGGAGTGGTCGCTCCATCCCGAAATTTTTCAACAAATCTGTCATCGTTGGGGAACCCCGGATGTGGATCTGATTGCCTCCAGGTTAAACTCCAAGGTGCCCGAGTTTGTCGCTCGGTCCCGGAACCCAGAGGCCATCGCTATGGATGCCTTGGTTCTGTTATGGAAACAGTTTTGTCTCCTGTACATGTTTCCCCCATTACCACTGCTTCTGAAAGTCATCAGATAGATCAAGTCAGAGCGGGTCTCAGTAATCCTGGTCGCCCCAGTCTGGCCTCGTCGGCATGGTACGCAAAGCTAGTGTTAGTCCTATCGTCTGGACCTACTCTCTCAAGGGCCGATCTACCACCAGAACTCAGGGGCCCTGTGTTTGACGGTCTGGCTGTTGAGTCCTGGATCTCGACCCAAGCGGCTTTTTCCCGAGATGTAGTTACTACAATGATTAGCGCCCGGAAGCCCGCCTCGGCGCGGATCTATCACCGCACCTGGAAAGTCTTCTTTGCGTGGTGCAGAGATCACGGTCGCCCTCCTCTCATTTTCTCCATCCCCAACATTTTAAAATTCCTCCAAGCCGGCCTGGACTCAGGTCTAGCACCGCGCTCCCTCAAAGGACAGATCTCAGCCTTATTTCAGTGCAGGATTGCTTCCAACCTGCAGGTAAAGACTTTCATTCAGGGGTCTCCCACGTGGTACCTCCCTATAGGGATCCTCTGGATGCCTGGGACCTTAACCTTGTCCTAAGTGCTCTGCAGGAACCTTCTTTTGAGCCACTACAGGACGTTTCATTCACCTACCTCTCTGTTGTGAATGGGTTTGAGATGAGTTCTGAGCAGAGGCTCCCTCTGGTGGTTACAAGCGGTGCTAGTGAAGATTGTGAGGACTGGGAATCAGGTGTTACTGACTGGTCTTATATAAGGGAGTCATTTTCCCATCAGGGTTGCCGGTGATCAATTGTTCTGGTCTGAATCCTTCATTCCAGTTTCCCTTGTAGCCTGCTGTGTCGTGTCTGCATCTCCTGCTAACAGATAAGACTTTGTCTTCTTTTGTGTTTTTGCTATATTTTTGCATTTTGTCCTGCACTTTTTTGGGGGCCTTCAGGGTCCCCTCCGGGGCTTCTGCCCTCTCAGTTTAGTTCAGCCACTGAGTTTTGTTCTTTTGCTTTTTCCAGTTTTTTCAGTGGCTGCTGTTTTGATTTTGTTACACCAGAGAACTAATTTGGGTGGTAGAGGTCGTGTGATCTCAGGTGATTTTGAGATTGGTGGAGTTGGTGCTTTTCAGGGTTTTCTGGGATTGCAGTGAGTGCCCTTCCTATCCTTTTCTATTTAGATAGTTTGGGCCCCAGCGTTTGCTCATACTATTTTCTTTCTGTGTCGGTGTTTCCTCTTGTCTAACCGCCATTACATGTTTGGGGGCTTTCTATTATCTTTGGGGTTCTGCTCCGGGGCAGATAGCTTTCCTATTTCTATCTTTAGGTGTAGTTAGTTTCTCAGGCTGTGACGAGGCGTCTAGGACCAACGTAGGAACGCTCCACGGCTGCCTCTAGTTGTGGTGGTTAGTCAGGGTACTGCAATCTCATAGATTCCAACTGCTCTGGTGTATTGCCTTTTTTACCTGCACTCCTCAGCTACCGAAACATAACAGTATCACCGGCCTAAAAATTGAAAATTGTATGGTATTCACAGAAGGGAAAAAATATTGTGAAAGAAAAAAGGTTGTCAGAGTTGTCAGAGATATTTTTCTGTTTGTTGCATTTTTTTTTTTCCTCTTATCTCTGGGTGCTGGGGAGGATCTTTTCTCCCAATGGAGTTTGCACAGTTGTCTGGCCGTGTGGATCAGCTTGCCACTGAGGTTCAGAGTATTGCTGCATATCTTGCTAGGTTGCCTGTTGTGGAACCTAGGATCCCCATGCCAGATTTGTTTTTAGGGGATCGAGCTAAGTTTCAGAATTTCAAAAATAATTGTAAATTGTTTTTTGCCTTAAAATCTAAGTCCTCAGGAAACGCAGCGCAGCAGGTTCAAATTATCATCTCTCTCCTGCGCGGCGATCCTCAGGATTGGGCTTTTTCCCTGATACCTGGGGATCCTGTTTTGAGTGATGTTGATGCGTTTTTTCAGGCTTTGGGGTTATTGTACGATGAGCCTAATGTCACTGATCAAGCTGAAAAAGCCTTGTTGGCATTAAATCAGGGGCTTGATGATGCTGAGTTATACTGTCAGAGATTCCGTAGGTGGGCAGTCCTGACCAAATGGAATGACGACGCTTTGGCGGCCCTTTTCCGGAAGGGTCTGTCAGATAATGTAAAGGATGTTATGGTGGGATTCCCTGTCCCCTCTGGTCTCAATGATTCTATGTCATTAGCGATTCAAATTGACAGACGTTTGCGTGAGCGGAGAAGTATGCGTGGAATGGTGTTGCCTTGTGAACCAGCTTCTGAACCCATGCAGTGTGATAGAGTGGTGTCTGGGGCACAGCGTCATGAGTTTCGAAAGCGCAATGGGTTATGTTTCTACTGTGGTGATGCCTCTCATGCTATTTCAGTCTGCCCTAAGCGGGGAAGACGTTTTGCACGCTCAGTTGTCTTGGGTAGTGTTCAGACTAAGTTTTTATTAACTGTCACTCTGATATGCTCTCTGCCCTCATTTTCTGCTCAGGCTTTCGTTGATTCTGGAGCAGCTATTAACCTGATGGATTATGATTTTGCTAAACGTTGTGGGTTTCCCTTGATACCCCTACAGAAGTCTATTCCCCTACTGGGGATCGATTCTACCCCTTTGGCTGAGAATAAACCCCAGTTTTCTACTCAGGTGATAATGAGGGTTGAACCTGATCACCAGGAGTGCTGCAAATTTTTGGTTCTATATAATCTGCATGACATTATCGTGCTGGGTTTCCCTTGGTTACAGTCTCATAATCCTGTTTTGGATTGGAAATCTGTGTCTGTAACCAGTTGGGGCTGCCAATGTGTTAATACCAACACTCCTGTTTTTTCTGCCTCCCCCCAGGCTCAGGATGTTCCTGACTTTTTGTTTGATTTTTCTGATGTGTTTAGCGAAAGTAAATCTGCATCCTTGCCTCCCCATAGGAGCTATGACTGCGCTATTGAATTAGTGCCGGGTAGTAAATTCCCTAAAGGTCGCCTTTTTAACTTGTCTGTACCTGAACATGACGCTATGCGGTCTTATATCAAGGAATCATTGGAGAAGGGTCATATCAGACCATCCTCTTCACCCTTAGGTGCCGGTTTTTTCTTTGTGGCCAAAAAAGATGGTTCATTAAGGCCGTGTATTGATTATCGTCTCTTGAACAATATTACTGTGAAATATCAATACCCGTTACCCTTGATTTCTGACCTGTTTTCCAGGGTGAAAAACGCTACTTGGTTTACCAAGCTTGACCTCAGGGGGGCGTATAACCTTATTCGCATTAAGCATGGGGATGAATGGAAGACGGCATTCAATACCCCTGAAGGGCATTTTGAGTACCTAGTGATGCCCTTTGGGCTCACTAATGCTCCTTCCGTCTTCCAGTCCTTCATGAATGACATTTTCAGGGATTTTGTGGACAAATTTCTGATTGTTTATTTGGATGATATCTTGATTTTTTCTAATGACTGGGACTCTCATGTGAAACATGTTCGAACTGTATTCCAGATTTTGAGAGAGAATGCTCTGTATGTGAAGGGATCAAAGTGTCTTTTTGGCGTACAGAGGATCTCATTTCTGGGATTCATTTTGTCCCCATCTGTTATTGAAATGGACCCGGTCAAGGTTCAGGCCATCTGTGATTGGGTCCAACCTACTTCATTAAAGGCTCTTCAGAGATTTTTGGGTTTTGCCAATTTTTATCGTAAATTTATTGGTAATTTCTCGGTTATTGTTAAACCATTAACTGATTTGACCAGAAAGGGTTCTGATGTGGTGAATTGGCCTCCTGAGGCAGTCTCTGCATTTCAGGAACTTAAGCAGAGATTCACTTCTGCTCCTGTTCTACGGCAGCCTGATGTTTCTCTGCCATTTCAGGTGGAGGTTGATGCCTCTGAAATTGGGGCAGGTGCCGTTTTGTCCCAAAAAGATCCAGAGACCTCTAAAAGTAACCCTTGTGCCTTTTTCTCTCGAAAATTTTCTCCTACTGAACGTAATTATGACGTGGGTAATCGGGAGTTATTGGCCATGAAGTGGGCTTTTGAAGAGTGGAGACATTGGCTGGAGGGAGCCAAACATCAGGTGGTGGTCCTTACGGACCATAAGAATCTGGTCTATCTGGAATCTGCCAAGCGACTCAATCCTAGACAGGCCAGGTGGGCCTTGTTTTTCACACGTTTTAATTTTGTGGTTTCCTTTCTTCCTGGCACTAAGAATGTTAAGGCGGATGCCCTCTCCAGGAGTTTCCTTGCGGACTCTCCTGAGTTATCTGATCCTTCTGTTATTTTGAAAGAGGGTGTAGTTCTTTCCGCCATCTCGCCCAATTTGAGACTTGCTCTGGAGGGGTGTCAGGAGGATAGGCCCGAGCGCTGCCCTGTTGGAAAATTGTTTGTCCCGGACCAATGGAAAAAGAGTGTGATGTCTGAGATTCATTGTTCCGCATTGGCTGGGCATCCCGGAATTTTTGGTACCAGAGACTTGGTTAGTCGGTCCTTTTGGTGGCCTACCTTGTCTCGTGATGTCAGGGAGTTTGTGCAGTCCTGCGGGACTTGCTCTCGCTCCAAGCCTTGCTCTCGCTCTAGTGGTTTGTTGATGCCATTGCCTGTGCCCAAGAGACCATGGACCCATATCTCTATGGATTTCATTTCCGATCTTCCTGTTTCTCAGAGAATGACCACCATCTGGGTAATTTGTGATAGGTTTTCCAAAATGATACATCTTGTGCCATTACCTAAGTTGCCTTCCTCCTCTGAATTGGTGCCGTTGTTCCTTCAGCACGTGGTTAGTTTACACGGCATTCCTGAGAACATTGTGTCTGACAGAGGAGTCCAGTTTGTTTCCAGATTTTGGAGGACTTTTTGTTCTAAACTGGGTGTTCAATTGTCTTTCTCCTCGGCATTTCATCCTCAGACCAATGGTCAAACTGAGAGAACAAACCAGACATTGGAGACTTATCTAAGATGCTTTGTGTCTGCTGATCAGGATGACTGGGTCTCTTTTTTGCCTTTGGCTGAGTTTGCTCTTAATAATAGAGCTAGCTCTGCCACTTTGATGTCTCCGTTTTTCTGTAATTCTGGGTTTCACCTTCGATTTTCTTCAGGACAGACGGAGGCTTCTGTCTGTCCAGGTGTTGACTCTGTTGGGAGCGTATGCAGCAGATTTGGGACCAGGTAGTGGAGAGGTTGTCCCTCTCTCAGGAGAAGGCCCAGCGGTTTGCTAACCGGCATAGGACTGATGGTCCTCGGTTTAAAGTGGGGGACTTGGTCTGGTTGTCCTCAAAGAATATTCCTATGAGAGTAGCATCTCCTAAATTTAAGCCTAGGTTCATTGGACCTTATAAGATTATGGAGATTATTAATCCAGTTTCTTTTCGTTTGCTTCTTCCAGGGACATTTAAGATCCATAACGTGTTCCACAAGTCCTTGTTGAAGAGGTTTGTTGAGCCAGTGGTTCCTGCTGCTGTGCCTCCTGACCCTGTTTTGGTTGAGGGCAATCTGGAGTATGTGGTTGAGAAAATATTGGATTCTCGTTTTTCTAGATGGAAACTCCAGTATTTGGTTAAATGGAGAGGTTATGGTCAGGAAGACAATTCTTGGGTGTTTGCTTCGGACATCCATGCTAGGAGACTTATCCGTGCGTATCATAGAACTCATCCTGACCGACCTGGTTGCTCAAATGAGGGTTCGGTGACCCCTCCTCAAGGGGGGGGTACTGTTGTGAATGGGTTTGAGATGAGTTCTGAGCAGAGGCTCCCTCTGGTGGTTACAAGCGGTGCTAGTGAAGATTGTGAGGACTGGGAATCAGGTGTTACTGACTGGTCTTATATAAGGGAGTCATTTTCCCATCAGGGTTGCCGGTGATCAATTGTTCTGGTCTGAATCCTTCATTCCAGTTTCCCTTGTAGCCTGCTGTGTCGTGTCTACATCTCCTGCTAACAGATAAGACTTTGTCTTCTTTTGTGTTTTTGCTATATTTTTGCATTTTGTCCTGCACTTCTTTGGGGGCCTTCAGGGTCCCCTCCGGGGGCTTCTGCCCTCTCAGTTTAGTTCAGCCACTGAGTTTTGTTCTTTTGCTTTTTCCAGTTTTTTCAGTGGCTGCTGTTTTGATTTTGTTACACCAGAGAACTAATTTGGGTGGTAGAGGTCGTGTGATCTCAGGTGATTTTGAGATTGGTGGAGTTGGTGCTTTTCAGGGTTTTCTGGGATTGCAGTGAGTGCCCTTCCTATCCTTTTCTATTTAGATAGTTTTGGGCCCAGCGTTTGCTCATACTATTTTCTTTCTGTGTCGGTGTTTCCTCTTGTCTAACCGCCATTACATGTTTGGGGGCTTTCTATTATCTTTGGGGTTCTGCTCCGGGGCAGATAGCTTTCCTATTTCTATCTTTAGGTGTAGTTAGTTTCTCAGGCTGTGACGAGGCGTCTAGGACCAACGTAGGAACGCTCCACGGCTGCCTCTAGTTGTGGTGGTTAGTCAGGGTACTGCAATCTCATAGATTCCAACTGCTCTGGTGTATTGCCTTTTTTACCTGCACTCCTCAGCTACCGAAACATAACACCTCTCATTGAAAGTGTTTTTTTTCTCGTTGCCATAACATTAATCAGGTGTGTTTCGGAGTTAGCTGCCCTATCCTGTCGATCCCCGTTTCTGATTTTTCACTGGGATAAGGTGGTTCTTAGGCCGGCCCCTCCATTTCTTCCAAAGGTTGTTTCTTCGTTTCACATTAACCAGGACATTGTCTTACCCTCGTTTGCCCAGCACCAGTGCACCGCGTGGAAAGGGCCCTTCATACATTGGATCTAGTGAGAGTTCTCAGGAGGTACGTATTTCGGACTGCATCTTTTCGCCAGACAGACACGCTGTTCGTGCTCCCCGAGGGTTGCAGGAAGGGACTTGCCGCCTCAAAGTCAACAATAGCCAGGTGGATTAGTTTGGCTATTCAGGAAGCTTACCACGTCAGGGGCACACCCGTTCCAGCTGGGATCAGGGCACACTCCACTCGGTTGGTGGGCGCCTCTTGGGCTCTTCGGCACCAGGCATCAGCAGAACAGGTTTTCAAGGCTGCAACCTGGTCTAGCCTACACACATTTCCAAAGCACTACAATATCCATACTCGGACTTTAGCAGATGTGCCAGTCTGGGGAGAAGGATTCTTCCAGGCAGCGGTAGCACACTTATAGACAGTTGGTATTTATGACTTAAATCCGTTGGGTCATTTTCCCACCCAAGGACTGCTTTGGGACGTCCCACGGTCCTGTGTCCCCAATGAGGCGAAGGAGAAATGGGGATTTTTGTGGTACTCACCGTAAAATCCTTTTCTCCGAGACGCTTATTGGGGGACACAGCACCCCCCTGTTAGCCTGATGGCTCCTTTTTGTTTTCCTTTTTTGATAGGTGGGTTTCTTGACATGTTGTACCTGTGTTAAGGTTGATTTTTTGTTCTCCTACTGCTTTTGCACTGAACTGGTTCACTTGGAGCCAGCATGAGGGTGTACACTGCGGAGGAGGAGCTAACTTTTTTTTGTATTCACTTAATGTCAGCCTCCTAGCGGCAGTAGCATACACCCCACTGTCCTGTGTCCCCCAATGAGTGTCTCGGAGAAAAGGATTTTACGGTGAGTACCACAAAAATCCCTATATTGCAATTCGTGATGTTGTGCAACTTTTTGAAAATCCCACTTTAACCTGGTTTAGTTTTTTAGCCTTTATCATTGCAAAATACGAAAACTTTAAATTAAAAAGTTATTTACTTATATTTATAACTCCCATAAAATACCCCATCAGTTCTGAGTGCATAGCTAAGGAGCTGTTGTAATGTCGGCCCAATAATAAAATTATAGTCCTATCCTTTTTTTTTTTTTTTTGGATATGCAATTACCAGTCTTTACACCATACTCCTTATAAGTGATCTCCTTTCTCTTAAACTTATTTTTTTGTCAGGTATGACCTGAAGGGTGAGAGGACAAGCGTCTAACTATCATCTACAATGCCAATGCGTTGAGCCGTCATGCTCTTCTCCGAGATGTTCCCTTCTATAGTCATCACGTAACGCATGTCTGAAGGCATCTCTAGTAGAAAAGAAAAGGTCTCAATAGAAAAAAGACAATCCCAGGATCTGTGCCACCTTATATGACAGGACCATTTCGCAGCTTGGATCCTGATCTTATTAATGTTGCAAGGGAACATAGTCCAGGTTCTGTCAAGCAATCTGCTTACCCTTTTCCTAAATAGTTGTTACTGCCAAGAGAGATGGGGAGAAGACCAATCTGAAAAATGTGTAACCGCCAAACAAGAACCCGATGGGGGCGGCTTATTGAAATGTCTGGATATTTCTAATACAAAAGCCTAGTGCTTACTGGTAGTTTACAAAAAAGGAGCATCCACTTGTAGTAAATATTCAGTCTGTGTACACTGACGGCTGGGGACCTATCAGGCTTGGATGTTCTTGATTTTATTACTTTTTTCCATTTTAGCTTTTATGGTTAGGGAAAAATACTTCATATCCTATTACATGTGATCCAAAGCTTGAAGATAAAATCATTTCTGTTATCTTAGCCTTTTTTATATACTTTTTCACTTTTTAATAGTTTTATGGTCTTTTTTTAACAAACTGTCTTATTTTTTTATTTTATTCTAAAGGGATGTAAATCCCTATAAGGCTGTGTTCACAAATTGCAAAATTTAAGGTGAAATTACCGTACATCTTTTTCTCAGAAAATCATGGCAAAATGCTGCGGTGTTACCGCAATTTTAAATTTTACATAGTGTGAATATAGCTTTACCAAATATTGTTAGATATATATTGCATTTGGGAGATCAATTTTCTTGTCAAGATAGGGGCACAAGGGAGAGGGGACTACATAGGCGGGCAGATCTCCTGGGTGTGATGTAAATCTAGCCATAAGTTACTTTCCGTCCTCATAACATTTCAGTGTTACATTAATAGATTTTTTTAAGTTAGTGTATTATTTTTTTTACAGAACGAGCTTTAGACACTCCATACACTGCACAGTAACGCTTCACGTGCTTTATCATGTCCTAATACCATCCATCCTGCTGGGTATAGCATTCCAATATTCTTACTGTGCACCAAAAAAGTCTTACAGTATGCCAAGATGTAATCTTATTGCTATGGGAATTGCAGCTATTTAATCCTGTTTCTAGGTGAAGGCAGAGTACAAATAGTTTGGAGAAAGAACATCTTCTTTCTGTATTCCAACATATCACTGAAAATACTACTTTTATTTTTGTAACTTATTGATTTTAGCTTTGTGCTTTCTAGTGCCATCTTGTGTGATGTACTCTCATGAGACAAATCAATGTATATATGTGAAATGGTTATGGTGTAAAGCCGTATGAGAGCCCATCCACCATTACTATTTAGCAATGAAAAGTAAATGCTTGAATAGTTATCTCCTGTATCTTCAGAAGAGTAGGCTTCCTACTTGATGGGGGGTGGGTGATCCAGATGATTGACTGTTCGGACCAGCGGCATGCCCGGGGTCTATGCTCTCCCATGCTTTTTCTCTGCAGCACCAGCTTGCACACCGACACTGCAGCTAGCTGATCTGATGGGCTACAGAGCAGCAGTGGCCTGTTGTATAGCAAACCGCTTACTAGTCATATACTCCTTGCCTAGGAGACCAGCCACCTCTGACAATACCATTAATATTCGCAATGAGCCGTATAGTATAGAATTTAAAAATCTTACATTCTTAGGGATTTTTAATATGTACATTTTTTAATAAGCAATTTTAAACATTTAATAAGATGAGACAGCCCCTATATGTTACATGTTTAGTTCCATCCAGCGGTGCTGAGGTGTACTAGTGTTATCTGCAATCTTATTCTATGAGTAAGGGCCTCATCCATATTGGACTTAAGTCAGCTGAATGCGCCAATATTGAATGGTTCAGCCAACAGTCTAAGTTGTTTGGGGGCATCAGCCGACTGATGATCGGGAGAGATGTCGATCGCAGATATCCAATCACATTGTTCTTCCTGAGATAAGCCACTGACCAATGTTTCAGTTGGCAGCTTTCTCATAGAGAACAGTGTAGCATAGGAGTGTCGGCTGAGGTGGCTGTCCGTAGACAGCCACCTAGTGTATATACGCCTCTAATTCTTCATTCTCTAACAGATCTCCTGCTTCTGACCCAACTAAATTGGTAATAGAGGGAGTCCCCTTACAAATTAATTTGGCAGACATTTATCTTCTGCAGGAACAAAAAATTAGTGATGTGGACATTCAGAATGCTCAATCCTCCTTTCTCCTGACAGAGGGCTGTATGGCTACCCTCAACTGAAGTTGTCAGGTTTAGTTCACTTTGATCTCATTTGTATGATCATCTATAGGAGAGTCCTGACTGTGGTTAGTGAACAGTATGCTGATCCCAGGAATAGGGTTTTCAGCCAGTCCTATAGACAATCTATGGTGCATATGCTTGGCCATTGCTCCATTCTAACTGGGCATTACAAAGCCCAATTCTCTGGGTCAGTTTTAACTTTCTAATGTGGGAATAACCCATTAAGCAGAAGCAATATGTTTTGCTTATGAATGAGCGGAAAAGTCCAGTTCCCATTGTACCTCTAGAGTAAAAGTGAAGTCTGAAGTTGTACATAAACATGACATACAAGTTGGCAGATTTTGCTATATAAAATGTTCGGGACAGCGCTGTGTCCACTGACTTGTCATGGCCACTGGTCAGTGTGCATCAGACTAAATAGATTCCAACATGCTAAATTCATTATCTCCCAATATACTGTATAACTACAAGAGGTGTCTGGTAGGGAACATGCATGGACTGTCTACCTAAACGTGCGGTGGTGCAGTGAGAGATAGCCGACAGCAAAATGACCAGATATCTCTTATCTCCACTTTTAATGGATTGGCTGGGATAAAAAAAAAACAAATGTTAAAGGATGGTAAATCCTGTAAAATAAGTAAAGCAGCATTACGCGTGCCATACTTAATAAATCGCTGTCAGACGAAGGTTTCTGCCATCTGCTATCTGTCCTGACCTCTCCATAGTTTTGAGTGATCGCTCTGCCAAGTGCTCCTGTGTTCTGTATGAGAGAGACGCACAAGACTCCTCTAGTTTCCCACGGAGTATTGCTGAGATCCTTATCTCCCCAGCAAATCTGCAGTGGGAAATCAACAACATAAGTGCTACATGGGAATATACATTTATAGCTTCTCCCCCCACCCTCTTGGACCATTTTTTTTGAGGGGGGGATTCTAGACAACCCCTTTAACATCCACAAAATCTCCAGGTGGGTAAGCCTTACTTCAGCAAAAAATTTTAGTTTAGTTTGTACTAAAGTTATGACACCTTTTGCATTCTTTTAGCCAGCTTTCTGAAAAGTGGTAAGTTATATCATAACCAAAGAGGCAAATTATGACAGAAATATACTGTATTCCATAACATGAGTACATCTCTTATGCTGCTTTACACATCTTGATGCTTTTGGCACATTTTACCCAAGCAAGCAAATCATCAAAAGTGGCGTATAAAACTGTTTTTATGAATTGGCCTCATAGAGTTGAATGGTTCAAATGTCTCATTTTCAAAAAGATTTAATAGTTCTAAAGTAGTACTGCAATGTTTTGTTCATTTTTTATTTTACCGTTGGAGTGCTGCTACTAATCTTAAGTTCCCTGCCCCTAGTTTCTTACTTACCAGCCACCGTTTTCATCTTCTATCAGCGCCGCTCCGGTCATCTTCGGCGAGTTGTGACCTGCCAGATCTTTCCAATAGTTGCTGGGCGACCTGGAAGTCATTACTCAATATAGGTCTACGAGGGGCCAGAACAAGGCTTTCATAAACTTGAATTGAGAGCTTGTGATAGTTAGCTTTGACTTCCAGTCAGTCACAAGATGGTGGTGTGGGACCAGAGTGGCGCCAGGAAGAACAAAAGACAGCAGCTGGTAAGTAATACTAGTGTCTGGGAACTTAGATTAGTGGCACCACTTCAATGCTGAAATTAAAAAAAAATGCTTTCAAGATTTATATTGCATTTATTAAAGAAGACCTCATCCAAAACATGAACCTACTCTTGAAGCCAACTTGCCATAAGCCTCTTTAGTATATGGAGCAGCAATGTGATAGTAGCTGGAAGATCAGTGGTAATCATGAGCTGTGAAGTCTGTAATGCTTTAGGTCTGTTTATAGTGTTGTCCTGTTTGCATTCAAATGGAAGCCAAAATTTAGCTTTACATTTTGTGTTTTTATGTGCATTTTTTTTATTCCACAAATATTTTATCATGCGGCTTTGAGAAGGAGAAGCAACATTTGCACTATCTGTACCTCTATGTATGCTTGTTTGCTCTTTTTGTTATTCCATTAGCAAATTGTTAATATTCTTTCTGGATAATTGTTACATATTCAATAAAACCTTCTCACTATGTCTCTATGGCGTTATTTAATGACAAGTAAAAAAAGGTAGAATGTCAACCTGTCACTTATTATGCGAGATTAAAACTGTTCAGTGTAAGCAATTCCTTCCATTCTGATGCTGAACTTCAATGATATGGGCAGCACAGTGGCTCAGTAGTTAGCACTGCAGCCTTGCAGCGCTGGAGTCCTAGGTTCGTATCCCACCAAGGGCAACATCTGCAAGGAGTTTGTATGTTCTCCCCGTGGTTGCGTGGGTTTCCTCTGGGTACTCTGGTTTCCTCCCACATTCCAAAGACATACAGATAGGGAATCTAGATTGTGAGCCCCATCGGGGACAGCGACGATAATGTGTGCAAACTGTAAAGCGCTGCGGAATATGTTAGCGCTATATAAAAATAAAGATTATTATTATTATATGTGGTTACAAGTACATTCATAATCTGAGTCGATCACTAATAAGATTGGTGGGAGTCCGACCCAAGGTAGCTACACCGATCAGCAGGTCCCTTGTCAGACAAGAGCCGTATGTAAGCAATTTATGGAGCAGAACACCAGTGGTCCATATATTTTTTGCAGCTATATTGCAGTTCATCTATCACTTGAAAAAAAGGATCCAAAATTGAATGTACGGTAATGCCAGGAAGGACACTGAGTGACTCCCACCATTCAGTTTAAAACAAAGGGGAAAAATCAAACTGACCAGTGATTAATTAGAAATTAAACTCGCTTGTCCCACTCACATGACTTTAATTATCCTATCGATTGTTGTTTTGACGTTTAGTAAGGACAGTTTCCTTCCCTGTTCTTTTTTCACTAGGGCAAAGATAAACAGTCAGAAAAGACCAAAAGTGCTATCGCCAAGCACAAGCCATCTAAGGTTAAATTCCCACGATTCGCTTTTGAAGCAGTGTATTTTTGCTTGCAAAAATGCAGCCTCAGACAGTGTCAGTATGTATAGATATCTGATGTCCAGTGTGCTTTTTTTTTTTTTTTTTTTACACGCTGCGTAAACTCTCCTGCTGTGCATTTTAAATTCGCAACATATAGTTCTCTGTTGCAGGTACGCTGAGTGAGTTTCATGAGCGGGTTTTTCCCATAGAATTGCATTAGATGAAAATCCATAGGTAAGATAAATCACATGTGGTTTTAGTGCGTTTCCGCTGTGGAAATGCATATCGTCCACACATTACCGCATATACTCGAGTATAAGACCAGAATAAACCGACACCCCCCCTAATTTTGCCGCAAAAAAATGGGAAAACTTATCGACTCGAGTATAAGCCTAGGTGGAAAATGAGGCAGCTACTGGTAAATTTCAAAAATAAAAATAGATACCATTAAAAGTAAAATTAAAGTAGGTTAAATGTTTTTGAATAATTGAATCAGGAGCCCCATATAATGCTCCATACAGTTCATGATGGCCACCCATAAAATGCCCATATAATGCTGCACAAAGGTTAATAATGGCCCCATGAGATGCTCCATAGAATATGCCCCATATGCTGCTCCATAAAGGTTATGGCCCCATAAGATGCTCCGTATATTATGCCCCATAAGATGCTCCGTATATTATGCCCCATATATTATGCCCCATAAGATGCTGCCACATTTATTATGCCCCATAAGATGCTGCCCCATATATTATGCCCCATAAGATGCTGCCCCATATATTATGCCCCATATGCTGCCCCATATATTATGCCCCATAAGATGCTACCCCATATATTATGCCCCATAAGATGCTGCCCCATATATTATGCCCCATATGCTGCCCCATATATTATGCTCCATATGCTGCCCCATATATTATGCCCCATAAGATGCTCCATATATTATGCCCCATAAGATGCTGCCCCATATATTATGCCCCATAAGCTGCTGCCCCATATATTATGCCCCATATGCTGCCCCATATATTATGCCCCATATGCTGCCCCATATTATGCATAAGAGCTCCATATATTATGCCCCATAAGATGCTGCCCCATATATTATGCCCCCCCATATATTATGCCCCCATAAGATGCTCCATAGATTATGCCCCATATGCTGCTGCAAATAATAATAAAAAAAAGACATACTTTTCGCCGCTTGGGGCTAGGTGCTGGTGTCCAGAGCAGGCGGGGACACCGGTGCGCTATTGGGGACAGTTGCTGGTGTCACCGCTGGCTCAGGCCCCGGCACCTGCGATATTCACCTGTCCCCGGGCCACCGCTGCACACCGCTGTCTTCCTGGTCCTCTGTCAGTGAATGCTCAGGCAGAGGGCGCGGCACGCACTAACTACGTCATCGCGCCCTCTGACCTGAACATTCACAGCCAGAGGACGCGAGGACAGAGCAGCGCGCAGCGGTGGAACGGGGACAGGTGAATATCGCTTAAACTCACCCCCTCCTGGCTCGGTCTCTGCAGCCCCTGCTCTTCTCCCGCGACCCGCGGTCTCCGGCAGCTATTCCTAACTTCAGCGTCACGTGGTACTGCTCATTAGTCATGAATATGCGCATATTCATGACTTTAATGAGCAGTACCACATGACCGCTGAACACAGGCGCCGGAGACTGTGGGAGAAGCTGGGGGGGCTGCAGAGACCGAGCCAGGAGGGGATGAGTATATAGGACAGCTGCGCTCCCCCTCCCCCGCCGACCCCTGGTGTATATGCACTGGCGCCGCTATAATGAGGGGCAGAGGTGAGTAGTTTTTTTATGCAAGGCCATTATTCAGTATGGAGCATCATGTGGGGCTATTATACTGTATGCAGCAGTATATGGGGCCATTAGTCAGTATGGAGCATCATGTGGGGCTATTATACTGTATGCAGCAGTATATGGGGCCATTATTCAGTATGGAGCATCATGTGGGGCTATTATACTGTATGCAGCAGTATATGGGGCCATTAGTCAGTATGGAGCATCATGTGGGGCTATTATACTGTATGCAGCAGTATATGGGGCCATTATTCAGTATGGAGCATCATGTGTGGCAATTATACTGTATGCAGCAGTATATGGGGCCATTAGTCAGTATGGAGCATCATGTGGGGCTATTATACTGTATGCAGCAGTATATGGGGCCATTAGTCAGTATGGAGCATCATGTGGGGCTATTATACAGTATGCAGCAGTATATGGGGCCATTATTCAGTATGGAGCATCATGTGTGGCAATTATACTGTATGCAGCAGTATATGGGGCCATTAGTCAGTATGGAGCATCATGTGGGGCTATTATACAGTATGCAGCAGTATATGGGGCCATTATTCAGTATGGAGCATCATGTGGGGCTATTATACAGTATGCAGCAGTATATGGGGCCATTATACAGTATGCAGCAGTATATGGGGCCATTATTCAGTATTGAGCATCATGTGGTGCTATTATACTGTATGCAGCAGTATATGGGGCCATTATACAGTATGCAGCAGTATATGGGGCCATTATTCAGTATGGAGCATCATGTGGGGCTATTATACAGTATGCAGCAGTATATGGGGCCATTATACAGTATGCAGCAGTATATGGGCCATTATTCAGTATGGAGCATCATGTGGGGCTATTATACAGTATGCAGCAGTATATGGGGCCATTATTCAGTATGGAGCATCATGTGGGGCTATTATACAGTATGCAGCAGTATATGGGGCCATTATACAGTATGCAGCAGTATATGGGGCCATTATTTAGTATGGAGCATCATGTGGGGCTATTATACTGTATGCAGCAGTATATGGGGCCATTAGTCAGTATGGAGCATCATGTGGGGCTATTTATCATAGAATGGTAGAGTTGGAAGGGACCTCTTGGGCCTTCTGGTCCAACCCCCTGCTCAAAGCAGGATTCTCTAAATCATCCCAGACAGATGTCTATCCAGCCTCTGTTTGAAGACTTCCATTGAAGGAGAACTCACCACCTCGTGGCAGCCTGTTCCACTCATTGATCACCCTAACTGTCAAAAAGTTTTTTCTAATATCTAATTTGTGTCTCCTCCCATTCAGTTTCATCCCATTGCATCTAGTCTATCCTTGTGCAAGTGTGAATAATGATGATCCTTCTACAATGTGACAGCCCTTGAGATATTTGTAGACAGCTATTAAGTCTCCTCTCAGTCTTCTTTTTTGCAAGCTAAACATTCCCAAATCCTGCAACCGTTCCTCATAGGACATGGTTTGCAGACCGGTCACCATTCTGGTGGCTCTTCTCTGAACTTGCTCCAGTTTGTTGATGTCTTTTTTAAAATGTTGTGCCCAAAACTGGACACAGTATTCCAGATGAGGTCTGACCAAAGAGGAGTAGAGGGCAATAATGACCTCACGTGATCTAGACTGTATGCTTCTGTTGATACATCCTAGAATTGCATTTGCCTTTTTTGCTGCTGCATCACACTGTTGACTCATGTTAAGTCTGTGATCAATTAGTATACCCAAGTCTTTTTCACATGTGCTGTTACTTAGCCCTATTCCTCCCATTTTGTATATGCTTTTTTCATTTTTATTGCCCAGATGTAGTACTTTGCATTTTTCCCTGTTAAAATCCATTCTGTTAGTTACTGCCCACTGCTCCAGTTTATGTATATCTTTTTGAATCCTCTCTCTCTCTTCTCTAGTATTAGCTACCCCTCCTAGCTTTGTGTCATCAGCAAATTTGATCAGTTTACCCTCAATTCCTTCATCTAAATCATTGATAAAGATGTTGAACAATACAGGGCCCAAAACAGAGCCTTGTGGTACCCCACTTGAGACATTCTTCCAACTGGATGTGCAGCCATTTACAACAACTCTTTGGGTCCGATCACTAAGCCAGTTATGAATCCACTAACAGTTGCCTTGTCCATTCCATACTTAGTCATTTTTTCAATAAGGATTGTGTGAGATACTTTGTCAAATGCTTTGCTGAAGTCAAGATATACTATATCTACAGCATTTCCCTGATCCACCCAGTCAGTGATTCTGTCATAGAAGGAAATTAAGTTAGTCTGACATGACTTATTAGTTACAAACCCATGCTGACTCTGTTTAATCACTTCATTCTTATCCAGGTACTTGCATACATGTTCTTTAATAATTTGTTCAAAGATCTTTCCTGGTATAGAAGTCAGACTCACCGGCCTGTAGTTCCCTGGGTCCACCTTCTTCCCCTTTTTGAAGATAGGAACAACATTTGCTCTTCTCCAGTCTTCTGGGACTTCTCCTGTTCTCCAAGAATTTTCAAAGATTATGGACAGTGGTTCAAGAATTTCTTCTGCTATCTCCTTCAGTACCCTGGGGTGTAATTCATCTGGACCTGGAGACTTGAATTCATTTATGTTAGCTAAGTGTTTCCTCACTGTCTTTCTGTTTATAGATATCCTGGATTCTTCTATTCCTTTAATAGGACAGTGAAGATCAGTTGATGTTACATTTCCTTTCTGAGAGAAAACAGATGCAAAATAGGAATTTAAAAGTTCAGCCTTCTCAACATCCTGACTTACCATTTCATCATTTTCATCCTGTAAAAATCCTATAGCATCTTTGACTTTTCTTTTACTTTTGACGTATCCCCAAAATCCTTTTTTGTTGCTTTTGACGTCACTTGCAAGCCTTAATTCATTGTCAGCTTTAGATAATCTGATTTGTGCCCTGCAGGTTCTGCAGACGGCATTATATTCTTCTTTAGATATGCCTCCCTCTTTCCATTTGATAAACATTTCTTTCTTCCTTTTTAGCATGTGTTTAAGTTCTATGCTCATCCATCCTGGTTTCCTTAAATGCTTCCCATTCTTCCCTCTTTTCGGAATTGTTAACGATTGTGCTTTGAGAATCTCATTTTTCAAGATTTTCCATCCTTCCTGGACATTTTTGTCCTTAAGGATATCCAGCCATTGGATCCCTCCAATTCTCTTTCTGAGTTCCTTAAAATCTGCCTTTCTGAAATCTAACCTTGACGTCTGAGTCTTCACAGGTCTTCCTCCTCTTGTTATCCAAAATTCTAAAATAGCATGGTCACTACCTCCTAGAGTCCCAGCCACTCTTACCTCCTCCACCATTTCCTCCCTGTTTATGAGGATTAGATCCAAGGTAGCAGATCCCCTTGTTTTCTCCATTACCTTTTGGAAGATAAAGTTGTCAGCAAGAGAGGATAAGAATTTCCTGGACCTGTTAGTTTTGCCTGAGAGAGATTCCCAACAAATGTCTGGATAGTTGAAATCTCCCATGACCACTATGTCATATTTTTTGGAGAACTTGGCCATTTGATGCATAAAGAGTTCATCCATATCTTCAGCTTGCACAGGCGGCCTGTAGTAAATGCCTACAATGGTGTCCTTTCCATTGTTCTGTCCTTGTATTCTTACCCAAACGGTTTCCACAGAACTCCCAGTCTCTGAAGCGTCAATCTCTGTGCAGATATACGCTTTTCTAACATACAATGCAACACCTCCTCCTCGTTTATCAAGTCTGTTTCTTGCAAATAAGTTGTATCCTTCTAGCCTTGTATTCCAATCATGTGTATCGTCCCACCAAGTCTCAGTGAATTATACTGTATGCAGCAGTATATGGGGCCATTATTCAGTATGGAGCATCATGTGGGGCTATTATACTGTATGCAGCAGTATATGGGGCCATTAGTCAGTATGGAGCATCATGTGGGGCTATTATACTGTATGCAGCGCAGCAGCAGTATATGGGGCCATTATTCAGTATGGAGCATCATGTGGGGCTATTATACAGTATGCAGCAGTATATGGGGCCATTATTCAGTATGGAGCATCATGTGGGGCTATTATACAGTATGCAGCAGTATATGGGGCCATTATACAGTATGCAGCAGTATATGGGGCCATTATTCAGTATTGAGCATCATGTGGTGCTATTATACTGTATGCAGCAGTATATGGGGCCATTATACAGTATGCAGCAGTATATGGGGCCATTATTCAGTATGGAGCATCATGTGGGGCTATTATACAGTATGCAGCAGTATATGGGGCCATTATACAGTATGCAGCAGTATATGGGGCCATTATTCAGTATGGAGCATCATGTGGGGCTATTATACAGTATGCAGCAGTATATGGGGCCATTATTCAGTATGGAGCATCATGTGGGGCTATTATACAGTATGCAGCAGTATATGGGGCCATTATACAGTATGCAGCAGTATATGGGGCCATTATTCAGTATGGAGCATCATGTGGGGCTATTATACAGTATGCAGCAGTATATGGGGCCATTATTCAGTATGGCGCATCATGTGGGGCTATTATACAGTATGCAGCAGTATATGGGGCCATTATACAGTATGCAGCAGTATATGGGGCCATTATTCAGTATTGAGCATCATGTGGTGCTATTATACTGTATGCAGCAGTATATGGGGCTATTATACAGTATGCAGCAGTATATGGGGCCATTATTCAGTATGGAGCATCATGTGGGGCTATTATACTGTATGCAGCAGTATATGGGGCCATTATTCAGTATTTTTTTTCTTTCCCATCTTTCTTTCTCTCTCTGTTCTTTTTCTTTCTCTCTGTTCTTTCTTTCCCCTCTTTCTATCTCTGTTCTTTCTTTCTCTCTCTGTTCTTTCTTTCTCTCTGTTCTTTCTTTCTTTCTCTTTCTTTCCACTCTATCTTTCTGTTCTTTCTCTCTCTCTGTTCTTTCTATCTGTTTTCTTTATTTCTCTTTCTCTCTCTCTGTTCTCTGTTTCCCATCTTTCTTTCTCTCTATCTCTCTGTTCTTTCTTTCTCTTTGTTCTTTCTTTCCCCTATTTCTTTTTTTCTCTCTGTTCTTTTTTTCTGTCCCCTCTTTCTTTTTCTGTTCTTTCTTTCTCTCTGTTCTTTCTTTACCGTCTTTTTTTCTTTCTCTCTCTGTTCTTTCTTTTCCCTTTTTTTGTTTATTTATTTCTCTCTACTTTCTCTCTGTTCTTTCTTGCTTTCCCCTCTTTCTTTCTCTCTCCTTTCTCTGTTTTCTTGTTTCTCTCTCTGTTCTTTCTTTTACTCAGTACCAGTGTGCCCATAGTACCAGTCACTGTGCCCTCAGTACCAGTCAGTGTGATCACCAGTGCTAAATGGGTGTGGTCGGGGCGTGGACATGGGTGTGACTAGTTGTAAAATGGGTGTGGTCTGGGGCGTGGCCTAAAATTTGCCACGACGCGCTATGCGCGCCGCAACCTTCCTCGCTCGAGTTAGGAGGCGCCGTTTTGCAGTTCGCCTCAGGCAGCACAGAGGCTAGGTTCACCCCTGCGTATATGACTCGAGTATAAGCCGAGAGGGGCACTTTCAGCCCTAAAAAATGGGCTGAAATCCTCGGCTTATACTCGAGTGTATATGGTACTTAATAAAGTTTTGTCCAAGTCAAATATCAGCAAGAATAAAACTGCAGTTTAAAACATGATATACTAGGGGAATGATCGGCCCGCAGCCACTTTGCCTGATTTTTTTGGCCGTGGGCCCTTTAATTCTTCAGAGGTCGCGAACAGCCGCTATGTGGCCCGGCACCGCCCCCATCTCTCATTCAACTTATCTGCATCATAGACGCCGATACAGTTGAATGCAGTGATGGAGGAGACAGCGTCAGATGCTCACTCTACCATCACTTCCCCTCTGCTTGTGACTCAGTGGGCGCACGATGACATCACTCCATCGTGCACCACGCTGTACCAGCAGTGGAGCAGAGCCTGGAGCAGCGCGGAGAACAAGGAGGAGGGGTGAGTATTGTGTGTCTGCACTATACTGTGTATTGGGAGGGTGTGCCTGCATTATACTGTGTGTTGGTGGCATGCTGCACTGTACTGTGTGTGGGGGTTGAGCTGCACTATACTGTGTGGGGGTTGAGCTGCACTATACTGTGTGTGGGGGTTGAGCTGCACTATACTGTGTGTGGGGGTTGAGCTGCACTATACTATGTGTGGGGTTGAGCTGCACTGTACTGTGTGGGGGGAGCTGCAAGTTATTTAAATTTTTGAATAAATATAGTTGGCTAATGTTTAAGTTAATAATTTTATATGGCCCCAAACACTATTTTAAAATTCCAAATGGCCCTTGGCAGAAAAAAGGTTCCCCACTCCTGTACTAGAAAGACAAAAATGCAATAAAAATGTATGAGTGCCACTGGCAATTGCCAGGACGTCAGAAGCAGAGCTGCGCCTGCAGGGGATAGTCTGTGAGTAAGAAAAACTGTTAAATTAATTAAATAGGTGAGAGGGACTGCAAATGATGAGCGAGAGGGATGTGAGACTGCAAATGATGAAGTGAGGGGGTGGAGACTGGGCAACCATCACCACAATGGAGAGGCCAATGGAGCATGATTAGTACACAAGCATTGACCCTACTAATGAATAAGGGACATGGATATCAGTGTCTCTTGCTGAGTAAGGCATCTAGACTAAGGAAAACTGTCTCTTGACATCCCCGTACACTGGAAATATCGGCTTGACCGAGCATTCCTGCAAATAATGGAATTGAGGGCGGGGGACAGTAAATGATGATTAAGGGTGGGGGACAACAACTGATGATTTGGGGTGGGGCAGCAAATAATTATAAATTAAGGGTGCGGAGAATGATGTCTTAAATGTGGGTGAGAGGAGTTGTAAATGAATAGAGGGCGTAGGTGGGAGAGACATGACATAATGAATTGAGGTGAAAGGGGCATAGAAATATAATGAATTGGGGAGCTGGAGGTACAGAGTGCGTGGTGTTGAGGATGCTGTGACTGATATTGAATTAGGGGAAGTACGAGTGGCTAATTTATTAGGAGGGTTAAGTGGCTATGGTTGATAGGGGCACAGTGTTGGATTACAATTTATATTTGGAATGGGGGGGTTGTATAATAACTAACTGTGTGCATGTCTGTATTCAGCTGCGTAGTGTAGAACAAAGGGAAAAAAGTGGGGAATGTGCTCTTAAAGCAGTGCTCTAGATCAGGGTTTCCCAACTCCAGTCCTCAAGGCCCACCAACAGGTCATATTTTCAGGATTTCCTTTGTATTGTCCAGGTGATGCAATTATCACCTGGGCAATACTAAGGAAATCCTGAAAACATGACCTGTTGCTGGGCCTTGAGGACTCGAGTTGGGGAACCTTGCTTTAAAATAACTTATTTTATGCAGAGATGAGTCCTGTCTGGAAGAAGTAATGGTGGTCTGCGCTGGATGAAAAAGGAAAGCAAAGATGAAAGACTTCAACTAGAGATGTCACTGGTGAGTCAGTGTGTTACATGTACAGTGACACTATATACTACATACAACGCTCCTGTGTATAATGTCACTGGTGATCACTATTACCTGTACACTATATACAGAGCTCCTATGTATAATGGCACTTAGTATGGTGTTTTTTTAATTAATGATCAGTATTGTAGTTTTCGGTCACTGTGTTGGTAATATGTGGTCTGGTCATGGTGTGGTGGTATTTGTTCCTTGTATGTGGTATTATTCAGTCACTATGTGGTGGTAATATGTGGTCCAGCCATGGTGTGACTTGTATGTGGTATTAAACTTTATTCCGCCATCATACAACGTTTCGACCTGCTTGGTCTTTATCAAGTATGAAGACCAATTAGGTCGAAACATATGATATGGTGAAATAAAGTTTTCATCAATTTTTTCACCTGGATTGGATGTTGTTCCTTCTTTTTCTTATTTTTGAGTAACTTTTGTCCAATTGGGTCTATGGACTTGGAACGTGCATTCTGATGTGCTGTCGGCTACTGTTGTTCTGTGTTGTATGTGGTATTAATGATCATTTTAAAAAAGTGTATGTGACAATCCCTTAAAGAAAAAAAAATATACCTAGAAAGAGTATTAGATATTTTTAATAGGTTAGAATTCATTAGGGCCTGGCCAAAAGAGTCTACATTGTCTTGGTGGCAGCTTAAAAAAATCTTTTAACCAAAGAAAAAGGTGATGGCTATGTATGTGATATGGTGTGCCATGGGAACTGTTGGGCCGTCGTCACCCTACCTTAGAATACAGGCGAGTGCTATGCGAGAAAACATCGCATAACACTCGGACCAGTGTTAATCTATGGGGCAGCTCACATCACCGTTTATTTTCTCAGGCGTATATTCAAATTGCAGCATGCTGCGATTGTCACCGAGATTCAGCCAAGACTCGCCAATGCAAGCCTATGGGTGTGAGAAAAAAATCGCACAGCACTCGGACCATGCAAGTGCTGTCCAAGTTTTACGCATCAGTGTCCTTTGAAAAGCCGCCAATTCATGTGCCGCATACAGTAAAATTACACGAAGTTAGAATAGATACACATAGAATACATAGTATATATAGATGTCAGTGACACACACACATATACGTATTTATATTGCATAGATAGAAGAAAAGCCGGCAGTTCATGTGCTGTGTACTGTAAGATCACTTCAGGAGCCGACAGGATAGAAGAGATGTATTACATACAGTAAATTCAAATAGAATAGGTAGATATATAGATGTCTGTGACAAATACAAGTACAGTATGTGTACAGCTTACTGTACATGTATTTAATAAGAGATTATTTTTTGGAAAAACATGGCATTGGCTCCCGCACAATTATTGTAACCAGCAGAGGGAAAGCCGATGGCTGAGGACTGATGTTTATAGCCTGGGAAGGAGGAAATACCTATGAAGCTGTATAACTAGCCTTTATTGGCTATTAAAATGAGTGACCCCCCCAAAAAAAATGATGTGGGGTGCCCCTATAATAACCAGCAAAGGCCATGTGGACAGCTGCGAGCTGATGTTAATAGCCTAGGAAGGAGCCATGGATACGGCCCCCCCCAGGCTAAAAACGTCAGCTCTCAGCCGCCCCAGAAAAGGTTCATCTCTAAGATGCGCCAATTCTGGCATTTAGCCTCGCTCTTCCCACTTGCCCTGTAGCGGTGGCAAGTGGGGTGATAGTTGGGGGGATGATGTCACCTTTGTCTTGTCAGGTGACATCAAGCCCCGAGGTTAGTAATGGAGAGGCGTCAATAAGACACCCCCATGTTACTAACCCTATAGTCACATTGTATGAAAACACGCCCAGAAAAAAAGTCCTTTAAATGAAAGAATGACACAGACTCCTTTAATAATCTTAATTAAACCATACTTACGATCTTGCCCATTCCCCCAATGCCGTCGTCTGCAAAAGAGTTAAAAAAAATATATATATACACTGCTCAAAAAAATAAAGGGAACACTGAAATAACACATCCTAGATCTGAATGAATGAAATATTCTAATTGAATACTTTGTTCTGTACAAAGTTGAATGTGCTGACAACAAAATCACACAAAAATCATCAATGGAAATCAAATTTATTAACCAATAGAGGCCTGGATTTGGAGACACCCACAAAATTAAAGTGGAATGTAATGTCCTTAACCCCTTCATGACCTTGCCATTTTTTACAATTCTGACCAGTGTCCCTTTATGAGGTAATAACTCAGGAACGCTTCAACGGATCCTAGCGATTCTGAGATTGTTTTTTCATGACATATTGGACTTCATGTTAGTGGTAAATTTAGGTAGATAATTTTTGCATTTATTTGTGAAAAAAATGGAAATTTGGCAAAAATTTTGAAAATTTCACAATTTTCAAATTTAGAATTTTTATTCTGTTAAACCTGAGAGTTATGTGACACAAAATAGTTAATAAATAACATTTTCCCACATGTCTACTTTACATCAGCACAATTTTGGAAAAAACATTTTTTTTTGTTCGGAAGTTATAAGGGTTAAAAGTTGACCAGCGATTTCTAATTTTTACAGCAAAATTTACAAAACCATTTTTTTTAGGGACCACCTCACATTTGAAGTCACTTTGAGGGGTCTATATGGTAGAAAATACCCAAAATTGACACCATTATAAAAACTGCACCCCTCAAGCTACTCAAAACTACATTCAAGAAGATTATTAACCCTTCAGGTGCTTCACAGGAACTAAAGCAATGTGGAAGGAAAAAATGGACATTTTAATTTTTCCAACAAAAATTTTATTTTAGCATCAATTTTTTCATTTTTACATGGGCAACAAGATAAAATGGATCCTAAAATTTGTTGGGCAATTTCTCCTGAGTACACAGATACCTCATATGTGGTCATAAACCACTATTTAGGCGCACGGTAGGGCTCAGAAGGGAAGGAGCGCCATTTGACTTTTTGAATGGAAAATTAGCTGCAATCGTTAGCGGACACCATGACGCGTTTGGAGAGCCCCTGTGTGCCTAAACAGTGAAAAAACCCCACATGTGACACCATTTTGGAAACTAGACCTCTTATGGAACTTATCTAGATTTGTTGTGAGCACTCTGAACCCCCAAGTGCTTCACAGAAGTTTATAACGCAGAGCAGTGAAAAAAAATCATTTTTTTCCTCAAAAATGATTTTTTAGCCCGCTATTTTTTATTTTCACAAGGGTAACCGGAGAAATTGGACCACAAAAGTTGTGCAATTTGTCCTGAGTACACCAATACCCCATATGTGGGGGGAACCACTGTTTTGGCGCATGGGAAGCTCAGAAGGGAAGGAGAGCCATTTTGGAATGCAGACTTGATGGAATGTTCTGCGGGCGTCATGTTGCGTTTGCAGAGCCCCTGATGTACCTAAACAGTATAAACCCCCCACAAGTGGCCCCATTTTGGAAACTAGACCCCCAAGGAGCTTATCTAGATGTGTAGTGAGCACTTTGAAACCCCCAAGTGCTTCACAGAAGTTTATAAATGCAGAGCAGTGAAAATAAAAAAATCATTTTTGTTTCTCAAAAATCATTTTTTAGCCCGCTATTTTTTATTTTCCAAAGGGTAACAGGATAAATTGGATGCCAAAAGTTGTCCAGTTTTTCCTGAGTACACTGGTGCCCCATATGTGGGGGGGAACCACTGTTTGGGCGCACAACAGGGCTCAGAAGGGAAGGAGCGCTATTTGACTTTTTTAATGGAAAATTAGCTCCAATCGTTAGCCGACACCATGTCGTGTTTGGAGAGCCCCTGTGTGCCTAAACTTTGGAGCTCCCCCACAAATGACCCCATTTTGGAAACAAGACCCCCTAAGGAACTTATCTAGATGCACAGTGAGCACTTTGAACCCCCAGGTGCTATACAGAAGTTTATAACGCAGAGCCCTGAAAATAAAAAATCATTTTTTTCCTCAAAAACTGATTTTTTTAACCCGCAATTTTTTATTTTCACAAGGGTAACAGGAGAAATTGGACTCAAAACTTGTTGTACAGTTTGCCAAGAGTACACTGGTACCCCATATGTGGGGGGATCCACTGTTCGGGCACACGTTGGGGCTCGGAAGGGAAGTAGTGACGTTTTGAAATGCTGACTTTGATGGAATGGTCTGCGGGCATCATGTTACGTTTGCAGAGCCCCTGATGTGCCTAAACAGTAGAAACTCCCCACAAGTGACCCCATTTTGGAAACTAGACACCGCACTGAACTTATCTAGATGTGTGGTGAGCACTTTGAACTCTCAAGGGCTACACAGAAGTTTATAACGCCCGGGCATGAAAATAAAAAAAATTTTTTCCACAAGCATGATCTTTTAGTCCCCAAATTTTTTATTTTCCCAAGGGTAACAGGAGAAATTAGACCCCAAAAGTTGTTGTCCAATTTGTCCTGAGTACGCTGACATCCCATATGTGGGAGAAAACTACTGTAGGGCACACGTCGGGGCTCGGAAGGGAAGTAGTGACGTTTTGAAATGCTGACTTGATGGAATGGTCTGCGGGCGTCATGTTACGTTTCCAGAGCCCATGATGTGCCTAAACAGTAGAAACCCCCCCAAATGACCCATTTTGGAAACTGGAACCCCCAAGGAACTCCTCTAGATGTGTGGTGAGCACTTTGAATCCCCAAGTTCTTCACAGAAGTTTATAACGCAGAGCTGTGAAAATAAAACATCATTTTTTTTCCTCAAAAATAATTTTTTAGTCCCCAATTTTTTTTTCTCCAAGGGTAACAGGAGAAATTAGACCCCCAAAGTTGTTGTGCAATTTTTCCTGAGTACGCTGATACCCAATATGTGGGGGTAAACCACTGTTTGGGCACACGTCGGGGCTCGGAATAAAGGGAGCACTGTTTGACTTTTTGAACGCAAAATTTGCAGGAATCAATGGTGGCGCCATGTCGTGTATGGACACCCCCTGATGTGCCTAAATAGTGGAAACCCCTCAATTCTAACTCCAACCCTAACCCCAACACACCTCTAACCCCTACACATCCCTAATCCAAATCCTAACCATAACCCTAACCCCAACACATCCCTAACCCTAATCCCAACTCTAACCATAACCCTAATCACAAGACTAACCCTAATCCCAACCCTAACCACAAAACACCCCTAACACTTATCCTAACTCTAACCCTAACCACAAACCTAACCCTAATCCCAACCCTAACCCTAATTCCAACCCTAACCCTAATTCCAACCCTAACCCTAATGCTAACCCTAAGGCTAACCCTAGTTCTAACCCTAACCCTAAGGCTGGGTTCATATTGTGTTTTACCAGCCCGTTCAACACATAGGGATGACGGGCGGGTAACGGTATAGCATTACGCGATCGCGTTATGCTATACTCGCTAGCGCAGATGATTCAGCAGACTATTCATCTGCGCTAGCGGTGACGGAGCCCAGACGCTGCAGGCCGCGTCCGAGGCTCCGTCACTGAATGAGGGCACTTCGCTAATTCATTCCGCTTTACGGCATGCGTCGCGATGTGCCCACAAATGGGGGTGAATGGCAGCATTAACGGACTGCGTTACACCGCGTTATTTCGCGGTGTAATGCAGTCCGTCTAACGGACTGCCATAACGCAATATGAACACAGCCTTATAATCATAACCCTAACCCTAATAAAAAGATAAAAAAAATATATATTTTTTTTATTTTATTTGTCCCTACTTATGGGTGTGATAAATGGGGCGTTTCTTTACTTTTTTTTTTTTATTTTGATCACTGTGAGAGTTTATCACAGTGATCAAAATAAATTTCTGGACTCTGGAGGGCACACTGCGCATGCGCAGGCCGGCGGGCGCACTGCACATGCGCCCGCCATTTTGCAAGATGGCGGCGCCCATGAAACATCCCGGACGGACACCGGGACGGATCCAGGGACATCCGAGGACCGGGAGAGGTGAGTAGGGGGGTCGGAAGGTAAGGGGGGGGATCGGAAGGTGGGGCAGCGGAGGCAAGGAGGAGAGGAGCATTTAGTGACGGCGGTGACCGATCGTCGCCATCTATTGGTGGCGGCGGCCGATCGCCGCCGTGACTCGGTGTCGGGGGGGGTCGGATCTCGGTCTCCAGCCATGGCAGATGCTATTGCAGCATCGGCCATGGCTGGATTGTAATATTTCACCAAATTTCATTGGTGAAATATTACAGATTGCTCTGATTGGCTGTTTCACTTTTTAACAGCCAATCAGAGCGATCGCAGCCACGTGGGGGTTAAGCCAACCCACCTGTGGTGAAGCACAAAGGGTCTTGTGCCTGCGGGTCGGGTGACCTTTAAGTGACCCCGGTCACCAAACCGCAGGAACGCGATCCTTTCATGACACATATGCTGTGTCACAGGTCGGGAAGGGGTTAAAACATTGACTTGTTTTAAGGACATTACATTCCACTTTAATGTTGTGCTCAGTAGTGTGTGTGGCTTCCACGTGCCTGTATGACCTCCCTACGCCTGGGCATGCTCCTGATGAGGCTGCGGATGGTCTCCTGAGGGATCTCCTCCCAGACCTGGACTAAATCCGCCAACTCCTGGACAGTCTGTAGTGCAACGTGACGTTAGTGGATGGAGCGAGACATGATGTCCCAGATGTGCTCAATCGGATTCAGGTCTGGGGAACAGGCGGGCCAGTCCATAGCTTCAATGCCTTCATCTTGCAGGAACTGCTGACACTCCAGCCACATGAGGTCTGGCATTGTCCTGCATTAGGAGGAACCCAGGGCCAACCGCACCAGCATATGGTCTCACAAGGGGTCTGAGGATCTCATCTCAGTACCTAATGGCAGTCAGGCTACCTCTGGCGAGCACATGGAGGGCTGTGCAGCCCTCCAAAGAAATGCCACCCCACACATTTACTGACCCACTGCCAAACCGGTCATGCTGAAGGATGTTGCAGGCAGCAGATCGCTCTCCATGGCGTCTCCAGACTCACGTCTGTCACATGCGCTCACTGTGAACCTGCTTTCATCTGTGAAGAGCACAGGGCGCCAGTGGCGAATTTGCTAATCCTGGTGTTCTGTGGCAAATGCCAAGCATCCTGCATGGTGTTGGGCTGTGAGCACAACCCCCATCTGTGGACTTCGGGCACTCAGACAATTCTCATGGAGTCTGTTTCTAACCGTTTGTGCAGACAAATGCACATTTGTGGCCTGCTGGAGGTCATTTTGCAGGGCTCTGGTAGTGCTCCTCCTGTTCTTCCTTGCACAAAGGCGGAGGTAGCGGTCCTGCTGCTGGGTTGTTGCCCTCCTACTGGCCCTTCCATGTCTCCTGGTGTACTGGCTTGTCTCCTGGTAGTGCCTCCAGCCTCTGGACACTACGCTGACAGACACAGCAAACCTTCTTGCCACAGCTCGCATTGATGTGCCATCCTGGATGAGCTGCAATACCTGAGCCACTTGTTGTGGGTTGTAGAGTCCGTCTCATGCTACCACGAGTGTGAAAGCACAACCAACATTCAAAAGTGACCAAAACATCAGCCAGAAAGCATTGGTACTGAGATGAGGTCTGTGGTCCCCACCTGCAGAACCACTCCTTTATTGACTGAGTCTTTATAATTGCCAATAATTTCCATCTGTTGTCTATTCCATTTGCACAACAGCATGTGAAATTGATTGTCAAGCATTGTTGCTTCCTAAGTGGACTGTTTGATTTCACAGAAGTTTGATTTACTTGGGAGTTATATTCTGCTCTTTAAGTGTTCCCTTTATTTTTTTTGAGCAGTGTATATTCCTCAACTTTCCGCAGAGATGCTGCTAATCCATTTGTCCCATGACGGGTCTAGCTCTGCTACATCTAGATGTCAGGCTGTATGGTTGCATGATGCAACCATACAGTCTGTCATCCAGCAAAGACACTGAGCATCGTGTGCTCAGTGTCTCTCCGTGAACTATTACCTGAGGGCACCGCAAGCGTGAGAAGGTTTTCCTGCTTGCGGTGCTGTCTGACAGGTCCTGCGAGTTCACGGCCAATGAACTCACCACCTTTCCGCTGTGGGAAAATTATATATATATATATATATATATATATATATATATATATCGTGAGACAGTGAAGGGGTATGTATTGGATGGGGTGTACATCTCGCCCAGGTACTTAGCTGACTGGCATAAGGGAAATGTATGGCTTTGTAAACCTAGTGGTGGAGCAAGTTCACTACACCCTCCATTCAGTACAGGCTTGCAGCTCAAACCTGAGGCCACTCAGGTTCTAATTAGGCAGCCAGAAGTAGGTGGTTGAGAACACAGACATAGAGCTCTCAGTCTGGATCAGACTCCAGACACTGCAGGAGTCTCCGGGAAACCACACGCTGGTAAATACGGAATATATGTGTTGTTTTGGGCCAGGCTGGTAGAGTCTGGGCCCTGATAGTGAGGAAACTATCTGTGTTTAGTGAGTAGCCGGACAGGCTTAGGATTTTGGTTTATGAGTTGGTTTTGCTCATGTTTGTTTGCTGTGGACTTACAATAAAGCTGGTTGTGGCCAGTTTGCACCGGAATTGCTGTCTGTGATTGAACTGTTTTGATGCCACTCCGTCTACCCGAGACGGCGATCCCAGAGCTATATCTCCTGAAAAGCTTACAATATATATATACAGTGGTGGCCAAAAGTATTGGCACCCCTGCAATTCTGTTAGATAATACTCAGTTTCTTCCTGAAAATGATTGCAAATACAAATTCTTTGGAATTATTATCTGCATTTAATTAGTCTTCAATGAAAAAAACACAAAAAGAATTGACCTAAAGCCAAATTAGATATAATTCCACACCAAACCTAAAAAAGGGGGTGGATAAAAGTATTGGCACTGTTTGAAAAATCATGTGATGCTTCTCTAATTCGTGTAATCACCAGCACCTGTAACTTACCTGTGCCATCTAACAGGTGTTGGCAATAACTAAATGACACTTGCAGCCAGTTAATATGGATTAAAGTTGACTCAACCTCTGTCCTGAGTCCTTGTGTGTACCACATTGAGCATGGAGAAAAGAAAGAAGACCAAAGAACTGTCTGAGGACTTGAGAAACCAAATTGTGAGGAAGCATGAACAATCTCAAGGCTACAAGTCCATCTCCAAAGACCTGAATGTTCCTGTGTCTTCCGTGTGCAGTGTCATCAAGAAGTTTAAAGCCCATGGCACTGTGGCTAACCTCCCTAGATGTGGAAGGAAAAGAAAAATTGACGAGAGATTTCAACGCAAGATTGTGCGGATGGTGGCTAAAGAACCTCGACTAACATCCAAACAAGTTCAAGCTGCTCTGCAGTCCGAGGGTACAACAGTGTCAACCCGTACTATCCGTCGGCGTCTGAATGAAAAGGGAATGTATGGTAGGATACCCAGGAAGACCCCACTTCTTACCCCGAGACATAAAAAAGCCAGGCTGGAGTTTGCCAAAACTTACCTGAGAAAGCCTAAAACGTTTTGGAAGAATGTTCTCTGGTCAGATGAGATAAAAGTCGAGCTTTTGGGAAAAACCATCAACATAGAGTGTACAGGAAAAAAAAAGAGGCATTCAAATAAAAGAACACAGTCCCTACAGTCAAACATGGCGGAGGTTCCCTGATGTTTTGGGGTTGCTTTGCTGCCTCTGGCACTTGACTGCTTGACTGTGTGCATGGCATTATGAAGTCTGAAGACTACCAACAAATTTTGCAGCATAATGTAGGGCCCAGTGTGAGAAAGCTGGGTCTCCCTCAGAGGTCATGGGTCTTTCAGCAGGACAGTGACCCAAAACACACTTCCAAAAGCACTATAAAATGGTTTGAGAGAAAGCACTGGAGACTTCTAAGGTGGCCAGCAATGAGTCCAGACCTGAATCCCATAGAACACCTGTGGAGAGATCTCAAAATGGCAGTTTGGAGAAGGCACCCTTCAAATATCAGGGACCTGGAGCAGTTTGCAAAAGAAGAATGATCTACAATTCCAGCAGAGCATTGTAAGAAACTCATTGATGGTTACCGGAAGCGGTTGTTCGCAGTTGTTTTGGCTAAAGGTTGTGCAACCAAGTATTAGGCTGAGGGTGCCAATACTTTTGTCTGGCCCATTTTTGGAGTTTTGTGTGAAATGATCAAGGATTTGATTTTTTCTTCATTATATTAATTAAATCTGACAGAATTGCAGGGGTGCCAATACTTTTGGCCACCACTGTATATATGTGTATATGTTAAAATCGGACAGCAATCACACTGCATTCGGATGTAAATCGGATGCTAGTTGTGAAAAATCGGATTTTACTCGCATGACATTTGCATTACACTCGTTCGACTCTCGGCAGGGAGAGTCGTACCGATTTTTCATACGTTTACTGTGACTCCGGTCTTAATGTGTGATTGGTGAGGACGTGGTGCAGAAATGAAGTTTTTCGAAGAGTGGGCGATGGGAATGTGGAATGTTCGAGGGGTGGAGCCTAGGCAGAGTCTGAAGGGGGCCAGAACATTTTGCCAGTATGGGGCCCTGAGATTCATGGTGGCTGCCCTGATTGGAATAGAGGGTACAAAACCATCTCCAAAGATGTTGGCATCCTGACTTTGTCAGTTCAATATATTGTCAAGAAGTTAACTACTTGTGGACCTGGCAAAAGTCTTCTAGGATGTGATGGAAAGTGGAATATTTAGAAGATCCATAAGAATGTTGGGTTGAAATGTGGCCAAGAAACCACATACAACATTCACAGTACTCCAATCTGAGGAGTACCACACTGCTCTAAAGTTGTCTGGCCTTTGGGTACTCTGTAACTTAAGACTTGTGAATCCTCACAGAGAGAGTGGGAGCATGCATGCAGTCACGTGTCAACTAGATGGGCTCGACCTCACACAATACAAGTGTATGGACCAAGGTTGCACCCACTAGACTGATTCTGCCCCGGAGCATGCATAATGCATATATCCCATAGAAGCCTATAGAGAAAAAAAGCACCAAATCTGCACAGTTCAGCAATGACTTTAGACGGACAGTGGGCGCAATTTTCATTAAATCACATCCACTTTACTTAGTTTAATACCTCAGAAAAAAAAACTGCAGAAAATATGCAGCATTTACGCTACATGTGAACACTGTGTAAAGGTCAAAGCAAAGTGGATGTGATTTCATGAAAACTGCGCCCTCAGGGTGTCTAAAGTCACTGCTGAACTGTGCGGATTTGGTGCTTTTTTTTTCTCCTCTAATCTATAGGCTTCTAAGTGAAGCCTGAAATAACATAAGGGGGAAAAAGCTGTTGCATTTTTAAGAGCAGAATCAAAGCTTTTCTGTACTGTTAAAGGGAATCTGTCATCCCATTTTTCGAGTACAAGATGCGACCACCGCTATCAGGGGCTTATCTACAGCATTCTGTAATGCTGTAGATAAGCCCCCGATGTCACCTGAAAGAGAAGAAAAACGAGTTATATTATACTCACCCAGGGGCGGTCCGAAAGGTGTCGCGGTCTGGTCCGGCGCCTCCCATCTTCTAGCGAAGCCGTCCTCTTCTTAGCGTCCCGTCGTGGCTCCTGCGCAGGGTGTTTTGGGTACTTGCCTTAACATGTTGTTCGCCGCTGCCTCCATTATTTCTGGGAATTGTAGTCGTTGCCCTCCATATAACCGCCTGCGCATTGCAATCTTGAATTGCGCACGCGCAGTATGCTTTGCCTGCAGATTGCAATGCGCAGGCGCGTTATATGG
>JARQOD010000002.1:129130325-129162984 GCA_033576555.1 Oophaga sylvatica | reverse complement strand
AAAAGATATGGCCTTTTGGGGTTTACAGTAAAATATTTGAGAAATGAGTATGTTATTGTTTGTTCTATGTTAGTAGACACCCCCCATATATGTAGTTTCCTATTTTCTTGTATTCTTATGGGTTTTAATTTTCTTTTTATTTTTATGGTAATTTTCTTGTTTTTTAATTGGTTAAATGTTGTGGGTTTGGGGTTTTTTAAACTATTGGTTGAAGTAAAAGCCCCAAAAATTTACTAAAAAAGATGATGAGGTAATACATGGGATAGGAATCTTGCTTGATCCCCCCAGACGGAAACTTGTGTCTATTTTTGTTGTAGCAACGTTTTAGGGAATTTAAATTTTGGAAATAACAAAGGTCAACCATAAAAGGGTCACTTAAAACCCTACCTTAACAGAGGCCCCCAACGGGGGGCCCCCCCATATAGGGAGCCTCTGCCCCAGGAGGACAAAAAGAAAAAGGGGGCCCCTCGGCCCGGGACATAAGCCTGGAAAATTGGGATGATCCCCCCCCCAACCACGAAAAGGTTGGAGTTATACTGTTCAGATGCCCGTTTGGTGTGGTTTTCCTGTGTTTGTTGCTGGAAAGAGGATTGAGGTTTGCCCCCGGATGGGGGGGTTGATTCTCGGGGGGGAATTCATATAGGGTGTATTTTTCCATTGGGGGCCCAGTGTTCAAAAGGTACCCCCAAAAGGGGACGGACCCCCCGGATTGACCGTGATTGAAACTTTTTTTTAGTCGATGAAGGGGGAAAAAAGGGAAAAACCCAGGTGGAGCAGAAATATTTTAAAAAATTTTAAAAATTTTTTTAATAAATGTGATTAAAAATAAACAGCAATATTTAAGCAGATCTTGAAAAAGATTAACGTCAAAAACGCGTTGTTTCGCTCTGTCCCATTTTTGGGGAAACCTGTACTGCTTAAGTATTGCTGTTTTTTTTTAAACACATTTATTAAAGAATTTTTAAAATTTTTTTAAAATATTTTGCTCCACGCTGGATTTTTTTCCCTTTTTTTTCTTTTTGCTTGGTTGCTCTGCCACATCCGTGCGAGGGTGAAAATATATGTGCAAGTGAAAATTGGGGGAAGCTGGGCATCGTCTGTTTTTTTTTTTTCTCTTTTTAGGCAAAAAATCCTGGGAAATCCTGATCACTGTTAGAATCAGGCACGGTGAAGTGATCGAAGATTGGGAAGGTTGCATAACTCCGTTATATAAAATATATAATATATAACCAGAGGTGTCCGGAGGGATAGTCTAAGACGCCCTCCTCCTTTCACTGAGTATCGTGTTGTGGGGCCATCCCTGTGGAGGATAGATAGGCCCGGTGCGACAGACTATACGGCCGCTCTAAGACTGGGCACAATTTAAGTAAGGATATTTAATTAAAGAAGAGTTTGGATTTGTGTGATGGATTGGATACTGTCTGTCTTATGGTTCAGAGACGAAAGAAAAAAAAAATCTGAGAAATGTAGAGGAATTCTTGAGGGCGGGAGGATGAAGCCTACGCTATGAGACGAAGGTGTTAGAAAGAAAGGCACACTGATATGGAGGTAGAAAACAGAAAGTGAATTCTGATTGATTGTGTTATGGTTATAATGAAAAAAGGAAAGCTGTCTATTACTATAACAGAGATTGGATGTTTTGTGGAAGGAACTGAGAAAGTGACTGAAAGTACCAGAAAGACAAATAATTAAAAATGATGATTTGGAACAAGGGGTTTTTCCTCTAAATAATGTCCCTTCCCAGGAAATTAAGTCTCTCCTTCCGACTGTAAGCTCTGTGCCCCTCAACCCCAGGGCACCAATATATCCTGGGTTGCAAAAAAAAAACTATGTTGGGTGGATTTGTAATGTATGCGGAGTTACTAATTTTCAGTGGAGAGAGACCTGTTGCAGTGTCGTAGTCTCAACTTTTCCCTTGGTAAACGCTGACGGCACTTATTATCAGCCACCGGCAGCACCAGTCGCTGCTATCTATCCAACCCTCCTACTTTATTCACCCGTTCAGTCTCATTGTATAATAAAGCCCACTCACGTTTTTTTGTGGCAGCTTTGATGTCCCGAATTGAAGGAGGCGATAATGTCAGTTAGACCTGATGTCGAGAATTCCACTCCGGACAATGTATTAAAAGTAAAAAAAAAAGAAGAATTCAGCTTGTTCTGTATCAGCAAAAAAAAAAAAAAAAAAAACAGGAGCAATTCTAGCCCCATCTCTGCAAGCAGGCAGCTGCATCTAGGTACCTTATCAGTGGCCTTGACAGTAAACTCCAGCTACAGCCCCCCCTTCAACTTAACCCCTGTGTACCGGTTGGTACAAGATATATGGGCAGTTAATACAGTTACTCATCTGGAAACTCCAGAGGTGTCTAATATATATATACTCTTTTGTTCCAGATATCTCAAGATGCTGCTTGGTTCACAGTTATCGATTTTGCCAATGTGTTTTTTAGTATTCTATTATACCAAGATTGTCAATTTCTGTTTGTATTTATTTATCAGGGAGGACAATTGATGTGGACAGTTCTGCCACAAAGGGTCCAAAACAGTCCCAATCAGTTTGCAAAAATTATGAGCGAGTGTCTTTTACCCTGGCAATTGACCACCCCAATGTCACGCTGCTTCAGTATGTGGATGATTTTTGTTGTGTGTATGGACGGAGCAGGAAGCCATGTTGCTATTGTTAGTCTTCTGAAGCATCTGGCAGATCTGAATTTTTGGGTTTCGGCCTCGAAACTTCAGTTCTGTCTTGGTCAAGTGATATTTTTGGGTCACTGTCTCCTTCAGGGTGTCCGATACCTCACAGAAGAAAGAAAAATAGCTGTCAGCTCCCTTCCTTACCCAAAAGATGAAAATGAACTATGTACTTATTGTTGTCAGTGGATATCGGATGCATCCCGCATAATGTAACCCCTTTACAATGCCTTAAGAGACGGTATAATGAACTATAAGGAAAGATCACCGGTTTGTATGGAAAGCCTTTATCGTGCCTTCTCTGAATTAAAGTGGCTTATTGTTTCCGCCTCTGCCTTGGGCATCTCGGACTATACTCCACCGTTCCATTTGTATGTGTCTGAGAATGAAGGACACGCAGCAGGTGTACTTATACAATCACATGGCAATAGGCAACGACTAGTGGACTATTATTCGGCCCGCCTCGACCCTGTGGCCCGAGCATCACCAAGTTACATCGCTGTACTACAATCAACCCCGCTACTTTACTGCCGGTCCCCAAGAAAGATGGCAGTGATGAGGATTATCTCCAACATGATTGTTCCGAACTTCTGACTGAAGAAACAGCTTTTCCGCCAAATGTCAGTGAGAATCCACTTCCAAATCCCGATCTGGTGTTATACACGGATGGTTCAAGATATGCTGATGAGTTTGGAAGACTCCACACGGGATATGCTGTTACCACAGAGGACACTGTAGTGCACGCAGCTGCGCTCCCGCCATCACAGTCAGCACAAGAAGCAGAACTTCAGGCTCTGTCTACTGCATGAACTTTGGCCAAAGACAACAGACTAATATATACACGGACTCACGATATGCATTTGGTGTTGCTCACGATTTTGGAGCTCTATAAGCCAATCGAGGGTTTATTACTACTGCCGGAACTCCAGTGAAAAATGCTGAAACTGTTAAAACCCTCATGGAATCGATCAAATTGCCTACTCAGGTGGCCATTATCAAAGTCAAGGAGCACGGCCCTAGGAACAGTCCACAGACTATTGACAACGTATTTGCAGATTTGCAAGCAAAGGCCGCTGCTCTTCTGCCCGTTGAACTAACCATACCAACTATGGTGACCACACGCTCTCAGCGTAAACAGTTGCAAGAGATCCTGACTCTACAAGAACCTGATGATCTACTACAGACTGAGGTTTTCTGTCGGACCCCGCGAGACCGCTTAATGACAATGCAGAGAATGTCTCCAAAAGAAGAGGTGAAGCAGTGGAAGGCTGATGGAGCACGTATGGACAATGGTCTCTGGAAAAAGGACCAACTTTTGTGTCTCCCTAAGCGGATGTACCCTGCTATTGCTACATGGGCATATGGACCTATACATCGAGGAAAAAAACAGGCCCTAGCCCTGGTACAAAAATTCTACTGGGTTCCAGGTGGACCAAATCACGTTGCCTAAGTCTGGAAGGTATGAATATTGTCTGGTGGTTGTCGATACATTCTCTAGTTGGCCGGAAGCATTCCCTGTTACCAACATGACTGCAAAGATCACAGCAAAGAAACTGGTGATGGAAGTTATCTGCAGATATGGAGTTCCAGAAGTTGTTGAATGTGACCAAGGTCCGGCTTTTTCTTCTCATGTGTATCAGGAGGTTCTGACAATGTTTGGATCCACTGTAGCCTTCCATACTCCGCACCATCACAATCCAGGGGGAAAGTTGAGAGGTTGAATGACACACTGAAGGGACAATTGACCAAAATGATGCAGGAGACTACAGCTCTATGGCCAGAGCTCCTACCATTGTACTATACCATATTTGTACTATCCCTAATGCAAAACATGGCCTGTCCCTATATGAGATATTGTTTGGTGCTAGGACCCCAGTTGCAAATTTCCAGTCTCAGTGTAACACTGGTATTGTCTGTACTTTGTTTTCCAGCGTTACTCTGCATGTCTTTGCTTTAACCCTTTTGCTCCTTTCCCCCTAACCAGCTGGGATACTGTTGTCTGTTACCTGTATGGATGCTGCTCAGTTCCCAGCTCTGCTGCGTAGCCGTACTTGCGTGAGTGTCTCCGCTGCGTTGCATGACCACCCGCATGTGCGGTCCTGACCTGCTGTAGAAGCCATCTGTAGGTTGCAAAGTCCTCTGCAGTGGTGCATGACTTACTACGTGTGTGGCAGCAGCCACTGTCAGGTGTCCCTCTGTGATGAGTTGTCTGGCTCTGCATAGGGGGCGCGGCCCACACCTGTCCTGCTTTTATGAGGAATGGGTGTGTACTAGAATTACTGCTCCAGCCTATTGCTGTGAAGCAGTTCATATATAAAGTTCCCCAGCCCTGTGGGGCGTTGCCAGAGCTTTGCATTGAGTCCCTGAACCTAGCCGTGTGTGTTTGTGTGTTCAGCTCCTGCTCTGAGTGCGATCAGCTCTGGAGAGCTGATTCCCTTTGTCCTGTCTTGTGTTTCTGCCTATGCTGGGGCTGAGTACCCAGATCGCCCTTCCTGGAGGCTGCATATCCAGGCCTGTTCCTGTTGTATCTTGTTCCCTGATCCTGGATCTATCCCAGTACCTGAATGTCTGAACTGTGTCTTGTGTTTTCGCCTATGCTGGGGGCTGACTACCCAGATCGCCCTTCCTGGAGGCTGCATATCCAGCCTGTTTCCTGCTGTGTCTTATTACCCGAATCCCTGATCCTTGATCTGATCCTTTGTACCTGACTGTCTGAACTGTGCCCCTTCCGTGTTATGTTCCTGAAAGTCCTTCTGTGTTCCTGAATCCTATGCCAGTGACTGTGAATCTTTGCTATATAACCTGAGTTCATCGTGGAAGGAGGAGTCCGGTGTGTGTGGGTGAGTTTCTGTTACTCTGTGCTCAGCTTCTGTGCAATCCCCGGCCAGCTCCCGTTGAGCCTGGCGGGGCTTGCACCAGACCGCTGGGGTTCCTTTTCAGATCGATACTAGATGTCCGGAGTCCGAGGACCGTGTCCTCCCTGATGACCACGGCCTGATATCCGATGTCCAATGACCACTTCCAGATATCCGGATCCTATCCTTCCTGCCTGGTGTCCGGATCCTGCCGATCGTTGCCAGATGTCCGGAGCCTGCCGATCTGTGCCAGATGTCCGGAGTCCGATGCCAGTGTTCTGATGTTCCTGTGTTCCAGTCCGTGTTCCTGTGTTCCAGTCCGTGTTCCTGAGTCCCTGAGTTCCAGTCCGTGTTCCTGTGTTCCAGTCCATGTTCCTGTGTTTCAGTCCGTATTCCTGTGTTCCAGTCCGTGTTCCTGTGTTCCAGTCCGTGTTCCTGACTCCCTGAGATCCAATCCGTGTTCCTGATGTCCAGTCCGTGTTCCTTATTCCCTGAGATCCAATCCGTGTTCCTGATGTCCTGTCCGTGTTCCTGTGTCCCTGAGATCCAATCTGTGTTCCTGATATCCTGTCTGTGTTCCTGTGTCCCTGAGATCCAATCCGTGTTCCTGATATCCTGTCTGTGTTCCTGAGTATCTGAGATCCAGTCCGTGTTCCTGATGTCCCGATGTCCTGCCGGTTCCTCCGTGGTTTACCCTGTGATGACGTCTGTCCTGGGTCAGTGTCTGATGTTCTCCTGCTGAGCCTGTGCTACGCATGAGGCCTGAGAGAGAGGCCGTCCTAGTATGCCCGTGCCAGATGACCCTGGACTGCATCAACCCGTGATGACCCCGCCATCGTCTGACGTTCGTCCTGGGCCGGTGTCTGATGTTCTCCTGCTGAGCCTGTGCTACGCCTGAGGCCTGAGAGAGAGGCCATATTAGTATGCCCGTACCAGATGATCCTGGACTGCATCTACCCGTGATGACCCCGCCATCGTCTGAAGTCTGTCTGAGGTCGGTGTCTGATGTTCTCCTGCTGAGCCTGTGCTACGCCTGAGGCCTGAGAGAGGCCACCCAAGCATGCCCGTGCCAGATAACCCTGGACTGCATCTACCCGTGATGTCCTCCTTCATTCGTCTGTGATTCTGAGACGTGTACCCTTCTCTGATGTGTGAATCGGGAGCCCAGTCTTATGTTCTGTTATGTACTGTGTGTTTCTTTAAGTAAACTTTATGTTTCTTCATACCTGAAGTTGTGCGGTGTTGTCTAGTCCTGCAGGTCGCCATCTTGCCCACATGCTCAGCTGCCACGGATCCCGGTCGCTGCCCTCCCCTAGTCCGTGCAGGCCCGGGTCTCCCTCTGTGGTCCAGTGAGTCCACATTCTCTTACCATCTGGGACGCATGCCTCACGTCGTCGTGGACTGGCGGCGTGGGAGCATTGGCTAGCTAGGCAAGCTATGCCATGTCCCGACGCCCCACAGCCGTGGGAAGCGTCACACTCAGTAGTTATTAGAAGAAACTGACCGTACTGTTCAATATGTTATTCAGCTTAGTAAAAATCTTGCTAACACCCATGCTCTAGTTTCTTTTTCTTTTTCAGATTCAGCAGAAACCGAATATTTGTTATAATTTGAAGTCTGATGATTTTGTGGTTGTGAAAAGGCATGTCAGAAAACACGGACTAGAACCCTTGTATGACGGTCCCTATCAAATTCTCCTCATTATTTCTATGTCAGTGAAACTGGAAGGAAGACCAACTTGGATCTACGTATCGCACTGCAAGCTGGTTAAACAAGCCAATAGCAAATAAAGGGGACATAATGTTTTGGTTTTTCGTATTTTTTATGTTATTATTGGTAATTATATGGGACAGCCTAAATTTCCCGTTCTTAAATAATAAGTTTATATAATATTATGAAAAATTACTGAGAGATTTGTTGAATAATTCCCAGTCTCTGGCAGGTATTTTCTTTTTAATCCAAATAATTAGTTTAAGGGAATTGGGGGTTGGATAGCTGGAATCTTGAAAAGCTTGTTATATATTGCTGTCTTTATTCTTGTTATGTATGTAATACTAAAACTTGTTGTTTTTTTGGTGTATTTCTGTATGTATTAGGAAATTCTGTACTTGGACAGCTAATGATACCAAAAGGCGTTGTTACCCCTGCTCTTCTCTATATCAATTTCAAGAAGTTATCTGATGAAGATGTTGAAGCCAAGCGCATGGCTATCTTCAAAAGATCTCCACAACCGTTATCAAAAATTGTTATTTGCAAATTGTAGTATACAGGGGGGATGGGTACGCCGCAACAGCCATGTCTGGTAACAAGGCATCAGATATGTGAAGACCAGTACCCCTCAAGCTTATAGCTTGGGATAGTACCTCTGATGCTGCACATAAGTTAACAAAATTTATCTAGGGGGGAATGTGAAGGACTAAATTAAGAAAGATCAAAACTGAATGTTCCATTTTGTGTTTGTAACTCCATCTTGTGGTTTATGAGAGAAATTCTGTTGCTTAACAAGGCTATAGTTCCTGGCCGTTGTAGAGAAGTAGAGTAAAGGTTATGGGCTGTGATAAAACCAGACTGCTCCAGTTTGGACAAGATATGAGACCTTGGGATTTATCTCTGTAGAATATTTTGAGAAATGAGTATGTTATTGTTCTGTTCTATGTTACGTAGACATGACCAGTTTCCTATTTTCTTGTATTCTTATAGGATAATTTTCTTGTATTCTTATAGGTCAATTTTCTTGTATTTTCATTGGTTAAATGTTGTAAGTGTGGTTTTATACTATTGGTTGAAGTACAAGCTCACTAAATACTATAAAAGATGTAATACATGGGATAGGAATCTTGCTTGATCCTCCCAGACGGAAACACGTGTCTGTTTGGTTATTTATGTTGTTAGCAATGTTCTATGAATTAATTTGGAAATCACTAGGTCAATCGTGAAGGGTCACTTAGTTCCTACCTTAACAGTACACCATATGTTGGGGTAAACCACTGTTTGGGCGCACGGCAGAGCTCGGAAGGGAAGGAGCGCCGTTTGACTTTTCAATGCAAAATTGGCTGGAATTGAGATCGGACGCCATGTTTTTTTTCTGATGATGCTGCATGGTGGTTCATTTTTTGCGGGACAAGATGACGTTTTCAGCGGTACCATGTTTATTTATATCCGTCTTTTTGATTGCGTATTATTCCTCTTTTTGTTCGGCGATATGATGATAAAGCATTGTTTTTTTGCCTTGTTTTTTTTAATGGGTTCACTAAAGGGGTTAACTAGTGGGACAGTTTTATAGGGCGGGTCGTTATGGACGCGGCGATAGTAAATATGTGTACTTTTATTGTTTGTTTATTTTTATTTACATAATAAAAGTGTGTTTATTGGGGAAATTTTTTTATTTAGGGATTTTTTAAAATTTTTTTTACACGTTATTTTATTTTTTTACATTTTTACATTGTAAAAACATTACTATACTATATAATGTCAGATCGCTGATCTGACAGTTTGCACAGCACTGTCAGATCAGCAATCTGACAGGCAGTGCAGCAGGCACTGACAAGCCACCTCCCTGCAGGACCTGGAAGGACCCCGCGGCCATCTTGGATCCGGGGTCCTGCAGGCAGGAGGCCCTCGGAACAACGCGATCACATCGCGTTGCTCTGAGGGTCTCAGGGAAGCACGTAGGGAGCCCTCCCTGCTCCATGCTTCCCTATACCACCGGAACACTGCGATCATGTTTGATCGCAGCGTGCTGGGGGTTAAAGTGCTGGGAGCGGCCCGTGACCGCTCCTGGCACATAGTGCGGGGTGTCAGCTGTGAAAATCAGCTGACACCTGGCCACGACTCCCCACGTGAGCGCAGCTGATTGCGTATGACGTACTATCCCGTCACTGGGACTTAAGGCCCAGGTCACATGGACGGGATAGTACGTCATATGGTAGAAAGGGGTTAAAGAAGGAGACATTCCGTATAGATGGGGATACCCCTTTCAACTAACAGCTTTTAAAGGAGGCAAAATGGCTTCTTTTAGACGAATCGTGATTTGACCAATTTTCTGGGAACTTTTGAACTCCCACTGATAGATCTTCCGAAGTGGCCTTTAACTCCAATGCTTCCAGGAGCACCACAGAGATGACTTAAAGTTCAACAAACTAAAAAACGAAGCAACAGAGGAGACTCATCCAACCCGACATGAGGACTTTTTCTCACTTTTGGCTGTGCTCATTGCCGGGTCAGGCTTGAACACAGATGGAATCAATCTTTGATTAAGGGCCTTGTCTGGACTGGAATATATTCTACTTATTTTGTGCATTATATAGATGTTCTGCGATAATTGAATTTGTTCTGTTTATATCTTACTTTAACATGTTAAGTTTATCAGGCACAGATTAGTATGGGTCTTGGAGGGTCATTGGTGTGTAATTTCGTAATTGATTTTCTTGCCGGACCACGCTAAGCGTGATCATTCAACTTGGGTAAAAATAATCTGACCTGACTGAACAGGCTATACTCCTTTCTATAGAGATGCCTTTATTGCCACTCTATATAGCCTAAACGATAATCTTACTTCTGTGCTGGAGTTTATTTTCTTTATATTGTTAGAATTGACACATTTCTGGTTATGTGTTTTGGTGTTTTTTGTTTTTGTTTTTTTTTTGGGACTCATCAGGTTGGGGGGGGGTCCTTGTCCGTTCTAGGCTTCCTTTCTCCCAGTGAGGTATTTAGGTAGTGTGCTACTAAAGTCTGCATCAGTGATGCAACATATATGGAGCATTTGCTCCACCACATCTCTGGTTATGTTTCTTTCTTTTCTTAATCTCTTTCCACCTCATTCTATATATCTTCTCTCTTCCCCTTTTCCTCTATTTCTATTCCCCATCCCACCTAAATATCCCATAATCTCACGGATCCCTTCCTCAAGCAGATTTTTGAAAATCAGTTATGTTGGAAAATACCTAGATTATGGATAAAATTAAGTTTTGCTCCTTCAATGTTAAGGGGCTAAATATCCCTGAAAAAGAAGACAGGTTCTATTTACAAGTCATAGACAACAAGTCTCGGTCTTAATACTCCAGGAGACCCACTTCAAAACTGGAGCTATACCACAATATACTGTATTTCTAAACACTACCCTAAATGGTATCATAGTTCTAACCCCGTATTCCAAATCCAAAGGAGTTTCGATAGCTTTCCATAAAACTTTTATGCCTGAGATCCTGGATTCCCTAAAAGACTCAGATGGTAGATATATCTTTTTACAAATTTCATGGGCAGCTCACAAATTTGTTATAGCTAACGTATACTTTCCTAAAAAAGGGCAACAGAGATTTGGAGCAGAATGCACAAGGCGCCTTGAGGAATTCGCTGGCTCCTCTCCTGTGATACTAGGAGGTGACTTTAACGTTCCCACGAATCCCATGGTGAACGTTTCCTCGGGTAAGACTTCATATTCCTCATCCTCTATTAGTCAAATTAGAAAACTGATGTGTAGCTTGAGACTGGTGGACATCTGGAGGGTTCTTCACCCTGACACTAGGGACTATAGCGTTTTTTTTCACAAACACACAATATCTACAGTAGAATAGAATATTTCTTTATTTCACATAACTTGCTAGATTTACCAGTGGAGGCTGATGTGGGGTCGATACTATAGTCAGATCATGCCCCAATATACTTTTCAATCTTATTACAGTTAAACACAAAAATGGGTTTCTCATGGCGCCTAAACAAGAATTTGCTCCTGGACACCTTGTGTAAGTCAGAGGTGGAACAAACAATATCCAATTTTATAGCAGATCATGGTGGTGACCCCACGTCTCCTTTTATTAAATGGAAAGCTTTAAAAAGTGTAATAAGGGGCGTACTCATCTCACATGGCGCTCGTTTGAAAAAAGAAAGAATTGCTGAAATAACTAGATTGTCATCAAATTCATAAATTAGAAACCAAACATAAATGAGACCTTGATGTCAGCACACTTGTAAATCTTTCTGTAGCAAGGCAAAAGTTGCTTGCTATACTAGACCGGAAATCGCGATGCTTTAGAGAACGACTCAGGAACCGCTTTTACCAATTTGGAAATGAAAGCGGCAAGTTGCTGGCTAGGGCTATCAACCCGCGTAGAATTCATGTTTCAGGCCTTGAGGGGAATTGGCTTAAAGGAAAATATGCTCCATAGGATCTCTGCTTTGTACACATCCCCTAGCGCACAAGTCAATGGTGCACTTTGAAATGCATTCCCAATCAAGAATGGTACGAGACACATTTCCCTCCCTATACATACTAACAATGGAGTACTTGGCCACTGCGATACGCAACAATTCGTCCATCAAGGCAATTAAATTAAGGTCAGATGAGCACAAATTAGCACTTTTCGCGGATGACATTCTCTTATATGTCACCTCCCCTATAACCAGCCTACTGAACATTATCCTACAGCTGCATAAATTTGGCCTTTTAAGTAATTTCAAAATGAACACTCACAAATCCAAGATCTTAAATATATCTCTGCAACTGTCCATGGTGGATCAGTTGTGTGCCTCTTTTCCTGTAAGGTTCTTTGTCTCTGTTGACATGTTCCTTGAAACTCAGTTTTCCGTCGGCCACTTTGCTTTCTGTCTTTCTGCAGCTCTTGCCCTCAGTTAATATGGAGTTTCAGTTTTCATGTTCCCGCCCTGATTCTTCCCTCTTGCTTCTTAAGCAGCCTCAGCTGAACAATCAGTGCTCCTGAATCAAGCCTCAGTCAGTCTGTGACCTGACTCCTGGAAGCCTTGGACTTGTACTCCAGCTATTCCCTACTGAGGAACCTTGGAACACTTTTGGACTCTGGAAACCTGCTGTTTGGTGAATCCATGTTTGCAGAGGAATTACGGTACAGAGAAGAGATCCTGAACCTGCTTTGGAGATTTATTGTAGTGCTTGAAGTTACTCTGGCCTGCTGTGTCTCCTGTCGCTGTTCCTGCAAACTGTGTGAACTTTTCAGCATGCTTGTATGAAGTAATACAAGTCATTTCATATCAACCTATGTCTCCTGTGTTTTCCTCGCACCCAAGCACAAGACGCTATAGGTACTGTACACTATACATGACAAGATTCAGGAGCCAATGTTTAGTGTCTGCTGGGTCTGGGAAAGCCGTGTCTGCTGTGACTGTGGATATCAGATGTCCGTTTAATACCTTATGTGATGACAGTGGTTGTGACTTCTCACAACCATTCCAGGTGAGCGCATTCCCTTAAAATTTTACTCTGGAGTGTTACCACAGGTAAACACTATTGTTTTTTTTGTTTTTTTTCCTTTCCTCTTCTCCTTCCAGCACTTCTGCCTTAAAAGATCTGGAAGATGGAGGCCCGCATAAAGGAACTTTGCGGAGTGACTGATACAATCCTTTCAGATGTACAGACTTTAAAAACCCGTTTTGCAAGCCTACAGGACCTCACTAATCATAATTTGCAAGTGTTTGGACAGACTACCCAGGAATTGCGAGCCAGGATTGAGGCTCTAGAGGAACGAGCCCAGGCTCCTGCCATAACCCCAAGTTCTGGGATCCCCAAATTACCTCCTTTTCGCTTTGGCGGTGAACGTGAGAAATTCAGGGGATTTATTAATCAATGCAATTTATTTTTCTCTGCACATGCTTCACAATTTCCCACTGAACGATCCAAAGTGCTTACTATAATCATGTTGCTTACCAATAAGGCTTTGATGTGGGCAAACCCTCTGATTGAGACTGAGGATGATTGTTTGAATCACCTTGATGCTTTTATTTCAGCCATGGGGCAGGTGTTTGATGACCCCAATCGAGGTGCAACAGCTGAAGCAGCCATGTTAACTTTGCGCCAAGGTAAGCGTTCAGTAGCCGAATATGCCCTGGATTTCAGGAGATGGGCTCTTGATACCACTTGGGACACTTCCGCTAAAAAATCTATTTTTCGGAAAGGGTTGTCTCCACTGATTAAGGATGAACTTGCTCGTGCCGACCCTCCCACTGCGTTAGGTGACTTTATTAACTATTGTATCCGTATTGATGCTCGTCTGACTGAACGCAGACAAGAGAGATGGTTCGAAAATAATCGCACTAACCTTTTACTACCTCCCTCCTCAGCTAAGGAACCTTTGAGTAGGATCACAAGGGAACCAGAACCTGAACCCATGCAGGTGGTCTCTTTACAAAGACGGGTTAGTGATGCACGCAAAGAACATCGTATAAAGGAAAATCTATGTTTCTACTGTGGTAAGTCAGGGCACTTCATTATAAACTGCCCCAGCCGTTCTCGTAAGACTACTGCAGCAGTCATTCACTGTGAGTGTTGCGAGAGGAGCTCTGTCATGTCCGAGCCTCAGGCTCCAGAGAGATCTGCTGCAAGAGATCTTGATTTCTCGGACTTAAACTCTGTTAGTTCTGGGGACGATGACGGTATAAACGCTGCAATTTTTCAAGTTTCCTCAGCGGTGTCCCAGCTGAGTTGTAAAAGAAACAATTCTCATTGCTTCCTTTCCATCAAACTCTGGGTTGACTCAGTCTGGGTGTCTAGCTCTGCTATGATCGACTCAGGAGCAAGTGGAAATTTTATGGATATCTCCTTTGCTCTGAAACAGGGGATACGTTCAGTGAAGAAGGCTACTCCAGTACAGATGGAGACTGTGGATGGCTCTCTACTGACTTCTGGACCAGTGGATCAAGAAACAGAGCCTTTGAGGGTCCTTATGGGTAAAGATCATCAGGAGAAAATGTCTTTTATGCTTATCTCTTCTCCCCACTTTCCCATTATTCTAGGGCTACCATGGCTGCAGGCGCAGAATCCTACGATTAACTGGGAGACCAAGGAATTACACTTTCCGGAGAAAACAGATGAGTCAAGGAGTTTCAGCTTGCTCTGTTCCTAAAGGAACCATGTCAGTCCCTGAACTACCAGCTGTATACCAGGACTATGTGGATTTATGTGACAAGAAGAACGCTGATCAGCTTCCTCCTCACCGTCCATATGATTGTCCAATTGAATTATTGCCTGGAGCCTAGATACCTTTTGGTAAGATCTACCCCCTAGCGGGGCCCGAGCTAAAAGCTTTGAAGGATTATATAGACGAAAATTTAGCCAAGGGCTTCATACGCCCCTCTTCATCTCCCGCAGGTGCACCCATCTTCTTTGTGAAGAAGAAAGATGGATCTCTGAGACCCTGCATAGTCTATAGGGAACTCAATAAGGTTACTATTAGAAACCGTTATCCATTGCCTTTAATCCCTGAGTTGTTGGAGAGAGTGCGGCATGCCAAAATTTTCTCTAAACTGGATCTCCGTGGGGCCTATAACTTGGTCCGTATTAGACCTGGGGATGAATGGAAGACTGCTTTCAGGTCACGCTATGGACACTTTGAATATCTAGTTATGCCTTTTGGTCTGAGTACCGCCCCAGCCACTTTCCAACACTTCGTGAATGATATCTTCAGGGATCTCCTAGATACATTTGTGGTGATTTATCTGGATGATATTCTAATTTTTTCTAACTCCACAGAGGAACATCATGGACATGTGAGAATGGTCTTAGAATGCCTAAGACAAAACCATCTCTACATCAAACTTGAAAAGTGTGAATTCCATAGGACCGAAATTCAATTTCTGGGGTATGTACTATCTACGCAAGGGATTAGTATGGATGGAAGCAAGACCCAAGCCATCAAGGATTGGCCAATTCCTAGAAATGTGAAGGAGGTGCAGCGTTTCATCGGGTTTGCCAACTTCTATAGACGTTTCATTAAGAATTTTTCTGAGGTAGTGTCACCTATCACCCAACTTACCCGGAAACAGTCTAGGTTCTCCTGGACCCCGCAAGCTCAGGAAGCATTTTCCTGTTTAAAGGATAAATTTACCACCGCACCTATCTTAGTACATCCCAACCCTGAGCTTGCCTTCATAATAGAGGTGGATGCTTCAGACTGTGCCGTTGGAGCTATACTCTCTCAGAGAACAGGTGAGAAGAATGTCTTGCATCCCTGTGCCTTCTTTTCCCAGCAGTTGTCTTCGGCTGAGAGGAACTACGATGTGGGCAATAGAGAATTGTTGGCCATTATTGCCGCCTTCAAGGAATGGAGACACCTTCTTCAGGGAGCTGCACAGCAAATAGTCGTCCTGACAGACCATCGTAACCTTGAATTTATCAGGTCGGCTAAGTGCCTGACTCCTCGCCAGGCTCGCTGGAATCTTTTCCTAAACCAATTTAATTTTGTCATTTCTTATAGACCAGGATCGCGCAATGGAAAGGCTGATGCACTCTCTAGGATTCATTCAGCAGAGACATGTCCACTTACTCCTCCTAAGACTATTCTTCCTGACTCTAGATTCCTGGGAGTGATTCATAATCAAGACCTACTTAAGGACATCAAGGAAGCATACCATGCGGATTCTTTGTTGGCTCAACCCCCAAGGGACATAAGTCTTGTCTTTAAGAATGGTGTGTGGATTCAGGGACAACGTCTGTATATACCTGAAACAGTCAGATTGAGAGTATTGCAACTCATCCACGATTCCAAGATAGCCGGGCATAGGGGAATTCTAAAGACACAAGAATTTCTTTCTCGTTTCTTTTAGTGGCCCACTTACAGGAAAGATGTTTTAAACTATGTCACTTCATGTGAAGTCTGTGCAAGATTCAAAACACCTCGCTCCTCACCAACTGGTCTGTTGCAACCTCTTCCCACCCGTCCCGCCCGTGGGGATCCATTTCTATGGACTTCATTGTGGAGTTACCAACCTCTCAAGGGAAGAACACCATTCTAGTGGTGGTTGACCGTCTAACAAAGGCAGCTCATTTTATCCCTTGTGTCGGCTTACCCACTGCAAAACAGACATCAGACTTGATGATTAAGAATGTGTTTCGCTTACATGGAGTACCGGATGAGGTCATTTCGGATCGAGGGGTGCAATTCACTTCAAGGTTTTGGCAAAATTTCTGTGCAGCATTGGACATTAAAGTAAACCTTTCTTCTGCTTTTCATCCCCAGACTAATGGACAGACAGAACGAACCAATCAGACCCTGGAGCAGTATCTCCGCTGTTTTATCTGCCACCTACAGGATGATTGGGTGGATCTACTTCCACTGGCTGAGTTCTCTTATAACAACTCTCAGAGCGCCTCCACTAAGCAGTCTCCTTTTTACTCCAATCTAGGTTATCATCCTAACATTCTTCCTCGATTTCCCATAGATACGCCCTTGCCGGCAGTGGCTGAAAGAATCACTTCTTTACAAAAGAATATGGATCTTCTAAAGGAAAAATCTAGAATTGGCTCAGGAAAGGTACAAGAAAGCAGCAGATAAATTTCGTAAACCTGCACCAGCTTTCAAGGTAGGAGATTTGGTCTGGCTGTCAACCAGAAATCTTAAATTAAAGATTCCATCGTCTAAATTGGGACATAAGTACATTGGACCTTATAAGATCAGTAAGATTATAAGTGCTGTTGCTTGTCGTCTTCAACTGCCCAGAACTATGAGAATCCACCCTGTCTTTCATGTATCCCTACTAAAGGCTGCAACACCCAATACGTTTCCTGGACGTTCTTCTCCTTGCCCTGACCCAGTGCTGGTCGATGGTCAGGAAGAATTTATGGTGGAAAGGATTCTAGATTCCAGGTTGTACAGAAATCAGTTGCAATATTTGATTAAATGGCAGGGCTACCCAGTGGAGGACAACTAATGGGAACCAGTCAATAATGTAAATGCTCCTCGCCTGCTCCGCCAGTTTCATCAGAGGTACCCTGACAAGCCTGGTCTGAGGTCATCCGGAGGTTGTCCCTAAGGGGGGAGTAATGTAAGGTTCTTTGTCTCTGTTGACATGTTCCTTGAAACTCAGTTTTCCGTCGGCCATTTTGCTTTCTGTCTTTCTGCAGCTCTTGCCCTCAGTTAATATGGAGTTTCAGTTTTCATGTTCCCGCCCTGATTCTTCCCTCTTGCTTCTTAAGCAGCCTCAGCTGAACAATCAGTGCTCCTGAATCAAGCCTCAGTCAGTCTGTGACCTGACTCCTGGAAGCCTTGGACTTGTACTCCAGCTATTCCCTACTGAGGAACCTTGGAACACTTTTGGACTCTGGAAACCTGCTGTTTGGTGAATCCATGTTTGCAGAGGAATTACGGTACAGAGAAGAGATCCTGAACCTGCTTTGGAGATTTATTGTAGTGCTTGAAGTTACTCTGGCCTGCTGTGTCTCCTGTCGCTGTTCCTGCAAACTGTGTGAACTTTTCAGCATGCTTGTATGAAGTAATACAAGTCATTTCATATCAACCTATGTCTCCTGTGTTTTCCTCGCACCCAAGCACAAGACGCTATAGGAACTGTACACTATACATGACATTTCCCTTCAAATGACACTTTGATTCACTTACATATCTGGGAGTCAAAATAACAGCTAAGGTTTCTAAGCTATATGATGCAAATTTTAAAATTGCCTTACAAAAAACGGAATTGGATCTAGAGAAATGGCACAAACTTCAAGTATCATGGTTTGGTAGAGTTAATGTGCTTAAAATGGACTTATTGCCACGTCTCCTATATTACTTTCACCGACCGCCATATTGGGTCACCCAAGTGATGGGTGTCTCAATATGGAAACTGCTGGTGTTACCAGCCTCTTGCGCGGTACCACCAGCGGAACACCGTCGCACCACACAAACACTCTGTATACGCCGTACACACCACACACACACTCATACTGTATACGCCGTATGCAGCACACAAAAACTATATGCCATACGCACCACACACACACTATGTGCCGTACGCACCACACACAAACACACACACTGTATGTGCCGTACTCACCCTCTTGCGCGGGTACCACCCAGCAGAACAACGTCGCAAACACAACGCAGGCGGGATCAGCCGAATGATTCACTGACCGCTGCCATCTTTGTACAGCAGGAGCGAATTCCGCGCCGGCGCTGTGAATCATTCGACTGATCCCGGCAACAGATGCGCGACGTGTCTACAGGCAGAGGAAGCCGGTCACATCAAAGGGGTTTTCCCATGAACGGAAGTTCATTTTAAAATTGTCTGTGTCTGACCGTGTAAGGAGCATTCTACATCTCCTGGGCAGGGGAGGAAGCAAAAGACAATACTGACATTACTGCAGGGGATCACAGAGGATTCATTTTGTGAGGTAAAATATTTAATTCCGATGTCTGGAAAAAATGTCTTCAGCAACGTTTTTTGTCGGCGGCAAAAAACCGGACAGCACCGTTTTTTTGCTACAATGGAAGTCTATGGGCGCCGGATCCAGAAAAAGACGGATCTGGTCACCGGATCCAGTTTTTAAGTCTGAGCATGCTCAGATCCAATTGGCCAGCCCCCAGGAAACAGATCATCGTTTGGGAACCTCCCATGGGCGTTTTTAAAAACCGGATCCGTCATAAAACGGATAAAAAAAGGACGAAACGGATGGAAAACTGATGAAACGGATCTGCTTTTTTGCCGGATAAGGTAGACGGATCTGGCGAAAAAAACGGATTATTTCATCCGTTTTTACACAATTTGAGCCGGTTCCTGCCTCAGGCGCGACGCCGGATCATGCCTAAGGCCGGCGTCACACTGGCGAGTTTGATGCGAGTAAGTCGCACGACTTTCTCGCATCAACACCCGGCACGGCCGCCCGCTCTCGGACCCGAGTGTGCGGCTGCATAGAAATACATGCAGCTGCACACTCGGGTCAGAGAGCGGGCGGCCGCGCCGGGTGTTGATGCGAGAAAGTCGTGCGACTTACTCGCATCAAACTCGCCAGTGTGACGCCGGCCTGAAGGAAAAAAACTGATGTGTGAAAGTAGCCTTAGGATGGAGCTGAAACTCAATTTTGTCCAGCCACAGCCCCGAAACCGAGAAGATCTGTATGGAGGAGTGGGCCAAAATCCCTGCTGCAGTGTGTGCAAACTGGGTTAAAAACTACAGGAAACATTTAACCTCTGTAATTGCAAACAAAGGTTTATGTACCAAATATTAACCCCTTCCCCCAAGGGTGGTTTGCACGTTAATGACCGGGCCAATTTTTACAATTCTGACCACTGTCTCTTTATGAGGTTATAACTCTGGAACGCTTCAACGGATATTCGCGATTCTGAGAATGTTTTCTCGTGACATATTGTACTTCACGTTAGAAGTAAAATTTCTTCGATATAACTTGCATTTATTTTTGAAAAAAAACGCAAATTGGCGAAAATTTTTAAAATTTTGCAATTTTCAAACTTTGAATTTTTATTCCCTTAAAACAGAGAAATATATCACACAAAATAGTTAAGAAATAACATTTTCCACATGTCTACTTTACATCAGCACAATTTTGGAACCAAAATTTTTTTTGTTAGGAAGTTATAAGGGTTAAAAGTTGACCAGCGATTTCTCATTTTTACAACAAAATTTACAAAGCCATTTTTTTTAGGGACCACCTCACATTTGAAGTCACTTTGAGGGGTCTATATGGCAGAAAATACCCAAAAGTGACACCATTCTAAAAACTGCACCCTCAAGGTACTCAAAACCACATTCAAGAAGTTTATTAACCCTTCAGGTGCTTCACAGGAACTAAAGCAACGTGGAAGGAAAAAATGAATATTTAACTTTTTAGCCACAAAAATGATTTTTACAAACTTTTTTTTTTATTTTCACAAGGGTAAAAGGAGAAAATGGACAGATAAGATTGTTATGCAATTTCTCCTGAGTACGCCAATACCCAATATGTGGGGGAAAACCACTGTTTGGGCACACGGCAGAACTCGTAAGGGAAGGAGCGCGTTTGACTTTTTCAAACTAAAATTGGCTGGAATTGAGATTGGACGCCATGTCGCGTTTGGAGAACCTCTGATGCGCCTAAACAGTGGAAACCCCCACTAGTGACACCATTTTGGAAACTAGACCCCCTAAGGTACTTATCTAGATCTGTTGTGAGCACTTTGAACCCCAAGTGTTTCACAAAAGTTTATAATGCTGGGTGTGAAAAAAAAAAAAAAAACAATTTTCCACAAAAATGATTTTTTAGTCCCAAATTTTGAATTTTCCCAAGGAAATTGGACCCTAAAAGTTGTTGTCCAATTTGTCCTGAGTACGCTGATACCCCATATGTGGGGGGGGAAACTGTTTGGGCGCACGGCAGGGCTTGGAAAGGAAGTAGTAACGTTTTGGAATGCAGACGTTGATGGGGGTCATGTTCCGTTTGCAGTGCCCCAGATGAGCCTAAACAGTGGAAACCCCCACAAGTGACCCCATTTTGGAAGCTAGACCCCTAAGGAGCTTATCTAGATCTTTGGTGAGCACTTTGAACTCCCAAGTGCTTCACACAAGTTTATAATGCCCGGGCATGAAATAAAAAATCCTATTTTTTTCCCACACAAATTATCTTTTAGTCACTAATTTTTTATTTTCCCAAGGGTAACAGGAGAAATTGGACCACATAAGTTGTTGTCCAATTTGTCCTAAGTACGCTGATACCCCATATGTGGGGGGAACCACTGTTGGGGCGCACGGCAGAGCTCGGAAGGGAAGGAGCACCATTTGACTTTTTCCAACCAAAATTGGCTGGAATTGAGATTGAATGCCATGTTGCATTTGGAGAGCCCCTGATGTGCCTAAACAGTGGAAACCCCCCACAAATGACCCCATTTGGGAAACTAGACCCCTAAGGAACTTATCTAGATCTTTGGTGAGCAATTTGAACCCCCAAGTGCTTCACACAAGTTTATAACGTAGAGCCGTAAAATTTAAAAATCATATTTTTTCCACAAAAATTATCTTTTCACCCCAATTTTTATTTTTCCAAGGGTAACAAGACTCCAAAAGTTATTGTGCAATTTGCCTGAGTGCGCTGATACCCCATATGTGGGAGTAAACCACTGTTTGGGTACATGGCAGAGTTTGGAAGGGAAGGAGCGCCGTCTGACTTTTTCAACGCAGAATTGGCTGGACGCCATGTCGTGTTTGGAGAGCTCCTGATCTGCCTAAACAGTGGAAACCCCCATAAATGACACCATTTTGGAAACTAGACCCCACAAGGAACTTATCTAGATGTGTGGTGAGAACTTTGAACCCCCAAGTGTTTCACTAAAGTTTATAACGTACAGCCGTAAAATAAAAAATCTTTTTTTTTTTTTACAAAAATGATTTTTTCGCCCCCAATATTTTATTTTCACAAGGGTAACAGTTGAAATTGGAACCCAAAAGTTGTTGTCCAATTTGTGCTGAGTACACTGATACCCAATATGTGGGCGAAAACTACTGTATGGGCACACGTCGGGGCTCGGAAGGGAAGTAGTGACGTTTTGGATTGCAGACTTTGATGGAATGGTCTGGGGGCGTCATGTCGCATTTGGAGAGCCCCTGATGCGCCTAAACAGTGGAAATCCCCAACAAGTGACCCCATTTTGGAAATAGACCCCACAAGGAACTTATCTAGATGTGTGGTGAGCACTTTGAACCCCGAAGTGCTTCACAGAAGTTTATAACGCACAGCCGTAAAAATAAAAAATCTTTTTTTTTTTTTGCAAAAATGATTTTTTTGCCCCAATATTTTATTTTTACAAGGGTAACAGGAGAAATTGGACCCAAAAAGTTAATGTCCAATTTGTCCTGAGTACGCTGATACCCAATATGTGGGAGAAAACTACTGTATGGGTACACGTTGGGGCTCGGAAGGGAAGTAGTGATGTTTTGGATTGCAGACTTTGATGGAATGATCTGGGGGCGTCATGTCGCATTTGGAGAGCCCCTGATGTGCCTAAACAGTGGAAATCCCCAACAAGTGACCCCATTTTGGAAAATAGACCCCACAAGGAACTTATCTAGATGTGTGGTGAGCGCTATGAAGCCCCAAGTGCTTCACAGAAGTTTATAATGTACAGCCGTAAAAAACAAAAAAATCATTTTTTTTTTTCCAGAAATGATATTTTCGCCCCCAGTTTTTTATTTTTCCAAGGGTAACAGAAGAAATAGGACAAATTGCACAATAACGCTTGGGGTCCAGAGTACGCTGATACCCCATATGTGGGAATAAACTACTGTTTGGACGCATGGCAGAGCTCAGAAGTGAAGGAGCACCGTTTGACTTTTTCAACGCAGAATTGGCTGGAATTGAGATCAGACGCCATGTCACATTTGGAGAGCCCCTGATGTGCCTAAACAGTGGAAACCCCCCAATTCTAACTCCAACCCTAACCCCAACACACCCCTAACCCTAGTCCCAACCCTAACCACAAACCTAACCCTAACACACCCCTAATCCCAACCCTAACTTTAGCGCCAACCCTAACCCTAACTTTAGCCGCAACCCTAACCCTAACCCTAATGGGAAAATGGAAATAAATACATTTTTTAATTTTATTATTTTTCCCTAACTAAGGGGGTGATAAAGGGGGTTTGATTTACCATTTATAGCGGGTTTTTATGATTGGCAGCTGTCACGCTAAAATACGCTTTTTATTGCAAAAAATAGTTTTTTGCATCGCCACATTTTGAGAGCTATAATTTTTGCATATTTTGGCCCACAGAGTCATGTGAGGTCTTATTTTTTGCGGTACGAGTTGACGTTTTTATTGGTACCATTTTTGAGCACGTGACATTTTTTGATCGCTTTTTATTTCGATTTTTGGGAGGTTAGAATGAACAAAAATCAGCAATTCATGAATTTCTTTTGGGGGAGGCGTTTTTATCGTTCCGCGTGTGGTAAAATTGATAAAGCAGTTTTATTCTTCGGGTCAGTACGATTATGGCGATACCTCATTTATATCATTTATTTATGGTTTGGCGCTTTTATAGAATAAAAACAATTTTATATGAAAAATAATTATTTTTGCATCGCTTTATTCTGCGAGCTATAACTTTTTTATTTTTTCACTGATGATGCTGTATGGTGGCTCGTTTTTTGCGGGACAAGACGACGTTTTCAGCGGTACCATGTTTATTTATATCGGTCTTTTTGATCGCGTGTTATTCCACTTTTTGTTCGGCGGTATGATGATAAAGCATTGATTTTTTTGCTTTGTTTTTTTTTTTTTATTAAGGGGTTCACTAAAGGGGTTAACTAGTGGGACAGTTTTATAGGGGGGGTCGTTACGGACGCGGCGATACCAAATATGGGTACTTTTATTGTTTTGTTTTTTTTATTTACAGGAAGAAATGAATTTATTGGGGAATATTTTTTTTTTTTTAATTTATGTTGGAATTTTTTTTTAAAACATGTTTATTTTTATTTTTTTTACTTTTTTACTTTGTCCCAGGGTGGGACATCACTGTATTTTATCAGATCGCTGGTGTGACAGTGTGCACAGCACTCTGTCACACCAGCGATCGCACAGGCATAGCTGCAGGCTTCTCAGTGCCTGCTCTCAGCAGGCACTGAGGAAGCCGCCTCCCTCCAGGACCCCGGCGCCATCTTGGATCCGGGTCCTGGGAGGGAGGAAGCCCTCAGAACAGCGCAATCACATTGCGCTGGTTGGTCTGAGGGTCTCAGGGGGGCGCGCAGGGAGCCCCCTCCCTGCGCGATGCTTCCCTTTGTCCCCAGTACACCGCGATCATGTTTGATCGCGGTTGTGCCAGGGGCTAATGTGCCGGGAGCGGTCCGTGACCACCCCTGGCACACAGTCACGAGTGTCAGCTGTGATAATCAGCTGACACCCGGCGGCGATTAGCTGCGCTCCCTCCAGGAGCGCAGCTAATCGCCTATGACGTACTATCCCGTCCATGGTCAGATTGGCACGGGTTTCATGGACGGGATAGTACATCTAATGTCAGAGAGGGTTAAGTTCTGTTTTTCTATTGTATCAAATACTTATTTCATTCAATAAAATGCAAATAATTATGTAGAAATCATACAATGTGTTTTTCTAGATTTTTTTCAGCTTCTGTTTCTCACAGTTGAAGTGTACCTACGATAAAAATTACTGACCTCTCCATTCTTTGTAAGTGGGAAAACTTACACTGCCGATTTTTCATCAAATACTTATTTTCCCCACTGCATGTTCTGACCCCCTTTTACAGCAATTGGATTGTAATGTACATGCTAAAGTGGCATTTTCTTGCTGCATATAACCATTTAATATGAGCATGGAAGGAAAAACTGAATTCTAGTACTATAGACTATCATGATAGGACAGGACATGTGCAACACATGAGAAAACTAGATAAGCAAAGACTATAGTGTTTCTGTTCCATTAGCTATAGATTACACGATACAGTAATGTGCTGCCTATAATGGATGAGCAGCTGTGGTGACTTATTTGCAGATTTCCTAAACATTTAAAAAGGACTCCAAAATTATAGAGAGTAATATATTTTTTTTTTATAAACTTCTTTATTAGATGATTTGACATATTAATATGCAATCAAATATATATCAAAACCATACATTAAATGCATATATCTTGAAAATACAATGTTGCTCTCATCCAATTTCAATTTAACCTTTTGAATGTTGCAACAATACTTCATTCGAACCATATACAGAACTAGCAATGAAACAATAAACAAATATTATGACCTCAATATCCCCAAGTTACCAGCTACATCCTCAAGATTGTACCATATTGTCCCCTTAAATGCTACCATTAATTGATTGATCTCTGCTTGTGAATAACTACATTCAATAAAAGTCCTCCATTTTTTGAAACATTTTTCAGTATTCTTTTCTTTTGGGATTCTGTATCTATTTTGTCCAACATTAGGGATGTTATAGTATCTATCAATTCTGAAACACTCGGTGGTTTCTTCTCCAGCCAGTGTCTCAGATACATTTCTTAGCTGCCAGCAGAACAATATGTACAGCATCGGAAGCACTATATATTTTATTATTTGATTCACTTATCAGGCTAATGAACTGAAAAACACATGCCTGTACATTTTTGGGTATCTCAACCTTCCAGATTCTCTGTATGTATTTAATTACCTCAGACCAGAATCTTTGAATAATTGGGCATTCCCACAAACCATGTAATAAATTGGCCCTGTGTAGACTACATTTTGGACAGCTAGTAAGATAGTGAGCAGGTGCACCATTGTAGGTAAGATTAAGGCCTCATACTCACTGGGTGGAAAAAAATCGGTCCGTTTTCTGCAGGAAAAAAACGGTACATTTGTTGTAAAAAGGCATGCGATTTTGATGCGATTTTAAATCGCACCATGCGTTTTCTGTCAGTTTTCCATCAGTTTTCCATCTGTATGCAATGCGATTTTAACATGAAGTTTTACATAGAGCAGTTATCTCTATGTAAAAAGTCATGTAAAAATCACATTGTAACAGAAAAATTGACACAAAAAGCAAATAATTATATATATAATATATATATAGGTCATACACTTCTACATAGTATAATAGCCGCTAATTCATCCCTGGCATTACTGTAAAATCACACTGACAGCTTTAATAAAGAATAGAAACAATACATATACACACATAGAATACATATATATATATATATATATATATATATGTAATTGTGACATATATATATACATATATTTATAGTTCCTACACTTCTACATACTGTAATAGCCGCTAATTCAATTGCCGGCTTTTGTGAAATCACAGAAGCCGACATGAAATGATACATTGTTTCCACACAGTTAACCATGTCATTTCCTGTATTTTGATATATGGTTTGAACTTACAATTACATGATTGTATTTGTACAAAATTTCAGACATGTAGGGGTTAATTAAAGGTGTAAATTTGTTGAAAAAAAATGCGTGGGCTCCCGCTGTATTTTCTCCACCAGACAGACAAAGCAAGCGAGTGGGGGCAGATAATAATAGCCTAGGGAGGGTACATTTTTTTTGTGCCCCCCCTGGCTACTAACATCTGCCCCCAGACACCCCAGAAAGGGCAAATCTATAATTAGATTCGCCCTTTCTGGCATTTTGCCCGTCTATTCCCATTGCCCTGTAGCGGTGGCGAATGGGTTAATAAGGGGTTAATGTCACCTTGCTATTGAAAGGTGACCTTAAGCCATGTTAATAATTGAGAGCTGTCAATTAGACAACGATCAATTATTAATCCTATTGAAGTAAATAAAAAAACACAAACACACTTTAAGAATAAATAATTTTAATGAAATCAAAACACATATTTTTGACCATCTTTTATTTAACTCTTAATCCGTTCGAAGCCCTTGTTCTTCTAAAATAAATATAAAATAATAAAACAACATTATTCTTACCTATCTGGCGATCTGTCACGTCCCACGATGTAATCCTTCACAAAGGGTTAACTAGCAATCAGATAAGCAGCGCAAGTAATCCTGCGTGCTCAGCTGAAAGCTCCTGAATGAATGAGCTTATCTCCTGCCGACAGGAGAGGATGTGATTAATGAATGAAGCTTAATTGATTGTGTCCACTTTCACCTTAAGGGTATGCACATAAACAATATCGCTTAACGGATCGCTAAAAACGTCACTTTTATGCGATCCGTTAGCGATATTGTTCATGCGGCAGTTTCCCAGCGACGAGCTTCCTGCTGTATCTCGCTCGTCCTGGAATCGCTCCGGACCTATTTCATTGCTAGCGCTCCGCTGGTAAGTAATCTTATCGCTGTGTGGCACTTTTCTTAGCGATTTAGCGGTACTTTTGTACGCTAAAGTCGTTAAGAAGATCGCTAACGGCGATAGCGTCGTTAAACTATTCGCTAAATGCGGCAGCATTTAGCGATATAGAAACAATCCGCTAGCGATCTCATTAGTATGCAACGCTAACGAGATCGCTAGCGGTGTTTAGTGTGGCAGTACCTTAGGTCAGGTCACTGAAGTGAAAGTGGCAATAAATCAATTAAGCTCCATTCATGAATCTATTCCTCTCCTTTTGCTGGGAGAGTAACTTATTCATTCATGGGAATACAGCTCGGAGACAACATTAGCTCTCTGCAAGCTGTAACCTGTTAACCCTTTCTGATGGATTACACCGTGGGACCTGACTGTACATCGGATTGGTAAGAATAATTTTGCTTTTTTTATTTTATTTTTATTACAGGAAATGGTTTTAGCAGGAAAATAAAATATGGTCAAAAACTGTGTGATTATTTCATTAAACTTCTTTTTTATTAAAGTGTGTGTGTTTGATTTTTCTTTCATACAATAGGATTAATAATTGATAGTTGTCTAATTGACAGCTCTCGATTATTAACCTGGCTTAAAGACACCTTTCAATTGCAAGGTGACTTTAACCCCTTATTAACCCATTCGCCACCGCTACAGGGCAATGGGAATAGACGGGCAAAATGCCAGAAAGGGCGAATCTAATTATAGATTTGCCCTTTCTGGGGTGTCTGGGGGCAGATGTTAGTAGCCAGGGGGGGCACAAAAAAAATGTACCCTCCCTAGGCTATTATTATCTGCCCCCACTCGCTTGCTTTGTCTGTCTGGTGGAGAAAATACAGCGGGAGCCCACACATTTTTTTTCAACGAATTTACACCTTTAATTAACCCCTACATGTCTGAAATTTTGTACAAATACACTCATGTAATTGTAAGTTCAAACCATATATCAAAATACAGGAAATGACATGGTTAACTGTGTGGAAACAATGTATCATTTCATGTCGGCTTCTGTGATTTCACAAAAGCCGGCAATTGAATTAGCGGCTATTACAGTATGTAGAAGTGTATGAACTATAAATATATATATATGTATGTGTTACAATGACATGTATATATATATATGTATTATCTATGTGTATGTATCTACTGTTTTGTGAGCTGTCAGTGTGATTTTACAGTAGCCGGGGATGAATTACCGGCTTTTCAAAGGAGACTGGTGCATATAAATCGGACAGCACGTGCATGGTGCGAGTGCTGTTCGTTTTTTAATCGCACCCATTGACTTGCATTGGCGATTTTCATCCCAAAATCGCATCAAATCGCAGCATGCTGCGATTTTTTTCTCACAACAATATCTGATGAGAAAAAAATCGCAAATGAGAATTCACCCATTGACTAACATTGGTCAGATTTGCATCCGATTTTTTTTCCTCTGATTATCATCCGTTTTCGGCGCCAGTGAGTATGAGGCCTAAAAGCGTATATCGCTTGGTGTATCAGTTTATAATGCATCTCTCTCCACTGCTCATAAATCATTACCTTTCTTATTTTTTTTCCATCCGATCAGTATTTTGTTTCCTAAGTCTTCAACTGGAATAGATTTATACCAGGTTTTAAATATTTTTTAGCACCATGGTGACTGAATCTGGACACGAATATAGTCATAGATGCTGGAAAGCGATTCCAGGTCTGTACTCTGCCCCATCATGGAATCAAAATTGTTTATTCTTTCTGCCTTCCCCTGGTCTTTCACCAAATTTGTGTAATGTGTCATAGTTTGTAGGAATTGTAAGTATTGATTATTTTGTAATACAAATTTGCCCGAACTCAATAATCTTCCCTCTGCCGGTTGTAAGATATCCCCCAGAACCCCGATTCCTTTTTCCTTCCATTCCTTAAAAAGTTTATTTTGTGTTCCTTGTGAAAAATATTTGGAGACACAGAAAGGGAGATTGAACAGTTTCCTAATAGCTTTCCATGCTTCCAATGTATCTCTGAGCAAACTGCTTGCTTTTACATAGTTTGGTAGATGAGCAAATTTTGTATGTAAGATTGTGTTGAGGTTCAAAGGATGGCTAGTTCCTTCTCCAGCGCTAGATTGGAAAAATATGATGTGTCCTGTAGCCAGTCCCTAATGTGTCTCATCAAAGCTGACAAATTATATATTCTAATCAAGGGCATCTGCATTCACCCATCGAAGCCAGTTTACTGTAAACAATCCTTGGACTTTTGCCTTGCCAAATAAACTTAGTGAAGCCCGATTGTAATTTTTTCATGTCAGAGTGCTTTAATAGTAAACGAATGGTCTGCATTGGGTATAAAAGTTGTGCAAAGCTAACCATTTTTAGCAAGTGCATTCTCCCAAACGCGAGAGTTAGATTTCCACTTTCAATTTAACTATTTTTGCATACTAGAATATTTAATCTATAAGAGATCTGCATCTCTACCTATTTCACCCTAAGGGTATTTCCACGTCAGAAAGTGGTGTTTGGCGCTGTGCGCTGCGCAGCAACACGCAGGTCAGATGTTCAGCATTGAGGATTCAAAATCCCTCTCACTTGCGTAACAATACCAGTGCAACCTGCGTAAACGGACATCGGCTCTTCAGACGCAGCATTCTCGTATCCACGTGCTCCGCATAATAAAGGCATGTAGCCTGCGCTTTCGAGTTCGAGTGTCTGACCCTCGAAGATGTTAGGGCGGTTAGACGACGGATTCGCCCTCAAAAGGCTATGGTTCCGAGTGAACCTAGCTATAGTCTTGTCTGTGCTACTGAGACTCGAGCAGTTATCTCAGGATCAAATTTTTTTTTTTCAGATATAAGAGCTGGCATTTACTTACATTTATTTTGTATCCTGAAAATGAGCCAAAATATGTCAATTTATCGAGTAATCCCTGTAAGTGTCTCCCCGGGTCTGCCATAAACAACAGCATATCGTCTGCAAAACATGTTAGTTTAACTTCTACATCCCCCATCTTTATGCCTTCGAAACACTCTGAATTAATCAAGTATCGGGCAAGAGGTTCTATGGTTAAGTTGAACAATAAGGGCTCATACTCACTGGCGCCAAAAACGGATGATAATCAGATGAAAAAAAATCGAATTCAAATCTGACCAATGTTATTCAATAGGTGAGTTCTCATTTGCGATTTTTTTCTCATCAGAAATTGGTGTGAGAAAAAAATCGCAGCAAGCTGCGATTTTGGGATGATAATCGCCAATGCAAGTCAATGGGTGCGATTAAAAAACGCACAGCACTCGCACCATGCAAGTGCTGTCCGATTTATACGCACCAGTCTCCTTTGAAAAGCGGCAATTCATCCCCGGCTACTGTAAAATCACACTGACAGCTCACAAAACACTAGATACATACACATAGAATACATATATATATATTTATAGTTCATACACTTCTACATACTGTAATAGCCGCTAATTCAATTGCCGGCTTTTGTGAAATCACAGAAGCCGACATGAAATGATACATTGTTTCCACACAGTTAACCATGTCATTTCATGTATTTTGATATATGGTTTTAACTTACAATTACATAAGTGTATGTGTGCAAAATTTCAGACATGTAGGGGTTAATTAAAGGTGTAAATTCGTTGAAAAAAAATGCGTGGGCTCCCGCTGTATTTTCTCCACCAGACAGACAAAGCAAGCGAGTGGGGGCAGATAATAATAGCCTAGGGAGGTACATTTTTTTTGTGCCCCCCCTGGCTACTAACATCTGCCCCCAGACACCCCAGAAAGGGCAAATCTCTAATTAGATTAGCCCTTTCTGGCACTTTGCCCGTCTATTCCCATTGCCCTGTAGCGGTGGCGAATGGGTTAATAAGGGGTTAAAGCCACCTTGCAATTGAAAGGTGACTTTAAGCCAGGTTAATAATTGAGAGCTGTCAATTAGACAACTATCAATTATTAATCCTATTGTATGAAAGAAAAATCAAACACACACACTTTAATAAAAAAGAAGTTTAATGAAATAATCACACAGTTTTTGACCATATTTATTTTCCTGCTAAAACCATTTCCTGTAATAAAAATAAAATAAAAAAGCAAAATTATTCTTACCAAACCGATGCACAGTCAGGTCCCATGCTGTAATCCATCACAAAGGGTTAACAGGTTACAGCTAGCAGGGAGCTAATGGTGCCTGCTAGCTGTAACACCCTGAATGAATAACTTCCTCTCCCAGCGAAAGGAGAGGAAGTGATTAATGAGTGAAGCTTAATTGATTTATTGCCACTTTCACTTCAGTGACCTGACCTAAAGTGAAAGTGGGACGCAATCAATTAAGCTTCCCACAGTAATCACATCCTCTCCTGTCGCCGGGAGAGGAACTTATTCATTCAGGAGCTTTCAGCTGAGCACGCAGCATTACTTGCGCTGCTTAGCTGAAAGCTAGTTAACCCTTTGTGAAGGATTACAGCGTGGGACGTGACAGATCGCCAGATAGGTAAGAATAATGTTGTTTTATTATTTTTTCTTTAGTTTAGGAGATCAAGGGCTTCGCACGGATTAAGAGTAAAATAAAAGATGGTCAAAAAAATGTGTTTTTATTTCATTAAAATTATTTATTCTTAAAGTGTGTGTGTTTTTTTATTTACTTCAATAGGATTAATAATTGATAGTTGTCTAATTGACAGCTCTCAATTATTAACCTGGCTTAAAGTGACCTTTCAATTGCAAGGTGGCTTTAACCCCTTATTAACCCATTCGCCACCGCTACAGGGCAATGGGAATAGACGGGCAAAGTGCCAGAAAGGGCTAATCTAATTAGAGATTTTCCCTTTCTGGGGTGTCTGAGGACAGATGTTAGTAGCCAGGGGGGGGCACAAAAAAAATGTACCCTCCCTAGGCTATTATTATCTGCCCCCACTCGCTTGCTTTGTCTGTCTGGTGGAGAAAATACAGCGGGAGCCCACGCATTTTTTTTTCAACAAATTTACACCTTTAATTAACCCCTACATGTCTGAAATTTTGCACACATACACTTATGTAATTGTAAGTTAAAACCATATATCAAAATACATGAAATGACATGGTTAACTGTGTGGAAACAATGTATCATTTCATGTCGGCTTCTGTGATTTCACTCAAAGCCGGCAATTGAATTAGCGGCTATTACAGTATGTAGAAGTGTATGAACTATAATATATGTATTATATATATATATGTCACAATGACATAGAATACAATATATATATATAATATATTATATATATATGTATTCTATGTGTGTATATGTATTGTTTCTATTCTTTATTAAAGCTCTCAGTGTGATTTTACAGTATAGCCGGGGATGAATTAGCGGCTATTACACTATGTAGAAGTGTATGACCTATTAATATATATATATATATATATATATATATATATATATATATATATAATTATTTGCTTTTTGTGTAAATTTTTTTGTTACAATGTGATTTTTACATGACTTTTTACATAGAGACAACTGCTCTATGTAAAACTTCATGTTAAAATCGCATTGCATACAGATGGAAAACTGATGGAAAACCGATGGAAAACGCATGGTGCGATTTAAAATCGCATGCAATCGCATGCCTT
>JARQOD010000002.1:129005366-129130225 GCA_033576555.1 Oophaga sylvatica | reverse complement strand
TATATTAAAACGATCCCGCTAGCGATCGCAATTAGTATGCGTCTTTATCGTGATCGCTAGCGGGATAGTTTAGTGTGGCAGTACCTTAAGAATAGAAGCATCGCAATTATGGCAGGCTTTAAAATGTCTAGGTATGGGTTTCAAAGTAGTACAATCATTTACATCTCTTGCTTTGGAAATATCTCGGCAATGCTCTCTGACCCTAACCTTAAGGGGTCTAGATGTAAGCCCCACATAGATTTTAGGGCAGGGGCATACTGCATAATACACCACGCCGAGACTATCGCAGGTAATCCGTTGTGTAATTGTGAATTCTTGCTTACCGTTACTTGACCAAAATATACTGGCTCTTGACATGTTAGGGCAAGCTACACAGTCTCCGCAAGGGTAAAAACCCCATTTGGGCTTAACGGAGGAAAAAGTTTCATTCGCTTGAGGGCCAGAGTAACAGCTATGAACTAGCTGATCCCGAAGATTCGGTGACCTTCTATAGGTAATTGAAGGATATTCTGGAATATGTTTTGCCAAAGTGCAATCCCCTTGAAGAATGGGCCAGTATTTCTGAAGGACATTTCTCATCTCCATCCATTTATGATTATAAGTCGAGATAAACCGCACCTTGGGTTCATTGATGGGCTTCAAAGATGGTTGGAGCAAGTCAAATCTTTGTGCTTTTTTGGCTCTCTTAAACCCTTTGTTAATACTTCTCTTAGAATATCCACGTTCTTGAAATCTATCAATTAGGAGATCAGCTTGTTCAAAAAATTTTTTTCATTAGAGCAAATCCTCTTAATTCTCAGGAATTGACTGGTGGGAATTCCATTAATTAAAGGCTTAGGATGGGAAGATGTGGCATGCAAAAGAGAATTTACTGCGGTATTTTTACGAAATACGTTAGTATCCAGCATGCCATTACTGTTTTTGGTGATTAGGACATCCAAAAATTCGATCTCATGTTGGCTATATTTACATGTCAGTTTAATATTCAATGGGTTATCATTCAAGACATCCACAAAATGCAGGAGGTCCCGCTCTGAGCCCTGCCAAATGAGGATAATATCATCTATATAGCGGGCCCACAGCAGGACCCCCTCAATATATGCCACTGGGTTAACAAAAAAGATGTCTTGTTCCCATTTACCCAAAAACAAATTTGCGTAAGAACATGCAAATGGAGCCCCCATGGCGGTGCCTTGTTGCTGTAAAAAAAAAAACACCTTTGAATGTGAAAAAGTTGTGCTCTAAAGCGAATTCCAATAACATCAGCAAAAAATTAATAAAATCAGGTTGATGATTAGAGAGGCGTAGGAAGGTTTCTGTTGCTCTAATACCATCAGTGTGGCCGATGGAAGTGTACAAAGATTCAACATCCATTGTTACAAGCCACATGTCTTCTTCAATAGGAATACCCTCAATTTTTTTCAAAACATCTCCTGTATCTTTCAAGTAGGAGGGAAGATTGCTTACTAGAGGTTTGAGATAGAAATCCAGAAACCTGCCAACAACCTCACATAAATTCCCATTACCCGAGACAATGGGACGCCCTGGTGGAATTTTAGAGTCTTTGTGGATTTTAGGCAGAAAATAAATACTCGGCATCCTTGGATATTTTGGAGCTAAGCCTCGTCACAGCCTGAGAGGTTAACTACACCTAAAGATAGAAAGAGGAAAGCTATCTGCCCCGGAGCAGATCCCCAAAGAACATAGGAAGCCCCCAAACATGTAATGGCGGTTAGACAAGAGGAAATACAGACACAGACAGAAAATAGTATGAGCAAACGTTGGGGCCCAATCTGCCTAGACAGAAACGGATAGGAAGGATACTTACTGCAATCCAAAAAATCCCTAAAAAAAGCAAACGCTACTAATTGCAAAAACACCTGAGATCACACGACCTCTACCACCTAAATTAGTTCTCTGGTGTAACAAAACAAAGCCGCAGCCACTGAAAAAACTGGAAAAGACAACTGAACAAATAACAGTGGCTCCAGAGGAACTGAGAGGAGCCCAAGCCCCCCGGGGGAGAAATCTGGCTAACCTCACAGAAATGCAGAGAAATATGCAAATGGTAAGCACAAAAACAAAAAACAGAAAATATCTTATCTGAGAGCAGGAGAAGAGGCAAGACTCAGCAAGCTTCCAAGTGAACCAGGAAACAACGTTGAGACAAGAACAATTGATCACTGGCAACCATGATGGGAGGGAACCTCCCTTATATCCAGCCAGTCTGTAATTCCTGATTGCCAATCCTCATTGAATGGTTCAGCACTGTCTGTAACCACCAGAGGGAGCTTCTGCTCAGAATTCATTTCTAACACATTCACAACAGGTCACCATACTTTTCCAGTGGAGTTGAGGAGTGGGGTACAGTAGTTTCATCATAGTGTGCGTTTGGAGCCTACTGTGGAGGTATTCACTGTAGGGGTATCTTAGTGTTTGTGGGGCACTTTTGTTGACTACATACTTTACTAATGCGATGAAAGGGAGATCTAGAGGTCAAGTAGGAGGAAAATTAGAGGGCACACAGTACCACATAGTAGGTGCAGTTGTAAGGTGGCCAGGGTGGTAGTCGTGGCAACGGGCTATACTGTTCCCACGCCCTGGCGCCCCACAGATAAAACACAATGTCCTTTCTGCTGCATGTGCAGCGTGCGCAGCAGAACACTGACAGTCACTGTCAGAGTCCTTTCCAGTTCTGTCACTCTTGCTCCACAAAACATCACAGAGTCACAGTTCTTTTCCAACAGTTGAACTTTACTAAGCAATAGGGCATCCATCACATTGGCAGCACAGGTTAAACACAGAGACTCTATTTATCTTTCCCTGCCGTCCGGGCAGGCCCTATCCTCTCTATCAGCTTCTTTTTCCCAGCTATCCCTGCCGTTTTTTTTTATTTAGCTGCTTTTTTCTTGCCATAATACAAATGCTAACAGTCTATTCAGTAGGACTATCAGCTGTGTATCCACCAGACTTCTGCACAACACAACTGATGGTCCCAACCCCATTTATAAGGCCAGAAATCCCACTTATTAAACCTGACAGGGTACACATGTGAAATGAAAACCATTCCCGGTGACTACCTCTTGAAGCTCATCAAGAGAATGCCAAGAGTGTGCAAAGCTGTTATCAAAGCAAAAGGTGGCTACTTTGAAGAACCTAGAATATAAGACATAATTTCAGTTGTTTCACACTTTTTTGTTAAGTACATAATTCCACATGTGTTAATTCATAGTTTTGATGCCTGCAGTGTGAATGTACAATTTTCATAGTCATGAAAATACAGAAAAATCTTTGAATGAGAAGGTGTGTCCAAACTTTTGGTCTGTACTGTATGACAAGAAAGTATATTAGATAAAATAATCTTTATATATTAATAAAATAGCATATAGGGATAGTACATGGTAATAGATAAAATTTACAAAAACAATGTTAGCTAGAAGTATCCAGGCCACAACAAAATATTCATAAAAAAATTTCTTTTGAAACCAAGATTCAATAGATTTCAGACACCAATGTATCAGGAATATAAAAATCAATTGTGAAAAGGTGAATAAATGAGCTCACATAAGTGTATGCATAGTTACATACACATACATAGATGAGTCCACATAGTGCAATAAAATATAATAATACTTATTATTAAGGACAATCACTCATATGATCAAATGTATCACATGAAAATGTGCAAACAGCAAACCATAAATAAAGTGCAAGTGCAATAAGGATCTAAATAAGTGAAGGAACAGGAGTGTTCAATATCCCATAGCGTAGTAGTGCTAAAATATATACCAGAGACAATGGCTTCAAAAGCAAATAAGTAGATAATTTATAACAATACCTAATAGCAGTGGTGGCGTGGCACGTGACAATCCTCTAGCTTTCAGCTGTTCACTATAGCTGACAACTTGCTGCGTTAGCCACAATAAACGTTGTCACCATCCATATATATTTAACCCCTTAGATGCTGCTGTCAATAGTGACTATATAATATAAATGTTTAACAGAGTGTGGGGGCTTCCTCTTTATCCCCATCGGCACCCTGAGATCATGATTGTGTAGTCCTGATGGTTGCCATGGCAATTCGCAGTGAAATAGCGGTCTTAGAGTCTCCCATCTACAGCGGCCTGTACAGAAGTTAGCGACATTTGGGTGGTAAAAATACACTTTTTCATTTCTGTCATGCCAATTTGCATTAATTCCTGAAAATCATCTGAAGTGTTAACAAATTACCAGACAGCAATTTTCAATATGTTGTGGGTGCTGATTTTAAAATGACATCACTTTAGGGGGTTTCCCAATATATAGGACCAACAAAGTCACTTCAAACCTGGATAGGTCCCTAAAAAAATAAATTTTGTAAAAGTCCTTGAAAAAATGAAAAATTGCTGCTACATTTTTAAACCTCCTAAAATGCTAACAAAATAAAATAACATTTTTAAAATGGTGCTGATGTAAAGCAGACATGAGGGAAATGCTATTTATTAATGTTTTTCTATGGTATGACTGGATTAATCTGGATTAAAGGAATAATTCAAATTTTGAAAATTGTTAATTTTTTTTACGTTTTTGTCATTGAGGCTTGGAGTACTCATGGCCTTAAAAACAGACATGCAGCTCCAAGGAAGTCCCTCTCCCTTCTCTATGACACTCTGGGAACGTTGCGTACATGATGACATCATTACGTACGCGCCTTCTTGTAAGAGCCCGAGGATGCCAGCCCAGAAGTGGAGCTGCAGGGGATTGTATAAGAGGGGGAAACTTTTTTTTTAAATAGAATTAATGGAATGGTCTTGGGTCACAGCAAGTGATGAATTGGGAGCGGAGGATGGGGAAAGCAAATGGGTCACGGGGTTTCCGCAACAGAGATGAGCCAGAAGACCGCAGCGTCTGATTGTTCCTACTCCTGCTCTGAGAAGAAGCACTTCTTCATTTTAATAGTGTTTATTACTTTTAGCAGAACGGGTTAATCGGCCATGTTGGAAAACCCATTCCCTTTATAATCTGGCTCAAATTCATGTCAGAACTAGAATTTGCTGCATGGCTTAGGAGGAGAGGAGTTCATATGAGAAGGAGTTCTGAAGGATTTATCTGTGACTGTTGCGTTGTTTGTAAGTGTGGTAATTCCCTTCCCTCCACTTTGGTTTATTCCCCTTCCTCCACTCCCAGGTGCATTCCTCTGTTATATGTGAGTGAATATTTTGTGAATATTTTTCATCTCTCCTCAAAAAATATGTTACGTCTTCAATACCATCACCACTACCACCATCTCCTGTTATTGTCGATGGAAACTTGGGAGTTTTAGATAGCAAAAATCATGGATTCTCGTTTAGTCCATCTGTCATTTCAGTATCTGGTACATTGGAGGGGGTACGGTCCTGAGGAGAGGATATGGGTACCAGCATCTGATGTTCATGCAGCCAGACTGGTCCAGTCTTTTAACGTGGCACACCCGATAAACCTGGTCCTGAGGATCTGGAGGTCCCTCATATGTCATGGGTGCATCGCCACGAAGATTGTCGCGATTGCACATTCTGACTTCTCGCAGCTGAGTTGCTGTTTCTTTGTGTTTGGTAATGAGGGAGTTAATTTTACCTAGCTCTTTGCTAAGACTAGGTCCAGCCTCGCCCGGCTGCTTTTGATTATGTTCTAATTAGCTTCCTTTATATAGCTGCCAGTCTGCTGGTTAGATGCCGGTGATAGCATTCATACAGACTGCAGATAGGATCGGTTCTGAGAAGACTTAAGCTAAGAGCTCTTTTGTTGTTTCTCCTCACCTTGCTTATAGTTTATCTCCTAGACCTTTGGTGTTCCCTCTGTGTTTTAATGTTGTATGCAAGACAGTATTTACTTTATCTCCTGTCTGTCTCGTTTGTCTATACTGTTTGTTAACCTTTACCTGTCCATTCCCTATGGTGGTAATCAGGGTCCTTCTAAGGACTAGATTACAGTGGTCAGGGATTTATAGGAGACAGGGTTTACTCTGGTGGCCTGGACCTCTGTACCATTAACAGTACCTCCAGGTAGAGGGACTAGTCAGGACCCCAGTTTAGGGTCAGCATAGACCCCGGTCCACCTCTAGCCAGAGACAGCGTGAAAAGGATTCAGTATTGACCCACAGGATATTATGTCAGGTAATACTATGCTATATATACATGTTAATGTTACCTATTTATATGTTATATAGAATGTTGTCCCACTTGATAGATTACTGACATTATATATTTATACATCTGCTAGACAGCGTGACATCATAGAAGTGGGGTACTAACACTGGGTTTCCGCAAGAGAGGAGCCAGAAGACCGCGGCGTCTGATTGCTCCTATTCCTGCACTGAGAAGAAGCACTTCTTCATTTTAATGGTGTTTATTCCTTTTGGCAGAACAGGGGTTAATCAGTCATGTTGGAAAACCCTGAGCTCTCAGCTGAGCTCAATTAGCCACTCCCATTCCCTTTATAATCTGGCTCCTGATTCAAATCCATGTCAGAGCTAACATTTGCTGCATGGCTTAGGAGGAGAGGAGTTCATATGAGAAGGAGTTCTGAAGGAGTTATCTGTGACTGTTGCGTGGTTTGTAAGTGTGGTAATTCCTTTCCCTCCTCTACTTTGGTTTATTCCCCTTCCTCCACTCCCAGGTGCATTCCTCTGTTATATGTTAGTGAATATTTTGTATGCCTATTTTGCTTTAATTATTGTATTGTTAACGTTGCTACTTATGACTTGTGTTTTGAAACTGTTAAACTGTAAAGCGCTGCGGAATATGTTGGCGCTATATTAATAAAGATTATTATTATTATTATTATGCCTGGTGTTTTCTGTTAATCTTCGTTTGTGTAGCCTTGTTTGTCATGTTGGTGTACTGCGGTGCATGGTAGTACCCCTCTTCCCTGGGTAGAGGAAGAGAACAGCTGGCTAACTCGGGAGATAAGGCAAGGGTGGCGGCTCTGGCATCTTCACCTTCAGAAGTATCCCAGGGAACATGGTGAGCTAGGGCCCCTCCTAGTGTCAGAGACAGGGAAGGAACCCTTAGTCCCGGGTCACCCGACAGTTGTGTCGTGACAAAATGATGAATTGGGAGTGGAGCATGAGGAGAGCAAATGATGAATTTGCAGTGGGGGTGGGGAGAGCAAATGATGAATTGGGAGTGTGGAGGGCAAATGATGAATTGGGAGTGGGGAGAGCAAGTGATGAATTGGGGTGGGGAGAGGAAATTAATTGGGATTTGGGGGTGCAAATGCTGAATTGGGAGAGGGAGGTGGAGAAAACAAATTATGAATTGGAATGGGGGGAGCAAATGATGAATTGGGAGTGGGGGTAGAGCAAATGACAAATTGGGAGTGGGGTGTAGAGCAAATGATGAATTGGACTTGGGGGAGACCAAATGATGAATTGGAAGTGGGGGGTGGGAAGAGCAAATGACGAATTGGGATTGGGGGTGGGGAGAGCAAATGACGAATGGGGGGGGACAGCAAATTATGAATTTGGGAGTGGGGGAGAGCAAATGATGAATTGGGAATGGGCGGTGGTGAGGGCAAATTACAAATTGGGAGTTGGGGTGGGGAGAGCAAATGATAAATTGGAAGTGGGGGTAGTGAGAGTAAATGATGAATTGAGAGTGGGGAGAGCAAATGATGAATTGGGAGGGGAGGTGAGGGCAAATGATGAATTGGGATTTGGCGTGGGGAGAGCAAGTGACAAATTTTCAGTTGGGGTGGGGACAGCAAATGATGAATTGAGAGTAGGGGTGGGGAGAGTAAATAATGAATTCTGAGTGGGGAGAGCAAATGATGAATTGGGGTGGGGAGAGCAAATGAATTGGGAGTTGAGGGGGCAAATGCTGAATTGGGAATGGGAGGTGGAGAGAACAAATGATGAATTGGGAGTGGGGAAGCAAATGATGAATTACATAGTAACATAGCAAGGCCGAAAAAAAGACATTTGTCCATCCTGTTCAGCCTATATTCTGTCAGAATAAATCCCCAGATCCACGTCCTTCTAAAGAACCTAATAACTTAAGATACAAAATTGTTACTCTCCAGGAAGACATCCAGGCCTCTCTTGAACCCCTCGACTGAGTTCGCCATCACCACCCCCTCAGGCAAGCAATTCCAGATTCTCACTGCCCTAACAGTAAAGGATCCTCTTTTATGTTGGTGGAAAAACCTTCTCTCCTCCAGACACAGAGAGGGGACGGCGGGGAAGTGCAGGGGGGCCTGTGGGGCGGGGAGCAGGAGGGGGTGGACCCCTGGCCGCACCTGCTGACCCGGATATCCGGGGAAGGGGATATGTAAGGAGCCTATGAAGCTGGGAAAGCGCTTCTGCCCCATTTCTTGCAATGGACACTGCAGAAGCTCCCTCAGTGCAGCAGGAGAGCCAGCAGCAGACAGAGCACTCCTCTTCAATGGCCGGGCGGTCAAGTAATTAGTCCAGCCGCAGGAGTTTGTCAGCCGGCAAGAAGACCCCTCCCCGTGATCCGGTACCTACTGCTGTATGGACTGGGTAAGAGATCGTCAGACTTAGAATACCCAGTAATGCAGTTTTTTCCCCCATTCTGTGTTTTGTCACTAGGGGAAGAAGTGTTCGGTGAAAAGCAAGCACAGAGAATGTGCCTTTTGTGCTTGCCCTCTGCCAGACGCTTGCCCTAAAAGGTTATGCCAGCCGTGTATACGACAGACGGTAGGGCATTAAAGGGGGGAAGGGCAGAGGCCTGGGGTAAGATAGTAACCCCCCCCTTTCCCTTTTAGATAGCAGAAGAGACTCCGGATTTCACCGAAAGCCTGAAGGAGATAGTAAGGGCAGAGATGAAGGAGTCCTTAAGACATGGAGAATCTTCCAGGCGTAGGACTGTACCAGTGTTATCTGATTCAGATTCACCCGCTGCCCATGAGAAGGGTGAAGTTTTTTCAGGACCCTCTTCTCCTTCCTCTTCTTCCTCTTCTACAGAAGACGCTACCCGATTTTGTTTTCCCTTGGACCAAATGGACAAACTTGTCAAATCAGTTAGGTCCACCATGGGGATAGAGGAGGCGAGACCAGAACTCTCAGCACAGGATCTGATGTTCGGTGGTCTGGATCCAAAGAAACGCAGATCCTTTCCACTAAACAGTAGAATCCAAGGTCTAATAGACAGAGAGTGGAAGAAGCCAGAGAAAAGAGGCTCCTTACCCCAAGCGTTTAAGCGGAGATATCCCTTTGAAGATCCCTTGACAGGTAGATGGGATAAAGCCCCGAAGCTGGACGCAGCGGTAGCGAAGGCTTCCAAAAAATCCTCCATCCCCTTCAATGATATGGGGTCCTTGAAAGACCCACTAGACAAGAAGGCAGACTCCTTGAAAGGGACATGGGAAATGTCGGCAGGTGCCCTGAGGCCGGCGGTTGCGGCCACTTGTACAGCCAGATCAATGATGGTCTGGCTGGACCAATTAGAGTCCCAATTAGTAGATGGAACCCCTAGGGGGTCGATTCGGAAAACTTTACCGATAATCCAGAACGCGGCGGCTTTTCTGGCTGATTCCTCTGCGGACTCAGTAAGAATGGCTGCCAGAGCGGCAGGTCTGTCTAATGCAGCGCGAAGGGCGTTGTGGCTAAAGTGTTGGCCGGGCGATATTCAAGCCAGATCTCTCCTCTGCTCCATTCCCTGTGACGGCGAATATCTTTTTGGCCCGGTCTTGGACGAACTTTTAGAAAAGGCAGGGGACGACAAGAAAAAGTTTCCCAGTCTGTCGACTCCTTCCTACAAGAGGCCTTTCAGCAGAAGGAGGTTTGGCCGCAGAAGGTCGTCCAGGGAGCAAGCCAAATGGGATGAAAAGAGGAGAAGAGGTTCAGGGTTTATGTTTAGGGGTCAGTCTCGGGAAACCAAAAAACCCTCGCAATGACTGGCAATACCGGTAGGAGGCAGGTTAATGGCCTTCTACCCAGCCTGGTCGGAAATCTCAAACAGTAGTTGGATCCTTAACCTCATAGCTACAGGGCTGCGTTTAGAATTCTCCTCGGTAACCCGGGATAGCTTTAAAATTACCCCCCTCAGGTCATCCCCATCGGAGCAGGCCGCTCTAGAGTTGGAAATACAAGAGCTTTACGCTAAAAAAGTCCTAGTGGAGGTGCCGGAAGCGGAGTGGGGTAAAGGGTTTTACCCCCCTCTGTTTTTGATCCATAAACCGGATGGTTCTTTTAGGACAATTATTAATTTAAAGGCCCTCAATAAGTTTCTTGTTATTCAACCATTTAAAATGGAAACGGTCAGCTCAGCAATAAAGCTTCTGTTTGAAAATTGCTTTATGGTGGTGTTAGATCTGAAAGACGCTTATTACCACGTACCAATCCATGTGGCCCATCAGTATTTCCTCAGAGTAGCAGTCCACATGGGGGAATCTCTATGACATTTTCAATATAGCGCCCTTCCCTTTGGCTTGGCGGTGGCCCCACGAGTGTTCACTAAAGTTATTTCGGAAGTCATGGCCCACTTACGTGAATCCAATATGCTCATAGTCCCCTACCTCGACGACTTTCTTATCATTGGAAAGACGGCAGAGCATTGCCTAGAGCAGCTGCAGAGAGCAATATCTACCCTAGAGCGTCTAGGATGGCTAATAAATATCAAAAAGTCTCGTTTGAATCCGATGAGAGTTCAGCAGTTTTTAGGGCTAATTCTGGATTCACGGAATCAGAACTGTAGTTTACCGTCAGACAAATTGATTCGCTTGCGTTACCAGGTCCTGAACGCCTCCAATAACCCCTCCATGTCTCTTAGGAAAGCCATGTCTCTTTTAGGCTCCCTCTCGTCCTGCATCCCCGCGGTTCAGTGGGCACAATTTCACACAAGGACGCTGCAAGCTGAGGTTTTGTTATATCAAAATCTTTTAGGTGGTTGCCTGGAATGCCAGCTATCCTTGTCCCAGGCTGCTATAAGGTCCCTGGATTGGTGGAAAGAAGAGACGAACCTGTCTAAGGGGGTTCCCTGGGAATATGAAATATCCCGGGTAGTCACGACAGATGCAAGCCCTTCGGGAGGGGGGCTCATATGGGGGATGTTATGGTTCAGGGCTTATGGGAGCTGGATCAAAAACAGATGTCTTCTAATATAAAGGAGTTAACGGCAGTAGAGCAGGCGATTAAAAAGCTCCTTGTTTATCTACAGGGTCACCACGTTCGAGTGCTCTCCGACAATCAGGTCACAGTCGCTTACATCAACCACCAGGGTGGTACTCGTTCCGGTCCTCTCATGGAAGTGGCAAGGCGCCTACTCCAGTTAGCAGAGAGACATTTTCTTTCTTTAACGGCTCTTCATATAAGGGGAGAAGAAAATACCAAGGCGGACTTCTTAAGCCGCAATCTCCTGAGTCAGGGAGAAAGGTCGTTAAAAACTTCCATCTTCGACCTAATTGTGCGGAAATGGGGTCTACCGGAGGTAGATCTCTTTGCTACCAAATCCAACAGGAAAGTGAGACTGTTCTGCTCTCTGAATCCCAGAGAACGCCCTCTGGCAGTGGACGCTCTTCTGTTAAAGTGGGATTTCAATCTGGCCTACGCCTTCCCTCCCTTGTCTTTACTCCCCCTAGTACTGAGGAAGGTCAGGAAAGACAGGGCAAGGGTAATAGTAGTCGCTCCCTTCTGGCCCAGGAGGGCATGGTTTTCAGGTCTCAGAAACATGTCGATAGCCGACCCTTGGGTCCAGCTGGATATCCCAGATCTGCTCTCCCAGGGCCCAGTCTACCATCCTCAGGTAGCGGGCCTCCACTTGACGGCGTGGATTTTGAACGGTCGCTGCTGAGAGATAAGGGGTTTTCGGCTAATCTAATTAATACTCCCTTAAAAGCAGAAAAGAGGTTACTACTAGAATCTACGCTAGGACTTGGAAAAAATTTCTTCAGAGTTCGGGGGTGGTAGCAGGGGACCCAACACCGATAGCCCAGATTCTAGAATTCCTGCAAAAGGTCTGGACTTGGGTCTCTCTACGAGCACCCTTAAGGTGCAGGTTTCAGCGTTGGGAGCGCTCTTCAGTTGCAACATCGCCAATAATTACTGGTTCAGTAGATTCATTAAGGCTGCGGGTAGGTCGAGACCCATAGTAAAGGAGAAATCATGCCATGGGATTTGAACCTTGTTCTCACTGCTTTAACAGAACCCCCCTTTGAACCTATTTCAGCAGCATCAATAAAAATTCTTTCCCTAAAGACTGCCTTCCTGGTAGCATTAACTTCGGCTAGGAGGGTAAGTGACATCCAGGCACTATCTAGACTGTCTCCTTACACTCGGGTCCTGAATGACAGAATAATACTTAGACCTGATCCGGCATACCTGCCTAAGGTGTCTTCCGCTTTTCACAGAACACAGGAAATTGTTCTCCCTTCTTTCATCCCTAATCCATCTAATCAAAAAGAGATAAAACTCCATACTCTAGATGTTAGAAGATGTCTCCTGCAATATTTGGCAGTCACTGATCCCTGGAAAAGGGACAATGCATTGTTTGTCTCTTTTCAGGGAATTAACAAAGGCCGCAGAAAAACAAAAAGCTCATTGGCCAGATGGATTAGGGAAGCAATTTCTCTGGCATACACCTCGAGGGGCAAGCCGGCACCTGAGAGGCTAAGGGCGCATTCCACCCGAGCTGTGGCAACTTCATGGGCAGAGAGGGCAGAAGTCTCCATTGACCAGATATGTAAGGCAGGTACGTGGTCTTCTCCACACACGTTTTTTACTCATTATAGGTTAGATGTGGGTGCTTCCTCAGACCTTTCTTTCGGACTAAGGGTGCTGCAGGCTGTAGTCCCTCCCTAAGTAGTTATTACTCTCTGTAATTCTCTCTGTAGTGCTGTCATGGACGTTCGAATAAAGTCTTAGTTACTTACCGTTAACGGTATTTTTCGAAGTCCATGACAGCACCCTTAGATTCCCACCCGTGTTCTATGTGCACTTCTTCCTCTTATATAGTCCACATGTAATAAACAATTGACCAATATTACTGTGTGATGCATAATTTTTTGCTGTATACCATTTAACCTTGTAGTCCTTGTATGCTCTGTAATCCAACTGATGTGTGGGAGAGGTGCCGCCCTTTTATATCTGTAGGTTTCCTGTTCCTAAGGGGCGGATCCCCTCTCTCTGTAGTGCTGTCATGGACTTCGAAAAATACCGTTAATGGTAAGTAACTAAGACTATTAATGGGTTGGGGAAATTGGCTATGTATATTTAGTGGGGGCGCAGTGGTGGATTACAATTAATATTTGGAATGGTGGGCTGCATACTTTCAAATTATAACAGTATATTAATGGTGGGTGCACGTCTGTATTCAGTTGTGTAGTGTAGAAGTTGGGGAATGTGCTCTTAAGTGGTAGTCTAGATAACTGTGTTATTTTATGTACAGATGAGTCCTGACTGGAAGAAACTATGACAGTCTGTGCTGGATCAAGGTGTAAAGCGAAGATGAAGGACTTCAACTAGAGACGTCACCGGTGAGTCAGTGTGTTACCTGTACACTGACACTATACACTGTATATACTATATACAGAGCTCTTGTGTATAATGCCACTGGTGATCATTGTATTACCTGTACATTGACACTATATACTGTGTACAGCGCTCCTGTGTATAATGTCACTAGTGATCACTTTATTAGCTGTACACTTACACTATACACTGTATACTATTTACAGAGCGTCTGTGTATAATGGCACATAGTAATATTAGTATTTTTTTTTATTAATGATCAGAATTGTAGTATTCGGTTACTATGTTGTAGTAATATGTGGTCTGGTCATGGTGTGGTGGTATTTGTTCCTTGTATGTGGTATTATAGGTCACTGTGGTAGTAATATTTCTGCCTTGTACATGTATTATTCGGTCACTAAGTGGTGGTAATATGTGGGCTGGTCATTGTGTGATGGTATCCCTTGTATGTGGTATTATTGGTCATTTTAAAAAATGTATGTGACACATTTCCTTAAAGAAAAATAAAGAAAAATATGCCTGAAAAGAGTATTTGGTATTTTAAGAAATGTTTAATAGGTTAGAGTAGAGCAGGGCTTGTCCAAAAGAGTCGACCTTGTTGTGGCGGCTGCTTAAAAATCTTTTGGCCAAAACAAAAGCTGATGGCTATGTATATGATCTGGTGTTAAAGGGGAACTGTTAATGTGTGACTGGTGAGGACAGGGTGCAGAAGTGGAGTTTTTCCAAGTGTGGGCAGTAGGACTGTGGAAGGTTTTTAGGGTTGAATTTGGAGCTGGGGTGGAGTGTCAAGGGGGCCCTGAAATTTCTAGTGGCAGCCTTGTAGAAACCAACGGTAATGAGCATAAACTGAAAGAAGTGGAAAACAATGAAGCATGATGAGAATTGGCCTACAGGGTATCCAAGGGCCAAAAATAACTAAACGGATAGAATCATCAATTTCATAAAACATAGGGGACATGTGGACTACCCAAGATTGGTTTGTGAACTTTTACTATAAAGACTGCAAGGTGGGCAAAGGAGCTAAGGAGCTACATGCACAAAACAATAGGACACTTTGAATGAAGACCAAATGCAAAGTTGCATCATTTTAGATGCAGCACCTAGCCTGTGCTTCAGATTCTGAATATTTCTAAAAAACCATAGGGTGCTCAACCAGGGGAGAATTCTTTCACTAACATTAACTCTTGGGGTAATATACTACAATAACAACATGGACATAGAATATTCCTTTATGATCTGACCCATACAGAGTACAAGGGGGCAGGCTTCAATTCTGTGCATAAAGCAAGTTGTAGATCTCTACTTTTATGACATCATACATAGTACAGTTGAAAAGGGACAAACTTTGGCATGTCTAATCAATAGAAAGCTCTCTCTGTATATGGAAATCTATGTATATCACCTACAAAGCTTAGATATGATTAGAACAAAACCTTAATTCTTATGTGGCAAAAATTGTTAAAAATCCAATAGCGCCATCTAGTGCTGCAGCTTAATAAATTTGATGTGATGGAGCAGGTTTATTTGTTTTTCCATTTTTTGGGGTTTACAGAGATGTAGATTGGTTGTATATAGATCGTGGTCACTCATTACTGCGCATGACCGGAAGCTATCTTCAGAACTTCTGGTCGTGCACAGTGCATCTCTGAAGCTGGGAAGCGTACACCGGTCCAGAATGAATGTGCTTTGGACGGAGCGTAAAAACAGCGCCGCCCCCTACTGAACGCGCACCCGGAATCGCCGCACCCTTTCATAGACTGTTATTTACCTTGCGGTGACAGAGCGTCGCCACAAGGTAAATAGACATGCTGCGATCTAAAAAGATGCGCCGCATGTCCGGTTTAGCGGGTGTGTCACCCGCGTAATCGGACGCATAGTGGAGATGGGATTTCATAACATCCCCTCCACTATGTAGGAACATCGGGCCGCTGCGGATTAAGCGCTGCGGTAGGACGCAGCGTTTAATCCGCAGCTAATACTGAGTGCTTCCTGACCATGGAACCATACCTTTAGGGTATGATTCCACATTCCGGAACCAATGCGCTTTCGACGGAGCGGAAATCCCGCTCCGCTCAAAGCCCGTCCCCTTCTGAACGCGCGGTGAATCCGGATGTGTTCATTGGTCTGTATTATTTCATGAAATCCCCTCCACTATGCTGTAACATCTGGACGCTGCGTGTTTGATGCTGCGGCTGTACACAGCATCAAACATGCAGCGTTTCCTGACCGTGGAAACATACCCTTAAGGACCTTTTACATTTAGCGATGCACCAGCGATCCCGACCACGATACGACCCGGTAAGGATCGCTGGTGCATCGCTAAATGGTCACTAGTGAGCTGCCACACAGGCAGATCTCACAGCGACTTAGCGACGCAGCAGCGGTCGTTACCTTTCAGACGTGGCGATCCTGACGTCCTCCCGCCCGCTTCCATGCGTCGCTCGTCGGCGCCAGCAGGAAGCCCAGCAGGAAGTGCCCGACGAGAAATGGAGCAGCACGATCAGCGACAGACAGCGGGGGAGCCGGTCGGAGGTAAATATCACACATAGCGATATCGCTAGCAATATCACTGCTGCGTCACCAAATTGGTGATGCTTTAGCGATATTGCTGGGGATATCGCTATGTGTGAAGGCCCCTTTAGATTTCCATGAGCTGGCGATAAGGCTGGCTCGTGCAAATTATGTTATCACACCACACAGGACGTGATAACATGGAAAGAAGGCTGACTAGTCTGGGGCAACTAACCCTGCATCAACTAGTCAAAGGCCTCATTAGCATAAGAAAAGAGAAAGTTATAAATACTGTTTTAAAGCATTTATTTAACTGAATTACGTCATACAGGGCTGGTTAGGGAGGGAGTTTAATCATATATACAGTGGGTATGGAAAGTATTCAGACCCATTTAAATTTTTAACTCTTTGTTTCATTGCAGCCATTTGGTAAATTCAAAAAAGTTCATTTTTTTCTCATTAATGTACACTCTGCACCCCATCTTGACTGAAAAAAAAGAGAAATGTAGAAATTTTTGCAAATTTATTAAAAAAGAAAAACTGAAATATCACATGGTCCTTAGTATTCAGACTCTTTAAAGGGGTCTGAATACTTTCCGTACGCACTGTAGGTGAATGCTGCTGGGTTGGTGGGCATGGGGGACCTAACAGGCTCCCTTTAAGAATTGCACTTTCTAAGCCTTGATACTTGTTTGCAAATTATATTCTTTGCATTTTTAATGAGACATGTTATGTACATTAAAGTCACATGTCTAGTGTGAATGAAGCAGGCTCTGGAGTTGAGCCTGCTCCACACACAGGGCCGGCTCCAGGTTTTTATGGGGCCCGGGCGAAAGAGTCTTAATGGGCCCCTTTAACATAGACCACGATTCATGATGCACAGATACGGCAGAGAAATATGCCAAACACTTCACTTCTATTACATGAGTGATATCTATTGTAAATTCTACAATAGCTCAGAAACTGCTGAATTCTCACAGCGCACAGTACAGACTGGACAGTACAGTCCTCCATACAATATTATGGGCACCACATAATCTCCCCCTCATCACCCATATAATACCCCATGCAGGATGTCACCCCCCATCCCCCATATAATGCTCCATACAGAATACTGGACCACATAAATTGATCCATACAAAATACTGGTCCCCATATAATGCGCCATACAAAATATGGAGCCCTCCTCTGCACTGCGTTGTGCTCTGCACTGTTACAGCTCAGGAGAGGCCGTATCACCTCCCATCACCTCCATCATGGCCTTCTCCCCATCACCTCCATCAATGCCTTCTCCCCATCACCCCCATCATTGCCTTCTCCCCATCACCTCCATCATGGCCTTCTCCCCATCACCTCCATCAATGCCTTCTCCCCATCACCTCCATCAATGCCTTTTCCCCATTACCCCCATCATTGCCTTCTCCCCATCACCTCCATCAATGCCTTCTCCCCATCATCTCCATCAATGCCTTCTCCCCATCATTGCCCTCTCCTCCACCTACACACACAGCAACATTCACCTGTCTGCACATTCACACACACACCTCACCTGTCCGGCGTCCGCACTCTCTCTGCCACAGCCGGCCGCTGAATGATTACATCATCCAGCTGCGCTGCTGTGAGAGGAAGCGCGGGTGCCCTGCAGAGGGAGCCTGGAGCTGCGGAGGCACGGGGAGAGGTAAGTATTGTGCCGGCTGCAGGGGCCCTGAGCAAGCGGGGGGGGCCCAGTGGCGGCGCTGGCACCGCTCTCCTCCACTGACGGGCGCCGGGGTGCCCGACGGCGAGTGGGCCCCCCGCACGCTCAGGGCCCCGGCACTTGCCCGGGTACACCGGGTGCTGACGCCGGCCCGGTCCACACATAAGAAACGCTGTGTCGCGATCCATTTTTGGATTCGTGACAGTTCTGGCTCTGCTTTACTTTAAACGTTTCTCTCTTTCGTGCCAGCAAGGGTAAATATCAGTTTTCCTTGCTGCAAGCTGCTGAGTTGCTAGGTCAACTGATGTGGGTGGTGACCACTCCCACCATCCTTTAAATAGTCACATGATGCATCTGCTGACTGTTGGTCATTCTCTGGAGACCAGACATGGAGTTGAAGCTCTCTGGTGTGAGCGCTGAATCGTCTACTTCTATGGAGTTCGGGGTCCTGTTTCCGTGTCCTCTGCGGTGTGGAGATTGGCAGTGGTGCCTAGAGCTAAGTTATTTATGTATTTTCCCTGTCTGTCTCATGCTTATCACTATCCCCTGTGTTTTGTATCATCTGCAGTGATGAGGCTAGCATCCTTGCCGGCCAGTGCACTAGCCAGGGTTAAGTGAGGTGACAGCTAGGGACCAGGTACGTGACGGTGGCGGGGGGAAAGACCCGCATAGGGCTTTAGGGGAGCTTAGTGATAGGCACAAGCTGAGTAAGGAGGTGCCCCATACCTCGTTCCCTACTATTAGGGCCTTTCTCCCCTTTTTCCATCCCGTTGTTGGTGTCTGTTGTGCTGTCCGCTGGACCGACCCTTATGGTCATGATATTATCATCAACTGTACTATTCCTCCCGTGAACCTATGGCACAAGCAGAGGCTTTGGCTCTTCTAATCCATACCCTCACAGATGAGTTGACAGAGCTGTGGTCTCAGGTGGTACAGCAACTTTATCAGGTGTCTGGGTTCATGGTCTCAGCTCATGTCTTGGCTCAACTGGAACCCAAGATATCTCTCCCTGACAGGTTCTCTGGAGGGAGAGATAAATTTTTGGTCTTTAAGTAGGCCTGTAAGTTATATTTCAGGCTTCGCCCTCATTCTTCAGGGAGTGAGGAACCACGTGTGGGGATTATAGTCTCCCTTCTCAACAGTGATCCCCAATCCTGGGCCTTCTCCCTGCTGACCGATTCACCATCTTTGCAGTCAGTGGATGAGTTTTTTGCAGCATTGGCGCTGGTGTATGGGGATCCTGATGGAGTCCTGGCAGAGTCTCGACTCTGTAAGATCAAGCAGGGGGGCCGGCTGGCTGAGGAGTACTGCTCAGAGTTTTGGAGATGGGCCACTGACACGGAGTGGAACGACCCTGCTCTTAGGAGCTATTTTTATCCGTGTCTGTCAGCTAGACTTCAGGATACTCTGGTGCAGTATGCTACTCCTGGGTCGTTGGAAGCCGCCATGGCCCTTGCTATCCGGGTGGATAGACGCCTCAGGGAGAGACATACACTGAATCTACCCCCTGTTGTTCTTTCTAGGGAGGAGGAAACACTGGTGCAGACGGACGAACCTATGCAAGTGGGAGGAGTCTCTTCTCAAACTGGGTTGTCTGCGGTTCGCCGTGGGACAGGGTCATGTTTCTACTGTGGTCTTACAGATCATTACATTAATGTCGCCCATCTTGCGCCAAAGTTGGTACTTTATCACCAAAAACGGGTTCCCCTGGTTATATGGAGGGAGGCGACCAGGGAGTGTGCATTTTATCCACCTTCACGTCTCAGTTTTCCATTTCTGCTGAAGTGGTTGGTAGGGAGACTGAGACGGTTCTTGTTGATAGTGGAGCTGGGGTAAATCTAGTGGATTCTCGCTTTGTTCAGACCCACGGTATGATCGGTAGGATGCTGGCCAGACGCATTTCCATTCATGTGATTGACTCTGTCCCTCTCATCCAGGGGAGTGTGACCCAAGTTGTAGACAATATTAATGTGCACATAGGAACTCTTCATGAAGAGTCCCTGTCGTGCTACGCCTTGGAGGGTATGCCAACTCCCATCGTCTTAGGCCGCCTTTCCTGGCTGAAGAGACACAATCTGATCATAAATCGGTGGCCCAAGGAAGTGGTGGTTGGAACCAGTCTTGTAAACACTGTTGCCTGAGAGCTACTGTCTCTGCCGTCCTTCTGAAACCTACCCCTTCTTCTCCGGTGGAGGCAGCTAGGGTGCTACCGGGAAATAGGGGCAAAATTCAACCCTCACCACAAGTAAACCCTGAGTCTCTGTATCCTCTCAGGAGGAGGGATAAGGGGAGGGTGGTGGTTCCCCCTGAATGAGTTTGGTGACATGGGGGACGCCTCTGTTGTCTGTTCCTCAGCGAAATTACAGTCTGTTGGCAAACGTACACATGGAAATAAACGTTCAGGTCCGAACTGTGTGTGAAGGAGTACTTGTGGGTGTCCACTAAAAACATCAAGTGGAAGTAGGCATCTGAGACCTGTAGTTCTAGGGTGATTGGGCCCCATCGGGTGTCAGTCATTCTCAGCCCGGGGGACTTTTCAGCTGGAGTTACCCCCAGTAATGCACGTACCCAACGTATTCCACAGGTCGTCGCTCTGGAGATTTGTTGCGCCTACTTTATTTCCATCACCATCGGGCTGGATTTGCTGTAAATCTGAGGGTCAGGTGACTGGGAGGTGAATCCTAGTGGGTTGAGGCATCCTCACCGTACGTTATTTCCGGCGAGGTCTGGTGTTAAGGGTCCTGAGGCCCCTCGTTGAAAGGGTTTCTGGCTGTGTGTAGCATTTAAAGGCAACCTATCAGGTCCCCGTGCCCCCAGAACCACCAACATTTGTGCCTATGAGTCGCACGCACCGAGTGGTGTGGGTACCAGGGCTATGGGGTACTCAGCACCGAGCCCATGGAAGTCTATGGGGAATGTCACTGGCAGCAGAGCTCGGTCCGTGGCCCTGGGCGCTCATACAATGGGGAATATTTACAGGGCATTATAGTAATAGTTCGTGACGCCACCTGTGGTTTCTGATCTGATTGACCAGCGCTGCAGGGTAGATCTCTGAGGGGATGTTATGGCAGCTAGATGTTAAGTCCCCCACAGGTGGGACTGGTCCCTCAAAGTCTATGGTGATGCAGGGTGCAGATAAGAAGTCAGTCACACACAATGCAGTCTCTTTCCATACCTTTACTGATGTTGTTGGCAGGTATATCCCGGGAAGCTGGTCAGGTTGGAGAATGCACATTCAGGGAATTGCTGAGCAGGTTTGAGGCCTCCTTTATCCTTAATGTGTATGTGAGTACAAACTTGCATAAAGTCAAGTGCAACTCTTCCAATAGCAACTACGCCCGGCCAACATTGTGGTGGAGCCTTCTATGTCTCTGATTATCAGATGATGAAAGAACTAAGTCCTTACTTTTGCAGGGTCCTGCTCAAAGTCCTTGTTCTCCCTGACTCCGGTTACGTATCAGCGCTTAGGGCTACCTTCTGCGACTTGAAGTCCAGCAAGGCCTCCGGTTTTCCTATCACCAGCCGTGAAGTACTAGCAATGCTTCGGACCCCGGTGTCCGGTTAAACTGAGTGAGGGTGATCTATCACCTTAGTCACTCTTTCTTCTCCACTCGCCTGTCGCCCTGCTCTCGCCCTTAACATAAGCACGGGTAGCACGAGTGTAGTTGTCAGCTTTCCTTCAGTGCTCACTGACCTGCTCTCAGTTGACTCATTGGTATAACTGCTGTAGTTCCCTTCTTTCTTTCCTTCACAGAACTCTGTCCAGAGCAGCTCACAGGACGCTTCGTCAGACTGTATCAAAGCTGTAGCTCTGAGAGTTGCTTTCCACTTTCCTAGGAACACAGGCAGCTTGATCTGAGTAACAGCTTCAGATTCAGATATAGTTCTGACTAGGCTAGAGTAAGTCCGTCTACTCATACTAGCCTCCACTTCTGTACAAGATGAACTATCTGAGCTCCGTAGGAGTCAGTCTTCACTCCTCTCCCTCCAAGACTGAACTACTCTGTCCTGAGACAGGAAACTAATCTGTACTGATCTCTGTTGTGAATGGGCTTGAGATGAGTTCTGAGCAGAGGCTCCCTCTGGTAGTTACAAGCGGTACTGGTCTGTTCAGTGAAGATTGTGAGGACTGGGAATCAGGTGTTACTGACTGGTCTTATATAAGGGAGTCACCTTCCCATCAGGGTTGCCGGTGATCAATTGTTCGGGTCTCAATCCTTGATTCCTGTTTCCCTTGTAGCCTGCTGTGTCGTGTCTGCATCTCCTGCTAACAGATAAGACATTTTCTTCTTTTTGTTTCTGTGCTTAATTTTTGCATTTTGTCCTGCACTTCTGTGGGGGCCTTCTGGGTCCCCTCAGGGGGCTTTTGCCCTCTCAGTTTAGTTCAGCCACTGGTGTTTTTACTTTTGCTTTTTCCAGTTTTTTCAGTGGCTGCTGTTTTGATTTTGTTACACCAGAGAACTAATTTAGGTGGTAGAGGTCGTGTGATCTCAGGTGTTTTTGAAATTAGTAGAGTTGGTGCTTTCAGGGTTTTTTTTGGGATTGCAGTAAGTACCCTTCCTATCCTTTTCTGTTTAGTTAGTTTGGGCCCCAGCGTTTGCTCATGCTGTTTTCTGTCTGTGTCAGTATTTCGTCTTGTCTAACCGCCATTACATGTTTGGGGGCTTGCTATTATCTTTGGGGTTCTGCTCCGGGGCAGATAGCTTTCCTATTTCTATCTTTAGGTGTAGTTAGTTTCTCAGGCTGTGACGAGGCGTCTAGGACCAACGTAGGAACGCTCCACAGCTGCCTCTAGTTGTGGTGGTTAGTCAGGGTACTGCAATCTCATAGATTCCAACTGCTCTGGTGTATTGCCTTTTTGCCTGCACTCCTCAGCTACCGAATCATAACAGTATCACCGGCCCTAAATTTAAAATTGTATGGTACTCACAGAAGGGAAAAATATTGTGAAAGAAAAACCGGTTGTCAGAGTTGTCAGAGATATTTTTCTGTTTGTTGCATTTTTTTTTTTTCCCTCTGTATCTCTGGGTGCTGGGGAGGATTTTTTCTCTCAATGGAGTTTGCACAGTTGTCTGGCCGTGTGGATCAGCTTGCCACTGAGGTTCGGAGTATTGCTGCATATCTTGCTAGGTTGCCTGTTGTGGAACCTAGGATTCCCATGCCAGATTTGTTTTTAGGGGATCGAGCTAAGTTTCAGAATTTCAAAAATAATTGTAAATTGTTTTTTGCCTTAAAATCTAAGTCCTCAGGAAACGCAGCGCAGCAGGCTCAAATTATCATCTCTCTTCCTGCGCGGCGATCCTCAGGATTGGGCTTTTTCCCTGACACCTGGGGATCCTGTTTTGAGTGATGTTGATGCATTTTTTCAGGCTTTGGGGTTATTGTACGATGAGCCTAATGTCACTGATCAAGCTGAAAAAGCCTTGTTGGCATTAAATCAGGGGCTTGATGACGCTGAGTTATACTGTCAGAGATTCCGTAGGTGGGCAGTCCTGACCAAGTGGAATGACGACGCTTTGGCGGCCCTTTTTCGGAAGGGGCTGTCAGATAATGTAAAGGATGTTATGGTGGGATTCCCTGTCCCCTCTGGTCTCAATGATTCTATGTCATTAGCGATTCAAATTGACAGACGTTTGCGTGAGCGGAGAAGTATGCGTGGAATAGTGTTGCCTTGTGAACCTGCTTCTGAATCCATGCAGTGTGATAGAGTGGTGTCTGGGGCACAGCGTCATGAGTTTCGAAAGCGCAATGGGTTATGTTTCTACTGTGGTGATGCCTCTCATGCTATTTCAGTCTGCCCTAAGCGGGGAAGACGTTTTGCACGCTCAGTTGTCTTGGGTAGTGTTCAGACTAAGTTTTTACTAACTGTCACTCTGATATGCTCTCTGTCCTCATTTTCTGCTCAGGCTTTCGTTGATTCTGGAGCAGCTATTAACCTGATGGATTATGATTTTGCTAAACGTTGTGGGTTTCCCTTGATACCCCTACAGAAGTCTATTCCCCTTCTGGGATCGATTCTACCCCTTTGGCTGAGAATAAACCTCAGTTCTCTACTCAGGTGATAATGAGGGTTGAACCTGATCATCAAGAGTGCTGCAAATTTTTGGTTCTGTATAATCTGCATGATATTATCGTACTGGGTTTCCCTTGGTTACAGTCTCATAATCCTGTTTTGGATTGGAAATCTGTGTCTGTAACCAGTTGGGGCTGCCAATGTGTTAATACCAACACTCCTGTTTTTTCTGCCTCCCCCCAGGCTCAGGATGATCCTGACTTTTTGATTGATTTTTCTGATGTGTTTAGCGAAAGTAAATCTGCATCCTTGCCTCCCCATAGGAGCTATGACTGCGCTATTGAATTAGTGCCTGGTAGTAAATTCCCTAAAGGTCGCCTTTTTAACTTGTCTGTACCTGAACATGACGCTATGCGGTCTTATATCAAGGAGTCATTGGAGAAGGGTCATATCAGACCATCCTCTTCACCCTTAGGTGCCGGTTTTTTCTTTGTGGCCAAAAAGGATGGTTCATTAAGGCCGTGTATTGATTATCGTCTTTTGAACAATATTACTGTGAAATATCAATACCAGTTACCCTTGATTTCTGACCTGTTTTCCAGGGTGAAAAACGCTACTTGGTTTACCAAGCTTGACCTCAGGGGGGCATATAACCTTATTCGCATTAAGCACGGGGATGAATGGAAGACGGCATTCAATACCCCGGAGGGGCACTTTGAGTACCTTGTGATGCCCTTTGGGCTCACTAATGCTCCTTCTGTCTTCCAGTCCTTCATGAATGACATTTTCAGGGATTTTGTGGATAATTTCTGATTGTTTATTTGGATGATATCTTGATTTTTTCTAATGACTGGGACTCTCATGTGAAACATGTTCGAACTGTATTCCAGATTTTGAGAGAGAATGCTCTGTTTGTGAAGGGATCAAAGTGTCTTTTTGGCGTACAGAGGATCTCATTTCTGGGATTCATTTTGTCCCCATCTATTATTGAAATGGACCCGGTCAAGGTTCAGGCCATCTGTGATTGGGTCCAACCTACTTCATTAAAGGCTCTTCAAAGATTTTTGGGTTTTGCCAATTTTTATCGTAAATTTATTGGTAATTTCTCGGTTATTGTTAAACCATTAACTGATTTGACCAAAAAGGGTTCTGATGTGGTTAATTGGCCTCCTGAGGCAGTCTCTGCATTTCAGGAACTTAAGCAGAGATTCACTTCTGCTCCTGTTCTACGGCAGCCTGATGTTTCTCTGCCATTTCAGGTGGAGGTTGATGCCTCTGAAATTGGGGCAGGTGCCGTTTTGTCCCAAAAAGATCCAGAGACCTCTAAAAGTAACCCTTGTGCCTTTTTCTCTCGAAAATTTTCTCCTACTGAACGTAATTATGACGTGGGTAATCGGGAGTTATTGGCCATGAAGTGGGCTTTTGAAGAGTGGAGACATTGGCTGGAGGGAGCCAAACATCGGGTGGTGGTCCTTACGGACCATAAGAATCTGGTTTATCTGGAATCTGCCAAGCGACTCAATTCTAGACAGGCCAGGTGGGCCTTGTTTTTCACACGTTTTAATTTTGTGGTTTCCTTTCTTCCTGGCACTAAGAATGTTAAGGCGGATGCCCTCTCGAGGAGTTTCCTTGCGGACTCTCCTGAGTTATCTGATCCTTCTGTTATTTTGAAAGAGGGTGTAGTTCTTTCCGCCATCTCACCCAATTTGAGACTTGCTCTGGAGGGGTGTCAGGAGGATAGGCCCGAGCGCTGCCCTGTTGGAAAATTGTTTGTCCCGGACCAGTGGAAAAAGAGTGTGATGTCTGAGATTCATTGTTCCGCGTTGGCTGGGCATCCCGGAATTTTTGGTACCAGAGACTTGGTTAGTCGGTCCTTTTGGTGGCCTACCTTGTCTCGTGATGTCAGGGAATTTGTGCAGTCCTGCGGGACTTGCTCTCGCTCCAAGCCTTGCTCTCGCTCTAGTGGTTTGTTGATGCCATTGCCTGTGCCCAAGAGACCATGGACCCATATCTCTATGGATTTCATTTCCGACCTTCCTGTTTCTCAGAGAATGACCGCCATCTGGGTGATTTGTGATAGGTTTTCCAAGATGATACATCTTGTGCCATTGCCTAAGTTGCCTTCCTCCTCTGAATTGGTGCCGTTGTTCCTTCAGCACGTGGTTCGTTTACACTGCATTCCTGAGAACATTGTGTCTGACAGAGGAGTCCAGTTTGTTTCCAGATTTTGGAGGACTTTTTGTTCTAAACTGGGTGTTCAATTGTCTTTCTCCTCGGCATTTCATCCTCAGACCAATGGTCAAACTCAGAGAAAAAACCAGACATTGGAGACTTATCTAAGATGCTTTGTGTCTGCTGATCAGGATGACTGGGTCTCTTTTTTGCCTTTGGCTGAGTTTGCTCTTAATAATAGGGCTAGCTCTGCCACTTTGATGTCTCCATTTTTCTGTAATTCTGGGTTTCACCCTCGATTTTCTTCAGGACAGACGGAGGCTTCTGTCTGTCCAGGTGTTGACTCTGTTGTGGAGCGTATGCAACAGATTTGGGACCAGGTAGTGGAGAGGTTGTCCCTCTCTCAGGAGAGGGCCCAGCGGTTTGCTAACCGGCATAGGACTGATGGTCCTCGGTTTAAAGTAGGGGACTTGGTCTGGTTGTCCTCAAAAATATTCCTATGAGAGTAGCATCTCCTAAATTTAAGCCTAGGTTCATTGGACCTTATAAGATCATGGAGATTCTTAATCCAGTTTCTTTTCGTTTGCTTCTTCCAGGGACATTTAAGATCCATAACGTGTTCCACAAGTCCTTGTTGAAGAGGTTTGTTGAGCCAGTGGTTCCTGCTGCTGTGCCTCCTGACCCTGTTTTGGTTGAGGGCAATCTGGAGTATGTGGTTGAGAAAATATTAGATTCTCGTTTTTCTAGACGGAAACTCCAGTATTTGGTTAAGTGGAGAGGTTATGGTCAGGAAGACAATTCTTGGGTGTTTGCTTCGGACATCCATGCTAGGAGACTCATCCGTGCGTATCATAGAACTCATCCTGACCGACCTGGTTGCTCAAATGAGGGTTCGGGGGACCCCTCCTCAAGGGGGGGTACTGTTGTGAATGGGCTTGAGATGAGTTCTGAGCAGAGGCTCCCTCTGGTGGTTACAAGCGGTACTGGTCTGTTCAGTGAAGATTGTGAGGACTGGGAATCAGGTGTTACTGACTGGTCTTATATAAGGGAGTCACCTTCCCATCAGGGTTGCCGGTGATCAATTGTTCGGGTCTCAATCCTTGATTCCTGTTTCCCTTGTAGCCTGCTGTGTCGTGTCTGCATCTCCTGCTAACAGATAAGACATTTTCTTCTTTTTGTTTCTGTGCTTAATTTTTGCATTTTGCCTGCACTTCTGTGGGGGCCTTCTGGGTCCCCTCAGGGGGCTTTTGCCCTCTCAGTTTAGTTCAGCCACTGGTGTTTGTACTTTTGCTTTTTCCAGTTTTTTCAGTGGCTGCTGTTTTGATTTTGTTACACCAGAGAACTAATTTAGGTGGTAGAGGTCGTGTGATCTCAGGTGTTTTTGAAATTAGTAGAGTTGGTGCTTTCAGGGTTTTTTTTGGGATTGCAGTAAGTACCCTTCCTATCCTTTTTGTTTAGTTAGTTTGGGCCCCAGCGTTTGCTCATGCTGTTTTCTGTCAGTATTTTGTCTTGTCTAACCGCCATTACATGTTTGGGGGCTTGCTATTATCTTTGGGGTTCTGCTCCGGGCAGATAGCTTTCCTATTTCTATCTTTAGGTGTAGTTAGTTTCTCAGGCTGTGACGAGGCGTCTAGGACCAACGTAGGAACGCTCCACGGCTGCCTCTAGTTGTGGTGGTTAGTCAGGGTACTGCAATCTCATAGATTCCAACTGCTCTGGTGTATTGCCTTTTTGCCTGCACTCCTCAGCTACCGAATCATAACAGATCTCTCCTCTCCCCTCCAAGACCAGAACTGACTGAACTCACTACTGCTACGTCACACTACTTAAATAGTCTGAAATGCCTCTAGTGGCAACGCTGGGAAGTGTGCGTGAATGAATATCAGGCTTTACAGTTACCTTTCCTGTGCATTTTCCAGGAGACATGTGTGCCACGTGCAGCTGGGCCACACATCCCCCCCTAGTTAAACTCAGCACTCCCGGGCTGAAATAGAAAAGAAAAACATTTTTGTTTTGCATATAACATAAACATTTTAAACTCATCCCTTGCGGGAGGTAAGGACTCTTTAACGTTACAATTTGCACATAGGTCAGTAGAAAATTATCAAAATACTTTTCAATAAATATACACAGTATAAGACAAGATTCTTGTGGAGGACCCGCACCAAAAACCTCCCACGTGGGTCCTGGGTGGGCTGCAGGACTTCTGAGCTGCAGACCTCACTCTAGGCCACACCATACGGGTTTTTCTTCAGAGGTAGTAAGGCTTTATGTAAAACCAAGATGGGGCACCGAAGTGCGAACTATTTACAATAAAGTTTTTGGGCTGGCACAGTCCACAACCACGCAGTCTTTGCATGATAAAACACTTTTCACATGTCAAGAGAAATCACATTTAACTTTAACTCTTTACCCAGCCGGGTATTCTACTTTAAATAAGCAAAACATTATTAAACATTTCAATAAAGTGCAAATTGTTCTTCAATAAAACTTCTTCAACTTTATACATGTTCAGGTGCAGTAAACCCCTGTCTGGGTCCTACTGTTTTTCATCTTTCTTGCTTACGACAATTACTTTTTCCATCCCTGGGGCCAGAAGTATACGATGCCCTCGGGAACCCATCACAAGAAGATCGTGTCCTGCAATATACGTTTGCGAAGCTGCATCTTTTGTTTGATCCTCCAGGGAACCAACGGGTACATCCTCAGAGTAGAACGCAGGTTGCGTTGTAAAAGGTGCCGCAGTGTGCAATTCAGGTCGCGATGCAGAAATGGTCGCAGGTTGCGATGCGGAATAGGTCACTGATTGTGATGCAGAAGGAGATGTGGATGCAAAGGAGGTTGCAGATTGCGATGCTGGTGCACGGCCTGGTGCTGACGCCAAAGATGACGCTGCTGAGGCTTGCAATACTGCAGCACGATTTACTTCATCAGCTTCAGGGACGGGGTCGCTGACACGGGTGACGTTTAAGGCGTACCACCCTTTAAGTCCCCAGTGCCACGTGTAGCTGACAATGTCCCCGTTTACAAGATCTCTCCCCGGGTGCCCGATGGGTAAGTGAGACTCCACATCTCGGCGGCTAACAAATACCCCTTGATACAAGCCCGGTTCGTGGATGAATCCCCAGCCTTGGCGAATCTTAAAATCACTCACGCACCCCTGGCGCCGCGGTTCCCTCAGCGTACCTTTGTCCCTCTGGACATTCTCCTTGTCGGCGAGGAACTCTTCATGGCGTCGCTGACGGTTCCGCTGCGCCTCTCTCCTCCTTGCTGGCGTCGCTGCTCCTGCTTGCGGTGTTGCCATGCATTATCAGTTTGGATGTCATAGGTCACGTCATCCAGATACTCCATCACGTCCCAGTCGATCTCTGGCAGAGACGGTTGGGATCCCTCCGGTGTTCCTACCGGGGAACTGTAGTCGGCTGCGGCCTCCTGGCCTGGCTGGCACTCCGGTCTGGGTAGGGCCTCCTCAGCCTCCTTCTCTCCCGCCGCTCCATCGGTGGGGTCAGGTACAGCTCTTTCGGGGCCGGCCTCCGGTTCTCCTTCAGCCTTTTGCAGCGGTGACACAGGGAGCTCAGGTAATGGCGTTGTTCCTGTAGGAGAGAGCACTGCGTCCCACAGCAGCCGCTGTTTCTGGGCACGCCAGCGTCTCTCCGTTTCTTCCATGTCGGCATGGTGCTGGATCAGTTTTCTGAGCACCGCATTCTCCTCCTTTAATTCCATCATGATTTGTTGAAGGTCCCGTACTGGGGACGGCTCCGGCACAGGCGGTAGCTCTTCTGGAGAACGGGGCCTGCGCGCCGCCGCTCCTCCACACAGCACCTCCTGCCCTTCCGCCATCTCTCTCCAGGCCAGACTGTGCTTTCCATCTGGAACAATCTGATCTCTTCCGCGCTTCCTCTTTTTGGCATAGAAGATAAAGAGGAGGCGGATCTCCTTTGCATTGGGGCAGGCTCGGACGTTATAGTAGCATTTTGACAGGGCGCCCATCACTTTCGCGCCACAGGGGGGGTACACGCCCACGAATGCACGCCCACCTTCTTCACCAGCGCCTCAGGGTGCGAATATGGCGGCAAAATGGCAGAAAATGGCGCCAAAAATCACAAAAATAGCAAACAGTCTTTTTGCACAAAACAGTTCAATAGGCACACAGGACTCACATCCAGTAAGCTTCGTATCCTGTTCGTGACGCCAAAGATGAGTCGCACGCACCGAGTGGTGTGGGTACCAGGGCTATGGGGTACTCGCACCGAGCCCATGGAAGTCTATGGGGAATGTCACTGGCAGCAGAGCTCGGTCCGTGGCCCTGGGCGCTCATACAATGGGGGAATATTTACAGGGCATTATAGTAATAGTTCGTGACGCCACCTGTGGTTTCTGATCTGATTGACCAGCGCTGCAGGGTAGATCTCTGAGGGGATGTTATGGCAGCTAGATGTTAAGTCCCCCACAGGTGGGACTGGTCCCTCAAAGTCTATGGTGATGCAGGGTGCAGATAAGAAGTCAGTCACACACAATGCAGTCTCTTTCCATACCTTTACTGATGTTGTTGGCAGGTATATCCCGGAAGCTGGTCAGGTTGGAGAATGCACATTCAGGGAATTGCTGAGCAGGTTTGAGGCCTCCTTTATCCTTAATGTGTATGTGAGTACAAACTTGCATAAAGTCAAGTGCAACTCTTCCAATAGCAACTACGCCCGGCCAACATTGTGGTGGAGCCTTCTATGTCTCTGATTATCAGATGATGAAAGAACTAAGTCCTTACTTTTGCAGGGTCCTGCTCAAAGTCCTTGTTCTCCCTGACTCCGGTTACGTATCAGCGCTTAGGGCTACCTTCTGCGACTTGAAGTCCAGCAAGGCCTCCGGTTTTCCTATCACCAGCCGTGAAGTACTAGCAATGCTTCGGACCCCGGTGTCCGGTTAAACTGAGTGAGGGTGATCTATCACCTTAGTCACTCTTTCTTCTCCACTCGCCTGTCGCCCTGCTCTCGCCCTTAACATAAGCACGGGTAGCAGCGAGTGTAGTTGTCAGCTTTCCTTCAGTGCTCACTGACCTGCTCTCAGTTGACTCATTGGTATAACTGCTGTAGTTCCCTTCTTTCTTTCCTTCACAGAACTCTGTCCAGAGCAGCTCACAGGACGCTTCGTCAGACTGTATCAAAGCTGTAGCTCTGAGAGTTGCTTTCCACTTTCCTAGGAACACAGACAGCTTGATCTGAGTAACAGCTTCAGATTCAGATATAGTTCTGACTAGGCTAGAGTAAGTCCGTCTACTCGTACTAGCCTCCACTTCTGTACAAGATGAACTATCTGAGCTCCGTAGGAGTCAGTCTTCACTCCTCTCCCTCCAAGACTGAACTACTCTGTCCTGAGACAGGAAACTAATCTGTACTGATCTCTCCTCTCCCCTCCAAGACCAGAACTGACTGAACTCACTACTGCTACGTCACACTACTTAAATAGTCTGAAATGCCTCTAGTGGCAACGCTGGGAAGTGTGCGTGAATGAATATCAGGCTTTACAATTACCTTTCCTGTGCATTTTCCAGGAGACATGTGTGCCACGCGCAGCTGGGCCACACACCTATATCTAAATTCCCTGCCTAACAGTCCCTTTATTACGTTACACACATAAACAGATCTTTAGAAATGTATTTCTAAAGTCTGTTTAGGTTATGTAAATGAAGCCTTTGACTAGTCATTAGCATCCCCAGAATTGTTGGCCCAATTAGCATGTTATCACACCCCTGTGGGAGTGAGAACATGACTTAAAAGCGCCAGTGACATCGCCAGAGCTATACATACCTCGCACATACACGCAGCTTCTTTCCCTAACTGCATTGATCATCTAAAGCCTGTTATGTATATGTAACATTCTTCACAAATAACGTGCCGCCGTTCAAAACCTCTACGAATGTGCCTTTGCCTTGTGCAGAGAAAGCAAAGCACTGTTCCTGGTACCACTTGTGCATACGTTTCAACCTCATAAACAAGACTTTATTTTTGCAATTTTCTTCACTGCGGAGTTAAAGTGGTCCGTAGCTACACAAATTGTGCCAGAATGTATCCTAAAAGTGTCTGTAACAGAATCGCAACAGTGATCGCAACCGCATGCACACATTTCCTGAAACCCATAACTTTTTTTTTAATCAGTGCCACCTAGGACCGCCACCTCCCACCCAGTGAGAAACACTACAAGAGAACCTGTCAGGTCCCCCAACACATCTGTCTACATACCTACAGTTGAAACAAGAAGTTTACATACACTGTTTAAAAAGACACATCTGCATGTTTTTCTCAATATCTGACATGAAATAAGAATAAACTTTTCCCGTTTTAGGTCAATTAGGATTACCATAATTATTAATATTTGCCAAATGCCAGAATAATGAGAGAGAGAATGTTTAAAGGCATTTTCATTACTTACTGCAAAGTCAAAAGTTTACATACATTTCATTAGTATTTGGTACCATTGCCCTTAAATTGAATGACAAAACTGGTGTAACTGATCCAGGTTTGTAGGTCACCTTGCTTGCTCCTGCCTTTTCAGCTTTGCCCATAAATCTTCAAGAGGATTGAGATCAGGGTTTTGTGATAGACACTCCAAAACATTCACTTTGTTATTCCTAACCCCTTTCTTCCATCTGATGTACTATTCCGTCCATGTGACCTGGGACTTAATTCCCAAGGATGGAATAGTACGTCATACGCGATCAGCCGCGCTCACAGCTGACACCAAACACAATGTGCCAGGAGGGGTCAGGGAACCCTTTTCTGGGCACTTTCCCCCCCCGTCCACTCCCCGATCAAAATGATCGGATTTTTCCCCACTGGCATGGGGAAACACCCGCGCAGGGAGGGGCCCCGCGTGCTTCCCGGAGACCCTCAAAAAAAAGAAAAGGTTTGGGCTTTTGTTCCGGGGGCCCCCCCCTGCAGGCCCCCATCCAAGATGGCCTTTGGGGCCTTTCCCCCAAAACCCGGGCCGAGGGGGTTTGCCCAGTGCCTGCGAGAGCAGGGCCGCAAGCCCCTTTCACTCCCGTCAATAAAGTTTTACAGTGTTTCTGCAAAAGTCAGAGCAGCGATCTGACACGAAATAGGGAAAGTCCCCCCGGGGAAAAAGTAAAAATGAAAAAAAAAAATAAAATAAACATGTTAAAAAAATTTTTTTAAAAAACCCCCTAAAAAAAATAATAAAAAAATTTTTCCCCAAAAAAACCCACTTAAAAAATTAAAAAAAAAAAAACAATAAAAAAACACATTTTTTGTATCCCCATGTCCGAAAAAAACCCGCCCTAAAAAACTGCCCACTATTTTAACCCCCTTTTAGTGAACCCCTTAAAAAAAAGGAAAAAAAGCAATGTTTTAATCATCATACCGCTGAACAAAAAGGGGGAATAACACATGATAAAAAAGACGGATATATTTTTTAAAAATTATTATTATTATAAAAGATTTTTAAAGGCCCCAAATTTTTTTCCCAGGCCTTTACATGTGAAGGGGGGCAAATATCCCCCAAATACAGTAAACATAAAGCAATACAAGGCACACACAAGTAAAAGAAGGAAGGGGACCCTCCCCGCAGGGTCACAATCTACAGGGAGGGGTTAAAGGATCCCCTAGGAGGGAAGAGCGATCGGGGCGGGGGTTTTCAGTAACTGATGATCACTGCATTTGTACTTTCGGAAGATTGGTCTTCAGGTTTTTTTTTAAAGGGGTTTTCCCGGTAGGGCCGAGTCTGATTTTTGGGGGTTAGAGAGTTCCAGATTTTGGGGAGGCACGGGAGAAGCTTTGAAATGCGGTTGGGAAGAAGAGTAAGGGGGGAGTAAGGGGGGGGATCTTGAGGGGAAACGAAGGTTTTTTTAAAAATTTTTCCGGAGACCATGCCCCCAGATGATGGGGGAGAAAATTTTGGGTGGATGTTTTTTAAAAGGTCAGGGTTGGGGGTTTTGAACGGGACCCCAACGATGGGAAAAGCCAATAAAGGGGTTTGGGCAGAGGGGAGGGCGGGGGGAAAAGGGGGAACAAGTGTATAATTTTTGTGGAAAAAAAATATGATTTTTTATTTTTAAGGCTCTACGTTATAAACTTCTGTGAAGCACTTTGGTGTTCAAAGTTCTCCCCACACATCTATATAAGTTCCATGGGGGGTCTAGTTTCCAAAATGGGGTCACTTGTGGGGGTTTCCACTGTTTAGGCATATCAGGGGCTCTCCAAACACGACATGAAGCTCGCAGACCATTCCATCAAAGTCTGCATTCCAAAATGTCACTACTTCCCTTCTGAGCCACAACGTGTGCCCATACAGTAGTTTTCTCCCACATATGGGTATCAGCGTACTCAGGACAAATTGGACAACAACTTTTGGGGTCCAATTTCTCCTGTTACTCTTGGAAAAATAAAAATTGGGGACTAAAAGATCATGTTTGTGGAAAAAATATATATTTTTTTTTTATTTTCACGCTCGGGCTTAAAAATCTATAGTGAAACACCTGAGGGTTCAAAGTTCTCACCACACATCTAGACAAGTTCCTTGGGGGTCTAGTTTGCAAAATGGGGTCACTTGGGGGTTTCCAATGTTCAGGCACATCAGGGGTTCTCCAAATGCGACATGGTGTCCGATCTCAATTTCAGCCACTTTTGCGTTGAAAAAGTCAAACAGCGCTCCTTCCCCTCCTTGCTCTGCCATGTGCCCAAACAGTGGTTTACCCCCACATATGGGGTATTAGCGTACTCAGGACAAATTGCACAATAACTTTTGTGGTCTTGTTACCCTTGGGAAAATAAAAATTAGGGGTGAAAAGATCATTATTGTGGAAAAAATATGATTTTTGAAATTTATGACTCTACGTTATAAACATCTGTGAGGCCTTTGGGGGGTTCAAAGTGCTCACCACACATCTAGATAAGTTCCTTGAGGGTCCAGTTTCCAAAATTGTGTCATTTGTGGGGGGTTTCCACTGTTTAGGCACATCAGGGGCTCTTCAAACGAGACATGGCGTCCAGCCAATTCTGCATTGAAAAAGTCAAATGGCGCTCCTTCCCTTCCGAGCTCTGCCGACTGCCATGCAGCCAAATAGTGGTTTACCCCCACATATAGAGTATCAGCGTACTCAGGACAAATTGCACAACAAGTTTTTGGGTCTAATTTCATCTGTTTCCCTTGGGAAAATAAAAAATTGGGGCTAGAAGATCATTTTTGAGAAAAAATTATGATTTTTTATTTTTGCGGCTCTACATTATAAACTTCTGTGAAGCACTTGGGGGTTCAAAGTGCTCATCACACATCTAGATAAGTTCCTTAGGGGGTCTATTTTCCAAAATGGTGTCACTTGTGGGGATTTCCACTGTTTAGGCACATCAGGGGCTCTCCAAATGCAACATGGCGTCCGATCTCAATTCCAGCCAATTTTGTATTGAAAAGTCAAACAGCGCTCCTTCCTTTCCGAACTCTACCATGCGCCCAGTGGTTCCCCCCACATATGGGGTATCAGCGTACTCGGGACAAATTGCACAACTTTTGCTGTCCAATTTCTCCTGTTACCCTTGGTAAAATAAAAAAAATTGGATCTGAAGTAAATATTTTGTGCAAAAAAGTTAAATGTTCATTTTTTTTTTAACATTCCAAAAATTCCTGTGAAGCACCTGACGGGTTAATAAACTTCTTGAATGTGGTTTTGAGCACCTTGAGGGGTGCAGTTTTTAGAATGGTGTCACTTTTGGGTATTTTCTATCATATAGACCCCTCAAAGTGACTTCAAATGTGATGTGGTACCTAAAAAAAAAATGGTGTTGTAAAAATGAGAAATCACTGGTCAACTTTTAACCCTTATAACTTCCTAACAAAAAAAAATTTGTTTCCAAAATTGTGCTGATGTAAAGTAGACATGTGGGAAATGTTATTTAGTAACTATTTTGTGTGACATATCTCTCTGTTTTAAGGGCATAAAAATTCAAAGTTTGAAAACTGCAAAATTTTCAAAATTTTCACCATATTTCCATTTTTTTCATAAACACAAGTTATAGCGAATAAATTTTACCACTAACATGAAGTACAATATGTCCTGAGAAAACAATCTCAGAATCGCCAAGATCAGTTGAAGCGTTCCAGAGTTATTACCTCATAAAGGGACAGTGGTCAGAATTGTAAAAATTGGGCTAGTCATTAACGTGCAAACCATCCTTGGGGTTAAGGGGCTAAGCCACTTTGTTACAATTTTGGGAGTATGCTTCGAATCATTGTCCATTTGGAAGACCCATTTCCACTCAAGCTTTAACTTCATGGCTGATGTCTTGAGATGTTGCTTCAGTATTGCCACATAATCTTCTTTTCTCATGATGCCATCTATTTTGTGAAGTGCACCAGTCCCTGCAGCAAAAAAAAAACCCCACAACATGATGTTGTCCACCCCTGGGTTTCACAGATGGGATGGTGTTCTTAGGTTTGCAAGCTTCTTATTTTTTCCTCCAAACATAGCGATGGTTATTATGCTCAAAAAGTTACATTTTAGTTTCATCAGACCACAGGACATGTCTCCAAAAATTAAGGTCTGTGTTTTTGTGTGCATTTGCAAACGTTAATCTGGATTTTTTATGTTACTTTTGGAGTAATGGCTTCTTCCTGGCAGAGTGGCCTTTCAGCCCATGTTGATACAGTACTGGTTTCACTGTGGATATTGATACAATCTTCTGCCATCATCTTCACAAGGTCTTTTGCTTTTGTCTTCGCGTTGATATGCACATGTCGGATCAAAGCACATTCATCTCTGGGACACAGAACCCATCTCCTGAGCGGTATGATGGCTGGAATTCCCATCTTGTTTGTACTTGCGTATAATTGTTTGTACAGATGAACGAGGCTCCTTCATGTATCTTGAAATTGTACTCAAGGATGATCCAGATTTGTGCAAGTCCACAATTCTCTTCCTGACATCTTGGCTGATTTCTTTAGACTTTCCTATGATGCTACCCAAAGCAGTGTGTTTCTGGTGTGCATTAAAATACATCCACAGATATGTCTCTAATTAACTCAGATGTTGCCAAAAAAAAACTATCTGAAGCTTCCAAACACATGACATCATCATATGGGCAGTCCAGAATTGTTTAAAGGCATATTAATCTTAGTGTATGTAAACTTTTGACTTTGCAGTAAGTAATAAAAATGCCTTGAAACATTCTCTCTCATTATTCTGGCATTTGGCAACTATTAATAATTATAGTAATCCTAATTGACCTAAAACAGGATAGGTTTACTCTGATTTCAGATATTGAGAAAAACATGCATATACAGTATGTCTTTTTATATAGTGTATGTAAACTTCTGATTTCAACTGTAGATATGTGTACAGAACTGCTGGTGGTTCTGGTGGACCTGACAGGTTCCCTTTAAGTGTTTCTCACTGGGTGGGAGTAGGGGCGGTCCTTTATGGCACTGATTAAAAAAAAAAGTTATGGGTCTCAGAAAATGTGTGCATGCGGTTGCGATCACTGTTGCGATTATGTAACAGACACCTTCAGGACACATTCTGGCATAATTTGTGTAGCTGTGGCACACTTTAACTTCGCAATGAAGAAAATTGATGGTTTTGCAAAAATAAAGTCTTGTTTACGGAGGTTGAAACGTATACACAAGGGGTACCAGGAACAGTGCTTTCCGTTTTCTTCTGCACAAGGAAGAAGCACATTCATACTGGTTTTGAACAGTGGCATACTACTTGTGAAGAATTAGAAAAATAAAAAGTCAACTCACCCATCATGCCTATGGCCCCACCCACTTAGAATAGCAGCTTGCAGCTGACCAATTCTGGCCCTTGCTTGGCTCTTCCCACTTGCCCTGTGGCGGTGGTAAATGGGGTTCATATTTGTGGGGTTGATGTCACCTTTGTTTTCTCCGGTGACATCAAGCCCACGGATTAGTAATGGAGAGGCGTCTATAAGACACCCATCCATTACAAATCCTACAGCTATATTGTAAATAAAGACACAGCGAGAATAAAGTCTTTTATTTCAAATAAATACAAAATATAATTTTCCATTTTTATTTAAAAATAACACACAGTTATACTTGTTTAACTCCCATTCCATTGAAGCCCTCGTCTCCTGTAACAAGCCAAAAATAAAAAACAACTCTATCCCTTACCTGACCATCGTTCTGTCCTATAACGTAAATCTATGTCTGGGGATAAATATTTTTCAACCTGGATGGTGCCAAGATGCGACTGTCCGGGCTCAGAACCACTGGGAGAATGAGCTGCTGCGAGTGCAGCATCAGTGACCAGCGGTGATGTTATCAAGGTTACTGCGGGTCACTGAGACTGCATTCCCAGCCGGGCTAAACTACGGTGACCTCTGCACCGTGAGAAAGTCAGTGAGTTCACCACAGAAATGCCTGCTTTAAGAAAAACTGCCACCACTGTAGATTGCTTGCTGAATAACTTGCTTCCTTGCCGGTCTGCTACTTTTCAAACAACAAATTATGACAGAACTTCTCTGAGGATGTCCTTTTTTCTAAAACACTTGTGTCCATTACTTCCCAACTCTGGGTTGGCCCTACAGTTACCCCATCACCCCTGCCTAACATGAAATTGCAGCTTACATGAGAGTAAAACAGAGAATAAAATACAATTACACACACATTTTTTCGTTCTATGTTGGACCCCTGCAGAAGTGTCTGCATTGTGACTAACCAGTATTGGGAGCGGGTAGCAATCTGTAGCCTGCAAGCCAGTTGCCCTTTTTTGTGTATAAAGTTGTTCTTGAACTGTCTCCCATGTGCATTTACATTCCTCCCACCATCCCTAGGGAAACCACACTACTAGGGCCCCTACATTCTTTAAATATTTAAAGAGGCACAATACTACCTCCCATTACACAGGGAAACATTTTATCTAAACTTATTTTGTGTAATACTGACCAGTGAGCCATTGTTTCTAAATGTAAGGTGATACTGATTATGGATCCTCTGTAACTAATCCTATGATATTGATACTGCCTGCTGAGCCACTCCTTTTAATCCTATTGTTTGATACTGGCAGATTACTTAATATATCAAATCAGGGTCGGCGTCACCACTCGGCACACCCGAGCAAGTGCCGGGGCCCTGGATGAACGGGGGTCCCACTCGCCATCGGGGACCCAGGCATGCTATGGGGCCCATAAGTTGGGGGAGTCAGTTACCCCTCCCCCCTTAAATGCTCACCTCTCCTCGTTCCCTGAACACAGAAGAAAGTTGCGAGGAATGGGAGAGGTCAGTATTTGATTTTTTTTTTGTATGGAGCATTATATGGGACCTATTATACCGTATGAAGCATTTTATGGGGCCTATTATACTGCATGGAGCACTATGTGCACCCATTATACTGTATGGAGCATTGTGTGGGGCCCTTTATACAGTATGGAGCATTATATGGGGCCTATTATACTGCATGGAGCACTATCTGCACCCATTATACTGTATGGAGCATTGTGTGGGGCCCTTTATACAGTATGGAGCGATATATAGGGGCATTCTACAGCATGGAACAATTTATGGGCCCATAATACTGTATGGGCAATATATGAGCCATTATATACTGTATGGAACATTATATGGGCCCATTATATACCTTATGGAGGAATATATGGGGCCATTATATACTGTACTAGATGGTGGCCCGATTCTAATGCATCAGGTATTCTTGAATATGTATGTAGTTTATTTAAGCATGGCTCTGCTCCCAACCTCCCATCCTTGTATGCATGGCTCCACTCCCACCCTCCCATCCTTGTATGCATGGATCCCCCTCCCATTCTTGTATACATGGCTCCCTTGTCCCATCCTGTATACATGGCTCCACTCCCCCCTCCCCTCCTTGTATGCATGGCTCCGCTCAACCCTCCCATCCTTGTATGCATGGCTCCGCTCCACCCTCCCATCCTGTATACATGGCTCCGCTCCCACCCTTTCCATCCTGTATACATGGCTCCGCTCCACCCTCCCATCCTTGTATGCATGGCTCTGCTCCACCCTCCCATCCTGTATACATGGCTCCCCTCCACCCTCCCATCCTTGTATACATGGCTCCGCTCCCACCCTCCCATCCTGTATGCATGGCTCCGCTCCACCCTCCCATTCTGTATACATGGCTCCGCACCACCCTCCCATCCTGTATACATGGCTCCCCTCCACCCTTCCATCCTTGTATACATGGCTCCACTCCACCCTTCCATCCTGTATGCATGGCTCTGCTCTCACCCTCCTGTTGTGAATGGGCTTGAGATGAGTTCTGAGCAGAGGCTCCCTCTGGTGGTTACTAGCGGTACTGGACTGTCCAGTGAAGATTGTGAGGATTGGGAATCAGGTGTTACTGACTGGTCTTATATAAGGGAGTCGCCTTCCCATCAGGGTTGCCGGTGATCAATTGTTCTGGTCTTAATCCTTGATTCCTGTTTCCTTTGTAGCCTGCTGTGTCGTGTCTGCAATTCCTGCTAACAGATAAGACATTTTCTTCTTTTTGTTTTTGTGCTTGATTTTTCATTTTGTCCTGCACTTCTGTGGGGGCCTTCTGGTCCCCTCCGGGGGCTTTTGCCCTCTCAGTTTAGTTCAGCCATTGGTGTTTTTACATTTGCTTTTTTCCAGTTTTTTCAGTGGCTGCTGTTTTGATTTTGTTACACCAGAGAACTAATTTAGGTGGTAGAGGTCGTGTGATCTCAGGTGTTTTTGAAATTAGTAGAGTTGGTGCTTTTCAGGGTTTTTTGGGATTGCAGTAAGTACCCTTCCTATCCTTTTCTATTTAGGTAGTTTGGGCCCCAACGTTTGCTCATACTATTTTCTGTCTGTGTCAGTATTTCTTCTTGTCTAACCGCCATTACATGTTTAGGGGCTTTCTATGCTCTTTGGGGATCTGCTCCGGGGCAGATAGCTTTCCTCTTTCTACCTTTAGGTGTAGTTAGTTTCTCAGGCTGTGACGAGGCGTCTAGGACCAACGTAGGAACGCTCCACGGCTGCCTCTAGTTGTGGTGGTTAGTCAGGGTACTGCAATCTCATAGATTCCAACTGCTCTGGTGTATTGCCTTTTTTACCTGCACTCCTCAGCTACCAAAAATAACAGTATCACCGGCATAAAAATTGAAAATTGTATGGTACTCACAGAAGGGAAAAATATTGTGAAAGAAAAAAGGTTGTCAGAGTTGTCAGAGATATTTTTCTGTTTGTTGCATTTTTTTATTTTTTTTTTTTCCCTCTGTATCTCTGGGTGCTGGGGAGGATTTTTTCTCTCAATGGAGTTTGCACAGTTGTCTGGCCGTGTGGATCAGCTTGCCACTGAGGTTCGGAGTATTGCTACCTATCTTGCTAGGTTGCCTGTTGTGGAACCTAGGATTCCCATGCCAGATCTGTTTTTAGGGGATCAAGCTAAGTTTTTGAATTTCAAAAATAACTGTAAATTGTTTTTTGCCTTAAAATCTAAGTCCTCAGGGAACGCAGCGCAGCAGGTTCAAATTGTCATCTCTCTCCTGCGCGGCGATCCTCAGGATTGGGCTTTTTCCCTGACACCTGGGGACCCTGTTTTGAGTGATGTTGATGCATTTTTTCAGGCTTTGGGGTTATTGTACGATGAGCCTAATGTTACTGATCAAGCTGAAAAAGCCTTGTTGGCATTAAATCAGGGGCTTGATGACGCTGAGTTATACTGTCAGAGATTCCGTAGGTGGGCAGTCCTGACCAAATGGAATGACGACGCTTTGGCAGCCCTTTTTCGGAAGGGTCTGTCAGATAAAGTAAAGGATGTTATGGTGGGATTCCCTGTCCCCTCTGGTCTCAATGATTCTATGTCATTAGCTATTCAAATTGACAGACGTTTGCGTGAGCGGAGAGGTATGCGTGGAATAGTGTTGCCTGGTGAACCTGCTTCTGAATCCATGCAGTGTGATAGAGTGGTTTCTGGGGCACAGCGTCATGAGTTTCGAAAGCGCAATGGGTTATGTTTCTACTGTGGTGATGCCTCTCATGCTATTTCAGTCTGCCCTAAGCGAGGAAGACGTTTTGCACGCTCAGTTGTCTTGGGTAGTGTTCAGACTAAGTTTTTATTAACTGTTACCCTGATATGCTCTCTGTCCTCATTTTCTGCTCAGGCTTTCGTTGATTCGGGAGCAGCTATTAACCTGATGTATTTTGATTTTGCTAAACGATGTGGGTTTCCCTTGATACCCCTACGGAAGTCTATTCCCCTACTGGGGATCGATTCTACCCCTTTGGCTGAGAATAAACCTCAGTTCTCTACTCAGGTGATAATGAGGGTTGAACCTGATCATCAGGAGAGCTGCAAATTTTTGGTTCTGTATAATCTGCATGACATTATCGTACTGGGTTTCCCTTGGTTACAGTCTCATAATCCTGTTTTGGATTGGAAATCTGTGTCTGTAACCAGTTGGGGCTGCCAATGTGTTAATACCAACACTCCTGTTTTTTCTGCCTCCCCCCAGGCTCAGGATGTTCCTGACTTTTTGATTGATTTTTCTGATGTGTTTAGCGAAAGTAAATCTGCATCCTTACCTCCCCATAGGAGCTATGACTGCGCTATTGAATTAGTGCCTGGTAGTAAATTCCCTAAAGGTCGCCTTTTTAACTTGTCTGTACCTGAACATGACGCTATGCGGTCTTATATCAAGGAGTCATTGGAGAAGGGTCATATCAGACCATCCTCTTCACCCTTAGGTGCCGGTTTTTTCTTTGTGGCCAAAAGGATGTTCATAAGGCTGTGGTTCCACGGTCCGGAACCACAGCGCTTTGACGGAGCGGAAATTCCGCTCCGTCTAAGCCCCGCCCCTTCTGACGCGCGCTCTTTCCGAGGTGTTCAGGACACCTCCGGAACACCTCCGGAAAGAACGCAGGCTACATAGCCCTGTGTGAAATTCAGTTGCGGCGACGCACCGTCGCCGCAACACGCGAGACATGCTGCGGTCTGAAAAGACGCGCCGCATGTCCGTTTACGCAGGTCTGCCACCTGCGTGTTGTTACGCATAGTGAGACGGATTTCTTGAAATCCCCTCACTTTGCTGTAACATCTGGACGCTGCGTGTTTGCGCTGCGCCAGCGCACAGCGCCAAACACGCAGCGTTTACTGATCGTGGAAACTCACCCTAAGGCTGTGTATTGATTATCGTCTTTTGAACAATATTACTGTGAAATATCAATATCCGTTACCCTTGATTCTGACCTGTTTTCCAGGTGAAAAATGCTACTTGGTTTACCAAGCTTGACCTCAGGGGGCATATACCTTATTCGCATTAAGCACGGGGATGAATGGAAGACAGCATTTAATACCCCTGAGGGGCATTTTGAGTACCTTGTGATGCCCTTTGGGCTCACTAATGCTCCTTCTGTTTTCCAGTCCTTCATGAATGACATTTTCAGGGATTTTGTGGATAAATTTCTGATTGTTTATTTGGATGATATCTTGATTTTTTCCAATGACTGGGACTCTCATGTGAAACATGTTCGAACTGTGTTTCAGATTTTGAGAGAGAATGCTCTGTATGTGAAGGGATCAAAGTGTCTTTTTGGCGTACAGAGGATCTCATTTCTGGGATTCATTTTGTCCCCATCTGTTATTGAAATGGACCCGGTCAAGGTTCAGGCCATCTGTGATTGGGTCCAACCTACTTCATTAAAGGCTCTTCAAACATTCTTGGGTTTTGCCAATTTTTATCGTAAATTTATTGGTAATTTCTCGGTTATTGTTAAACCATTAACTGATTTGACCAAAAAGGGTTCTGATGTGGTTAATTGGCCTCCTGAGGCAGTCTCTGCATTTCAGGAACTTAAGCAGAGATTCACTTCTGCTCCTGTTCTACGGCAGCCTGATGTTTCTCTGCCATTTCAGGTGGAGGTTGATGCCTCTGAAATTGGGGCAGGTGCCGTTTTGTCCCAAAGAGATCCAGAGACCTCTAAAAGTAACCCTTGTGCCTTTTTCTCTCGAAAATTTTCTCCTACTGAACGTAATTATGACGTGGGTAATCGGGAGTTATTGGCCATGAAGTGGGCTTTTGAAGAGTGGAGACATTGGCTGGAGGGAGCCAAACATCAGGTGGTGGTCCTTACGGACCATAAGAATCTGGTTTATCTGGAATCTGCCAAGCGACTTAATCCTAGACAGGCCAGGTGGGACTTGTTTTTCACACGTTTTAATTTTGTGGTTTCCTTTCTTCCTGGCACTAAAAATGTTAAGGCGGATGCCCTCTCGAGGAGTTTCCTTGCGGACTCTCCTGAGTTATCTGATCCTTCTGTTATTTTGAAAGAGGGTGTAGTTCTTTCCGCCATCTCGCCCAATTTGAGACTGGCTCTGGAGGGGTGTCAGGAGGATAGGCCCGAGCGCTGCCCTGTTGGGAAATTGTTTGTCCTGGACAAGTGGAAAAAGAGTGTGATGTCTGAGATTCATTGTTCCGCGTTGGCTGGTCATCCCGGAATTTTTGGTACCAGAGACTTGGTTAGTCGGTCCTTTTGGTGGCCTACCTTGTCTCGTGATGTCAGGGAATTTGTGCAGTCCTGCGGGACTTGCTCTCGCTCCAAGCCTTGCTCTCGCTCTAGTGGTTTGTTGATGCCATTGCCTGTGCCCAAGAGACCATGGACCCATATCTCTATGGATTTAATTTCCGACCTCCCTGTTTCTCAGAGAATGACCGTCATCTGGGTGATTTGTGATAGATTTTCCAAGATGATACATCTTGTGCCATTACCTAAGTTGCCTTCCTCCTCTGAATTGGTGCCTTTGTTCCTTCAGCACGTGGTTCGTTTGCACGGCATTCCTGAGAACATTGTGTCTAACAGAGGAGTCCAGTTTGTTTCCAGATTTTGGAGGACCTTTTGTTCTAAAATTGGTGTTCAATTGTCTTTCTCCTCGCGTTTCATCCTCAGACCAATGGTCAAACTGAGAGAACAAACCAGACATTGGAGACTTATCTAAGATGCTTTGTGTCTGCTGATCAGGATGACTGGGTCTCTTTTTTGCCTTTGGCTGAGTTTGCTCTTAATAATAGGGCTAGCTCTGCCACTTTGATGTCTCCATTTTTCTGTAATTCTGGATTTCACCCTCGATTTTCTTCAGGACAGACGGAGGCTTCTGTCTGTCCAGGTGTTGACTCTGTTGTGGAGCGTATGCAACAGATTTGGGACCAGGTAGTGGAGAGGTTGTCCCTCTCTCAGAAGAGGGCCCAGCGGTTTGCTAACCGGCATAGGACTGATGGTCCTCGGTTTAAAGTGGGGGACTTGGTCTGGTTGTCCTCAAAAAATATTCCTATGAGAGTGGCATCTCCTAAGTTTAAGCCTAGGTTCATTGGACCTTATAAGATCATGGAGATTCTTAATCCTGTTTCTTTTCGTTTGCTTCTTCCAGGGACATTTAAGATCCATAACGTGTTCCACAAGTCCTTGTTGAAGAGGTTTGTTGAGCCAGTGGTTCCTACTGCTGTGCCTCCTGACCCTGTTCTGGTTGAGGGCAATCTGGAGTTTGTGGTTGAGAAAATATTGAATTCTCGTTTTTCTAGACGGAAACTCCAGTATTTGGTTAAGTGGAGAGGTTATGGTCAGGAAGACAATTCTTGGGTGTTTGCTTCGGACATCCATGCTAGGAGACTCATCCGTGCATATCATAGAACTCATCCTGACCGACCTGGTTGCTCAAATGAGGGTTCAGTGACCCCTCCTCAAGGGGGGGTACTGTTGTGAATGGGCTTGAGATGAGTTCTGAGCAGAGGCTCCCTCTGGTGGTTACTAGCGGTACTGGACTGTCCAGTGAAGATTGTGAGGATTGGGAATCAGGTGTTACTGACTGGTCTTATATAAGGGAGTCGCCTTCCCATCAGGGTTGCCGGTGATCAATTGTTCTGGTCTCAATCCTTGATTCCTGTTTCCTTTGTAGCCTGCTGTGTCGTGTCTGCAATTCCTGCTAACAGATAAGAGATTTTCTTCTTTTTGTTTTTGTGCTTGATTTTTGCATTTTGTCCTGCACTTCTGTGGGGGCCTTCTGGTCCCCTCCGGGGGCTTTTGCCCTCTCAGTTTAGTTCAGCCACTGATGTTTTTACATTTGCTTTTTTCCAGTTTTTTCAGTGGCTGCTGTTTTGATTTTGTTACACCAGAGAACTAATTTAGGTGGTAGAGGTCGTGTGATCTCAGGTGTTTTTGAAATTAGTAGAGTAGGTGCTTTTCAGGGTTTTTTTGGATTGCAGTAAGTACCCTTCCTATCCTTTTCTATTTAGGTAGTTTGGGCTCCAACGTTTGCTCATACTATTTTCTGTCTGTGTCAGTATTTCTTCTTGTCTAACCGCCATTACATGTTTGGGGGCTTTCTATGCTCTTTGGGGATCTGCTCCGGGGCAGATAGCTTTCCTCTTTCTACCTTTAGGTGTAGTTAGTTTCTCAGGCTGTGACGAGGCGTCTAGGACCAACGTAGGAACGCTCCACGGCTGCCTCTAGTTGTGGTGGTTAGTCAGGGTACTGCAATCTCATAGATTCCAACTGCTCTGGTGTATTGCCTTTTTACCTGCACTCCTCAGCTACCGAAACATAACACCCTCCCATCCTGTATACATGGCTCCCCTCCACCCTTCCATCCTTGTATACATGGCTCCACTCCACCCTCCCATCCTTGCATGCATGGCTCCGCTCCCACCCTCCCATCCTTGTATGCATGGATCCCCCTCCCATTCTTGTATACATGGCTCCCTTGTCCCATCCTGTATACATGGCTCCGCTCCCCCCTCCCCTCCTTGTATGCATGGCTCCGCTCCACCCTCCCATCCTTGTATGCATGGCTCCGCTCCACCCTCCCATCCTGTATACATGGCTCCGCTCCCACCCTTTCCATCCTGTATACATGGCTCCGCTCCACCCTCCCATCCTTGTATGCATGGCTCCGCTCCACCCTCCCATCCTGTATACATGGCTCCCCTCCACCCTCCCATCCTTGTATACATGGCTCCGCTCCCACCCTCCCATCCTGTATGCATGTCTCCGCTCCACCCTCCCATTCTGTATACATGGCTCCGCACCACCCTCCAATCCTGTATACATGGCTCCCCTCCACCCTTCCATCCTTGTATACATGGCTCCACTCCCACCCTCCCATCCTGTATGCATGGCTCTGCTCTCACCCTCCCATCCTGTATACATGGCTCCAACACTCCCAACCTAGAAACATGGCTCCCACCCTCCCATCCTATATACATGGCTCCGCTCCACCCTCCCATCCTGTATACATGGCTCCGCTCCACCCTCCCATCCTGTATACATGGCTCCCCTCCACCCTCCCATCCTTGTATACATGGCTCCGCTCCCACCCTCCCATCCTGTATACATGGCTCCGCTCCCACCCTCCCATCCTGTATACATGGCTCCCACCCTCCCATCCTTTATACATGGCTCCGCTCCACCCTCCCATCCATATACATGGCTCCGCTCCCACCCTCCCATCCTGTATACATGGCTCCTCTCCCACCCTCCCATCCTGTATACACAGCTCCGCTCCACCCTCCCACCCTCCCATCCTAGAAACATGGCTCCGCTCCCACCCTCCTATCCTATACACATGGCTCCGCTCCCACCCTCCCATCCTATATACATGGCTCCGCTCCCATTCTCCCATTCTATACACATGGCTCCACTCCCACCCTCCCATCCTATATACATGGCTCCGCTCCACCCTCCCATCCTATATACATGGCTCTGCTCCCACCCTCCCATCCTATATACATGGCTCCACTCCCACCCTCCCATCCTATATACATGGCTCTGCTCCACCCTCCCATCCTTTATACATGGCTCCGCTCCACCCTCCCATCCTATATAAATGGCTCCGCTCTCACCCTCCCATCCTATATACATGGCTCCGCTCCCACCCTCCCATCCTATATAAATGGCTCCGTTCCCACCCTCCCATCCTGTATACATGGCTCAGCTCCCACACTCCCATCCTGAATATATGGCTCCGCTCCACCCTCCATCCTAATACATGGCTCCCTCCACCCTCCCATCCTGTAGACATGGCTCCCCTCCACCCTCCCATCCTTGTATACATGGCTCCGCTCCCACCCTCCCATCCTGTATGCATGGCTCTGCTCCCACCCATCCATAAACATGGCTTCCACCCTCCCATCTATATACATGCTCCGCTCCACCTCCATCCTGTATACATGGTCTGCTCCACCCTCCCATCCTTTACATGGCTCCCTCCAAACTCCCATCCTGTATACATGGCTCACTCCCACCCTTCCATCCTGTATACATGGCTCCACCCTGTATACATGGCTCGCTGGCTCCCTGTCTTCCCCATCATACTTACCCTCCTCACTCCGTCGCTGCACGTCCCTGCATCTCTATCCCGGCGCGTCGCTTCTTCCGGTGTGGTGCGGTCTCGTGGTACCACTCATTAAGGTCATGAATATGGACACCACGCCTATGGGAGTGGAGTCGCATCCATATTCATGACCTGAATGAGCGGTACTACGTGACCGCACCACAGAGGAAGAAGCAGGGACAGGGATGCTGGGACGGAAGGTGAGTATGTACGTGGAGATGACCCGCGGCGCTGCTGATCTCCCGACGATAGCGGTGGCGTGCCTGGTTGAAATCCTGCTCCAATTCGCGGCCAGATTTGCCTGTCGCTGATTGGTCGTGTCCGGCCTGGCGCGACAAATCAGCGACACAAGATTTCCTTTACAAATGGAATATAAGGACCACGGCACTCTGGTGGAGAGATGGCGGTGCCTAAGTCAGGTATCCAACCAAAATATAGAATAATAATGAACTTGGCACTCGACAGTTGAAGCAAGTGAACAGTTTTATTCTGGCATCAAAACAGACAGAAGTTTATTTAAACGTTTCGTCCAACCTAGACAGGGTTGGACCGAAAACGTTTAAAATAAACTTCTGTCTGTTTTGATGCCAGAATAAAACTGTTCACTTGCTTCAACTGTCAAGTGCCAAGTTCATTATTATTCTTTACAGACGGAAGTTATAAGTCAGACAATTATATAGTAGATGATGCAACATTTGGAGCCAATATAAACTGTATGGAGCAATATATAGGGCCCATTATACTATATGGACCAATATATGGGGCTCAGGTGAAAAATGTTATACTATGTGCATCAGCGCTCCCCAATAATATATTATTAAAGCTGCATATAAGCGCCTTTAAGCCCATGTGCGCAATAAACTATGTCAATAATGAATTAACTCTTAGGGTACGTCTCCACGGCCATATTGTCGGCGTTTTGGATGGAGCGGAAACCCCGCTCTTCCCAAAGCGCAGCCCCCATCTATACATAGGACTGTGTTATTTACCTTGCAGTGACAGAGCTTCGCCGCAAGGTAAACAGACATGCTGCGGGCTAAAAAGACGCGCCGCATGTCCGGAAACGCAGAGCCGACGGATGCTTGTTCGCACACATAGTGGAGACGGGATTTCATAAAATCCCCTCCACTATGCTGTAACATCTGGACGCTGCGGATTGAACGCTGCGGCTGTACGCATCATTCAATCCTCAACTAATCCGGATGTAATCCGGCCCGTGGAAACATAACCTTATATGTGCTAAAAATAACCAGTAATTGTCAGAAGCCTACCTGTACTTCTATAAGAATGTGATGTGGCGTGTTGTCCTGAATTCCACCCGAAGGTTTTAAGACGTGATGATTCGGCTGTCTTGGTTCCACCCAAAGGTGGTGATCCAGCTGTCCCGGATCCGTGCTTGATACTCCTCAAACTGTGTAGAAAGCGTGCGGCCGGTCACTTCTGCGCTAACCCTGGTTTGAAAAAATCTGCCGCCCAGTTCCTGTGTGACATCACTAAAGACACAGGTTCTGCTTCACAAAAAAAGAAAATGCAGGCTGTTCATCAGACGTGTTTCTGAGGCTCCAACCTCCTTCGTCAGGGATTACATGGACACCAGGCGGCAGTTCTTATACAGATCGGTGTATCTGCTTATTGGTGTGGAGTATGGAGTTTAATATTTAGAAGGTGAATAATTCTATTTCGCTGTTTAGACCATATAGTTTTAATGTGTTTAACCCTTCAAAACCTTACCCTTTTTCATTTTTGTTGTAAAAGAGCACAAATGACCGGCACAGCTGCACCTCTCGGGATAATCAATCAACTCCGACTCCTAGGATTAACGGGTGCCAAGCCTGGTGAAGTTATAAAGAAAATGTCCATATCCAATATACAAAAAAAGGAAAGGCAGTCACGGACATTGAAGGGGACTGTGAGTGTCTTGCGTTTTTTTGCATATTGGATGTGGACTTTTTCATTTTTGTGTTTGTTTTTCGCTCCCCTTCTTCCCAGAGCCATAACTTTTTTATTTTTCCGTCAATATGGCCATGTTAGGGCTTGTTTTTGCGGAACAAGTTGTACTTTTGAACGACACCATTGTTTTACCATATCATGTACTTAACCCCTTCACCCCCAAGGGTGGTTTGCACGTTAATGACCGGGCCAATTTTTACAATTCTGACCACTGTCTCTTTATGAGGTTATAACTCTGGAACGCTTCAACGGATATGCGTGATTCTGAGACTGTTTTCTCGTGACATATTGTACTTCACGTTATTGGTAAAATTTCTTCGATATAACTTGCGTTTATTTTTGAAAAAATGCAAATATGGCGAAAATTTGAAATTTTGCAATTTTCAAACTTTGAATTTTTATTCCCTTAAAACAGAGAAATATGTCACACAAAATAGTTAAGAAATAACATTTCTCACATGTTTACTTTACATCAGCACAATTTTGGAATCAAAATTTTTTTTTCTTAGGAAATTATAAGGGTTAAAAGTTGACCAGTGATTTCTCATTTTTACAACAAAATTTACAAAGCCATTTTTTTTAGGGACCACCTCATATTTGAAGTCACTTTGAGGGGTCTATATAGCAGAAAATACCCAAAAGTGACACTATTCTAAAAACTGCACCCCTCAAGGTACTCAAAACCACATTCAAAAAGTTTATTAACCCTTCAGGTGCTTCACAGGAGCTGAAGCAACGTGGAAGGAAAAAATGAATATTTAACTTTTTAGCCACAAAAATTATCTTTTACAAACTTTTTTTTATTTTCACAAGGGTAAAAGAAGAAAATGGACAGATAAAGTTGTTGTGCAATTTCTCCTGAGTACGCCAATACCCCATAAGTGGGGGAAAACCACTGTCTGTGTGCACAGCAGAGCTCATAAGGGAAGAAGCTCCGTTTGACTTTTTCAAACTAAAATTGGCTGAAATTGAGATCGGACGCCATGTCTTGTTTGGAGAGCTCCTGATCTGCCTAAACAGTGGAAACCCCCCACAAATGACACCATTTTGGAAACTAGACCCCTCAAGGAACTTATCTAGATGTGTGGTGAGCACTTTGAACCCCCAAGTGCTTCACAGAAGTTTATAACGTACAGCCATAAAATAAATTTTTTTTTTTTTTTTACAAAAATGATTTTTTCGTCCCCAATATTTTATTTTCACAAGGGTAACAGGAGAAATTGGACCCCAAAAGTTGTTGTCCAATTTGTCCTGAGTACGTGAATACCCAATATGTGGGAGAAAACTACTGTATGGGTACACGTTGGGGCTCGGAAGGGAAGTAGTGACGTTTTGGATTGTAGACTTTGATGGAATGGTCTGGGGGCGTCATGTCGCATTTGGAGAGCCCCTGATGCGCCTAAACAGTGGAAACCCCCCACAAGTGACCCCATTTGGAAAATAGACCCCACAAGGAACTTATCTAGATGTGTGGTGAGCGCTATGAAGCCCCAAGTGCTTCACAGAAGTTTATAACATACAGCCGTAAAAACAAAAATATTTTTTTTTTTACAAAAATTATTTTTTTCGCCCCCAATATTTTATTTTCACAAGGGTAACAGGAGAAATTGGACCCCAAAAGTTGTTGTCCAATTTGTCCTGAGTACGCTGATACCCAATATGTGGGAGAAAACTACTGTATGGGTACACGTTGGGGCTCGAAAGGGAAGTAGTGACGTTTTGGATTGCAGACTTTGATGGAATTCTCTGGGGGCGTCATGTCGCATTTGGAAAGCCCCTGATGCACCTAAACAGTGGAAACCCCCCACAAGTGACCCCATTTTGGAAAATAGACCCCACAAGGAACTATCTAGATGTGTGGTGAGCACTTTGAACCCCTAAGTGCTTCACAGAAGTTTATAACGAACAGCTGTAAAAATAAAAAATATATTTTTTTTTACAAAAATTATTTTTTTCGCCCCCAATATTTTATTTTCACAAGGGTAACAGGAGAAATTGGACCCAAAAAGTTGTTGTCCAATTTGTCCTGAGTACGCGGATACCCAATATGTGGGAGAAAACTACTGTATGGGTACACGTTGGGGCTCGGAAGGGAAGTAGTGACGTTTTGGATTGTAGACTTTGATGGAATGGTCTGGGGGCGTCATGTCCCATTTGGAGAGCCCCGATGCACCTAAACAGTGGAAACCCCCCACAAGTGACCCCATTTTGGAAAATAGACCCCACAAGGAACTTATCTAGATGTGTGGTGAGCGCTATGAAGCCCCAAGTGCTTCACAGAAGTTTATAAGTACAGCCGTAAAAACAAAAAAAAATCATTTTTTTTTAAAAAATGATATTTTTGCCCCCAGTTTTTTATTTTCCCAAGGGTAACAGAAGAAATAGGACAAATTGCACAATAACTCTTAGGGTCCAGAGTACGCTGATACCCCATGTGGGAGTAAACTACTGTTTGGGCGCATGGCAGAGCTCAGAAGGGAAGGAGCACCGTTTGACTTTTTCAACGCAGAATTGGCTGGAATTGAGATCAGACGTCATGTCACATTTGGAGAGCCCCTGATGTGCCTAAACAGCGGAAACCCCCCAATTCTAACTCCAACCCTAACCCCAACACACCCCTAACCCTAGTCCCAACCCTAACCACAAACCTAACCCTAACACACCCCTATCCCTAATCCCAACCATAACCCTAATACTAACTTTAGCGCCAACCCTAACCCTAACTTTAGCCGCAACCCTAACCTTAACCATAACCCTAATGGGAAAATGGAAATAAATACATTTTTGTAATTTTATTATTTTTCCCTAACTAAGGGGTGTATAAGGGGGGTTTGATTTACTATTTATAGTGGGTTTTTATGATTGGCAGCTGTCAAGCTAAAAGACGCTTTTTATTGCAAGAAATAGTTTTTGCATCACCACATTTTGAGAGCTATAATTTTTGCATATTTTGGCCCACAGAGTCATGTGAGGTCTTATTTTTTGCGGTACGAGTTGACGTTTTTATTGGTACTATTTTTGAGCACGTGATATTTTTTGATTGCTTTTTATTTCGATTTTTGGGAGGTTAGAATGAACAAAAATCAGCAATTCATGAATTTCTTTTGGGGAGGCGTTTATACCGTTCCGTGTGTGGTAAAATTGATAAAGCAGTTTTATTCTTCGGGTCAGTACGATTACAGCGATACCTCATTTATATCATTTTTTTATGTTTTGGCGCTTTTATAGAATAAAAACAATTTTATATAAAAAATAATTATTTTTGCATCGCTTTATTCTGCGAGCTATAACTTTTTTATTTTTTCGCTCATGATGCTGTGTGATGGCTCGTTTTTTGCAAGACAAGATGACGTTTTCAGCGGTGCCATGTTTATTTATATCGGTCTTTTTGATCGCGCGTTATTCCACTTTTTGTTCAGCAGTATGATGATAAAGCACTGATTTTTTGCTTTGTTTTTTATTTTTTTTTTTTAAGGGGTTCACTAAAGGGGTTAGCTAGTGGGACAGTTTTATAGGGGCGGTCGTTACGGACGCGGCGATACCAAATATGTGTACTTTTATTGTTTTATTTTTTTATTTACAGGAAGAAATGAATTTATTGGGGAATATTTATTTATTTTTTTATTTATTTTGGAATTTTTTTTTACATGTTTATTTTTATTTTTTTTACTTTTTTACATTGTCCCAGGGTGGGACATCACTGTAAAATGTCAGATCGCTGGTCTCACAGTGTGCACAGCACTCTGTGAGACCAGCGATCTCACAGGCAGCGCTGCAGGCTTCTCAGTGCCTGCTCTCGGCAGGCACTGAGGAAGCCGCCTCCCTCCAGGACCCCGGCGCCATCTTGGATCCGGGTCCTGGGAGAGAGGAAGCCCTCAGAATAGCGCTATCACATCGCGCTGATCTGAGGGCTCAGGGGGCGCGCAGGGAGCCCTCTCCCTGCGCGATCCTCCCCTGTGCCCCCAGTACACCGCGATCATGTTTGATCGCGGTGTGCAAGGGGTTAATGTCCGGGAGCGGTCCGTGACCGCTCCTGGCACACAGTCCCGGGTGTCAGCTGTGATAATCAGCTGACACCCGGCGGCGATCAGCTGCGCTCCCCCCAGGAGCGCAGCTGATCGCTATGACGTACTATCCCGTCCGTGGTCAGATTGTCACGGGTTTTATGGATGGGATAGTACGTCAGATGTCAGAGAGGGGTTAAAGATGGGAAAAAAATTCCAAGTGTGGTGAAACTTTAAAAAAAAGTGCAATTCCACCATTTTATTTTTTTTTACCATGTTCACCAAAATCTAAAACTGACCTGCTATTATGATTCTCCAGGTCATTACGAGTTCATAGACACCAAATATGTCTAGGTTTTTTACTTAAGTGGTGAAAAAATCATCCAAAATTTGTTAAAAAAAAATTGCGCCATATTCCGAGACCCATCTCCATTTTTCGTAATCTCGGGTTGGGTGAGGGCTTATTTTTTGTGTGCCAAGCTGACTTTTTATTGATACAATTTTGGTGAAGATACAATCTTTTGATCCCCGTTATTGCATTTTAATGCAATGTCGTGGCGACCAAAAAAGTAATTCTGAATTTTTTTCTCGCTACGCCGTTTAGCGATCAGGTTAATCCTTTTTTTATTGATAGATCGGGCGATTCTGAATGCAACAATATTAAATATGTGTATGTTTTATTTTTTTATTTTTTTGAATGGGGCGAAAAGGGGGTGATTTAAACTTTCATTTTTTTTATATTTTTAAAAACAAATTTTTTTTTACTTTTGGCATGCTTCAATAGTCTCCATGGGAGACTAGAAGCTGCTATACCCGGATCGGCTCTTCTACATACAGGTGATGATCAGATCGCCTCTATGTAGCAGAACTACTCACTTGCTATAAGTGCCGACCACACATCCCCAAAACATTAGCGAACCACCTCCATGCTTTATAGTAGGAATGGTGTTCCTTTCATCATAGGCCTTGTTGACATCTCTCCAAATGTAATGTTTATGGTTGTGGCCAAAAAGTTAAATTTTGGTCTCATCACTCTAAATTACCGTATATACCCATGTATAAGCCGAGATTTTCAGCCCATTTTTTAGGGCTGAAAGTCCCCCTTTCGGCTTATACGCGGGTCATATACGGGGGTCGGCGGGGGAGGGGGAGCGGGGGAGTCGGATCATACTCACCCCTCCGCCGGCGCGGTCTCTGCAGCCCCCCTGCTTCTCCAACGATCTCAGGCTCCTTCCTGCAGCAGTCACATGGCACCGCTCATTAAAGTCATGAATATGCACATATTCATGACTTTAATGAGCGGTAGCTCGTGACCGCTGCAGGACTGAAGAGCTGCGGAAAGCGCCGGGAGAAGAGGAGAGACTGCAGGGACGCGCGGCGGAGGGGTGAGTATAGTGATATTTACCTGTCCCTCGGTCCACTGCAGCGCACTGCTCCCTCGGTCTGACTCCTCTGTGTGTGATTGTCGATCAGGCAGAGGGCGCGATGACGTCGTTAGTGCGCGCCCTGCCCCCTGCCAGATCATTCACACACAGACTCACAGAGGAGTCAGACCGAGGGAGCAGTGCGCTGCGGTGGACCGAGGGACAAGTAAATATCTCAGGTGCCGGGGTCCTGAGCGAGCGGTGACACCCCCCGCCTGCTCAGGACACCGGCACCTGGCCCCCAGCGACGAGAGGTGAGTATGTCATTTTTTTTTTTTTTTTTTGCAGCAGCATATGAGGCCTATACTATGGGGCATAATTGTGCAGCATATGGGGGCATAATATGGAGCATAATCTGGAGCATATATGGGCATAATCTGGAGCATATGGGGGCATAATATGGAGCATATGGGGGCAAAAGCTGTGGAACATATGGGGCATAATCTGGAGCATATGGGGGCATAATATGGAGCATATGGGGGCATAAACTGTGGAACATATGGGGCATAATCTGGAGCATATGGGGGCATAATATGGAGCATATGGGGGCATAAACTGTGGAACATATGGGGCATAATCTGGAGCATATGGGGGCATAATATGGAGCATATGGGGCATAATATGGAGCATATGGGGGCATAAGATGTGGAACATATGGGGCACAATCTGGAGCATATGGGGGCATAATATGGAACATATGGGGGCATAATCTGTGGAACATATGGGGCATAATCTGGAGCATATGGGGGCATAATCTGTGGAACATATGGGGCATAATCTGGAGCATATGGGGGCATAATCTGTGGAGCATATTGGGCATAATCTGTGGAGCATATGGGGGCATAATCTGTGGAGCATCATATGGGGGCATAATCATTTTTCACCCTAGGCTTATACGCGAGTCAATAAGTTCCAGAAATTTTGAGGCTTGTCTCTGTGCTGTTTTGCGTATTGTAGGCGAGATACTTTGTGGCATTTGCGCAGTAATGGCTTTTTCTGGCGACTCGACCATGCAGCCCATTTTTCTTCAAGTGCCTCCTGATTGTGCATCTTGAAACAGCCACACCACTAGTTTTCAGAGAGTCCAGTATTTCAGCTGATGTTATTTGTGGGTTTTTCTTTGCATCCCAAACAATTTTCCTGTCAGTTGTGGACAAAATTTTTGTTAGTCTACCTGGCCGTGGATTTTTTTTACAGAGCCCCTGATTTTCCATTTGTTAATAACAGTTTGAACGCTGCTGACTGGCATTATCAATTCCTTGGATATCTTTTATTATCCCTTTCCTGTTTTATACAGTTCAATTACCTTTTCCCATAGATCTGTTGACAATTCTTTTGCTTTCCTCATGGCTCACAGTCCAGAAACATCAGTGGCTGGATCAAAGATGAAAGAGCCTGTCTGGATCCCAGAAACTCACTCAGCTTTTATGCACACACACTGATTACAAGCAAACAGGTCACAGGTGAGGATGTTACCTATAGAAGCCATTCAAACCCATTTGTGTCAACTTCTGTGCATATTATTAGGCAAAATCACCAGGGTATGTAAACTTTTGATCAGGGTCATTTGGATATTTTGGGTTGTCATTATGATTTAAAAAGAAAAAACATTGTAGTTTGACAATAAATGTCTTCACCCAACCACTAATCATGAGTGGAGAAAAAGTTTTGGTGTTATCTTTCATATTCTCTGAAAAAAGGCCAAGAAAGCAAAAATTCTGCCGGGGTATGTAAACTTTGGAGCACAACTGTATGCTTTTATTGTAAATATATTATCTGAAGTTGGAAAAGTGAAATGTGGGATTGTGAATTTTTGTTTCTTTACACATTTCTTGCATGGGAAGAATCCTTTGTTTTGTGCTATGTTTGAGCGAATTTGATCGGGTCAGGGATTATTCGGCAAGCTATAGCGTTTGCAGAATAAGCTGCAGAGGGAACCTGGCTTCCTGGATCGCGCTGGCTGATCAGCTGTTCGGCTCCGCAGTTGCATGTGTCGTGGCTGTGTGACAGTCACGACACATACATGGACAGCCTGTTTGTTGGGCTCTCCATGCATGTGTCGCAATTGTCACACAGCCACTACACATGCAACTGCGGAGCTGAACAGCTGGAGCAATCCAGGAAGCCGGGTTCCCTCTGCAGCTTATTCGGTAAGCCCTGACCCGATCAAAAATGACCACTATTTTTTCATTGTTATAGGAATTTTGAATTCTGATTCTGATGAGCTGTACGTATTTTCCGCTGTCTTTTTTGTATGTACAGTTAAAGATTCTCTTGGTATTTTTTTCTACTTGTTCCTTTATTTCTTGTAGTTTAGTTTGATTGTATCCTTTTAGTACAAAAATGTATTCAAGATCTTTTGTGATTCTTCTTGATAATCATCATGCTTTGTACCTTCTAATTCTCATAAGTTGTACCTTCGGGATGTTTTCTAGGCATATAGGCCGGTGACAACTATCTATTCGGATGTAACTGTTGCTATCAGTTGGTTTACCATACATTTTTGTGGCTATATTACCTCCATGAACACAGTAATGTCTAAAAAATTAATAGATGTATCGGTAGTGGATGTGAAGTGCAGATTAAAATTATTTCTATTAATTTTATTTAAAAATCTGTTAGATGAATTTGGTCCTCCAGACCAAATAAAAGAGACGCTTCCAGAGGACAAGATCTGCACCAGGTTATCTTTGAAAACAAACCCGGTCTCTTCTGATTGCTCCACAGTCTGGTGTAGTCAATGAAGACATCTTTAAAATTCCATGCATGCTCTTTTAGGGACTGGGCTCAGTACGCTGGGTGAGGTTGAATTGCATGCACCTCGTCACATTGCGCATGACAGAGATATGGGCAACACCAAGAACAAGCAGTCATGAATTAACATCATCCTGGTACTTCTCCCGGTGTGGTATTCGCAGGTACGCGGGATGCAGTGACGAGTTGGAGACGGAGCAAGCTTTAACTGTAACTTTATAAGGGGGTTTAGGTATGAGCAACAGGCAAAAATTTAGTTCTCCATGCAGGGAAACCACAATACACAATGTAACAAGCTAACAAATACTAGGTGAGTGTCAAGGCCTATAGGGCCGCGGTATGACCGTCCAATGCCCTAGAATTATAATCAATGGGTAACAGAGTGTCACTTAGATTCTCGGACGTTCTGTAGAGCTGTGGTCCGGTAGATGTTCGTCCGGCGTCTCAGACGCTGGGTCCAGCCGACGAGGAGCTGCCGTAAGCCTCGAGCGTTCCTATGCCCAGGCGCATATGGGGCGCAACAGGCCCTGGAGAAATCCCTCGGCGTAGAGATCCCCCTCCAGGAGGCGAGATGGCAGCAGCTGTCGAGTCTGCCGGGTAGGCCACAGCCGCGGGCTGGAGCGGGACCGTAGCGGCCGCAGGTGATGGGACATATGCCGCAGCCGCGGGCTGGGGTGAGACAGTGGCGGTCGCGGCTGCAGGCGGGCAGGCCACAACCGTAGGCTGGAGTGTGGCAGTGGTGGCCGCGGCTGGAAGCGGACATGCCGCAACCGCGAGCTGGAGTGTGGCAGTGGCGGCCGTGGCTGACAGAGTTCTCCTGCCTCTCCACTCCACTCGGGATCATCCTCTCCCCTAGTAACGCGAGTCCTTAAGCTTGCTTACGGGTGCCCTCTGGCCCTGCCTGTCTCTCCAGTCCTCGTCAGGGTTATCCTGCTTCCTTTTCCTCAGTCTCTGTGTCGAGGCTCTCCTGCGGGGCTCCCGGGCTCTATTTATAGTCGCCTCGTCCCCTTTCCTTCCAGAACAATCTACCAGCTGTCCTGCCGTTCATTCCCCAGGGAACCTTGCTCCTAGGAAACTAAGTGACAGCCCCTTTGGTTCCAGCCTGGGCATACAGCGGGGGCTCTCTCCCCTACATTCCCCGATCCTGTGAGCTCGCCAGTCCTCGGGCAAAAATTTGGAGGGTTTTGTGCTAATATGTTGGCACTGAAGTTGTCTCTGCCACACGAATTGATCCTGTTCATATCGCTCGGGGGTTTGCCTGCTGTAGACTGCTCAGAACGTCGTGGTTCAATGGTCGGGATGGAGTCCTCTGGGGTGGTGGCAGATGGCTGAGCAACTGGAGTTGCCGGGCCACAGGCCCTGGAAGTGTCCGCTGGTCTCGCGGGAAAGTCCTCTTCATCTTCATCGTCCCAGACGGCTGCTGGAGGGGCTGGGGCCTGCGCTGAAGGGTCCGGGGTCTGCAGAGAGGCCTCGCCCTGCGTGGGATCTGCGGACATACAGGGTCGTAACATATTGTGGTGCACAATCCGGGTGGGTTGATTTCCTCCTTTCTCTGATTGTATCTCATATACTGGTCCATCTGGACTTACTCAGGGTAGAATTTTGTAGGGACTTTCCTCCCATCGATGGCTCAATTTGCTTTGGGGTCGTTGATCTCGTACAAGCACACGATCTCCTTTTTGAAATTCAATGGGCTGTGACGTGGTCTTTTCAGGGTGTTCCAAATCTTGGAGCTTGGTCTGCACTAATCTGTGTAGGGTCTGCAGATGATACTGGTGGTCCCGGACCCAGGAGGGATCCCCCGCCCATGACTGTTGTTCCTCAGGGTCCAGCTCTACCTCAGTAATCCCCTCGCCTTCCCAACCGAAGAGCAGCGTGTATGGGGTGTACCCGGTGACCCGATGTACCCGGTTGTTATATACCCAGACCAATTCGGGGACGTGTTCAGGCCAACGGGCTTTCTGGTCGTCTTGCAGGGTCCGTAACATTTGAATTAGAGTCTGGTTGAACCGTTCGCAGGCCCCATTCCCTTGCGGGTGGTATGGTGTGGTCCGAGATTTGTCAATGCCGTACAGGCGATGCAGTTCCTCCATTACTTTCCCCAGGAAGCAGGCCCCTTTGAGTGGATGCATTGCGGGCAGCCATACACATGGATAAAGTTTTTACAGATAGCATAAGTGGCCGATTCTGCTGTTTGATCTCGGGTGGGGGTCACCATGGCAAACTTGGCAAAGTGGTCCACCATGACTAAGCAGTGCTGATATCCCTGATAAGCCGGACCGATGGTTAAGTAATCCACCATTAACAGTTCGAGGGGCGCGGTGGTTACAATTGTTTTAATGGGGGCTCGTTGTTCTGGTGGTTTAGTCAACTCACATAGGCGGCACGCTCGGCACACTTCTATTACGGTTTGTAACCGGGGATGGTAGGCTATTCGCTGTAGCCACTGGAAAATCTTTTGTGCCCCAAAATGAGCCCCTTTCTCATGAGCCTCCCGAGCCATGTCAGTCAGTAGGGCTCCCGGCACCACCACTTGCCAGGCTACGGTGAGTTTGGTGTGTAGAGTTGTTTGGCGATACAATAGTCCCTTTTTGATCATGAGTGTCATTGGGGAGTTGTCCTTGGGCGACCCACCGGTGCAGTACGCTGATTTCGCTATTTCCTTGTTGCAGGCATATCTATTCATCCCGGAATTGATCGAGAATGCCCCCCAGTGGATTTTGTACAGGACTGCTCTCGTCACTGCTCGTAATGGCCCAAGAGAGCTTCCACCTGGTATATTTGGGCCGGGTTGAGGTCAGAGAGTTCAGCTCGCATTTTCTCCAAGATAGCTCGCCCTGCTTGCTCAGGCGGGGGCTCTGCGGTCCGGACGGCGTGCACAGTTACTGCCCAGGGGTCCCTTGGATTCACCCCCATCTGCAACGCCCAGGGCGGGAGTACGTCTTCCAATGGTTTTACCACTTTTGCTATTTCCATGCGGGGCTTCAGGAGATTATCCTGGTTCTCCAGATTAACACACCGCACAATGACGGTCCCCTTTCGCACGGTAGCTAGGGCGCGAGCCACCAGGAGCCCGGAGAGTAGATGCTCGAGGAAACATCGCTCCACCTGCACCTCTACTCCTTCCATTGGTACATGGGCCCGGACGGGCAGCGCAGCAACTGTCTGTCTTGGTGGTAGCACGAGCTGAGGAGTTGCAGGCGCAGTCACTCTCCCCAGTGCCTCTCCCTCCTGGCAAGCCTCTTGGACTCGCGCACGCCGCACCAACTGCTGGAAGACCTGCCCCTCCATTGTTTCAAAGTCTCTTGAGCCGGTTCATGGAGAAGGAGACTGCCGAATTCTTTTAGTACATTCATGCCCAAGGTGACGATGTATCCATCACTCTCGCCTCCCTGAGTCAGGACCACGCCTTGCCGGCCCAATGGCTTGCCGCACATTGAGATCTGCATCTATCTCCAGCGACGGGAATAGGCAATTGATTGGCAGCCACCAGCTTTATCACGGACCCCCACTGAGGTCTTGTGGCTTCTGGAAAATGTTGCCGGAAGTAAGTCTCAGGCATAGTGGTCACTTGTGACCCCGTGTCTACAATGCAACGCATGGCCTTCAAATTCCGCCAAAACCAGCGGACACTTCGCGACCCAGTCCTCGGGACTTCCAGCACCCCGTGAGGTGCGTTCTGGCTCCGAGCGGCGTCCCCCCGGCTCAGAGCCCTCTAGTTTAATGGCGGGTTCTTCCCTCACCAAGGGCACTCCCAGGCGAAGTGGCCCATCTCTCCACAGTTAAAACAAGCGGTGGGCCGCGGAGGCTGGCCACCCCGAGCGTTACGGGGCCTCCAAGTCGCCATGCTTGGCCCCGGTGGACCGCCTATAGCTCCTGCCTTTCTTTTCACTAGTTCACCTCTGATACTCACCAGCTCCTGTTGCATATCCCCCACCCACGGGGGCTCACTGATGGCATTCACGGAGGCTTCAGTGCTCTGGGCCGTCCCCACTGGTGCTGTCACCTTTTGCTCCTGCTCTCGTGCGCGGGCCTCACTCCCTACCCCGGAGGTCAATTGCGGGTCTACCCGTACCTGCTCCCGCAAGGCTTGCTTGGTCAGGGGGTCGTGCAATTTGGTCACCAAGAGGTTACTCAGGGTAATGTCAAGGGGCCCCACGCCTACCCCATCCTTTCGCTCAATGGCCGTATAGAGCTCCTGCAGCACCTTCATATACTGGGTGACCGTCTCCCCCTCTCCCTGCATGCGGCTGAACAGTCGGGTTCTCAATTCCCCTACATCAGTCGGGTCCCCGTGAGTCTCCTCCAAAATCTGCAATACTCGAACAAAAGTATTCCGTTGTCCCGGGGTCTTAACATCACAGAATCCCGGGCTTCCCCTCCAATGCCATGATGGCCACCTCTGCCTCCAGATCAGTGGTCATTGGGTGCATCCTGAACAACCCCCGAATGTGCTCTGTCCAGCTCCACAGCATGGTATTACTGCCGGTGAACTTGGCAAGTTGTTCAGCATGGCCCCCAACGACAAACTGGCCCGGGGTCAACTATCACCCCCTTGGTCTGCAGCTTCCCCGCTCACGCTCGGAGACTGCATCCTGCTGACTACGCAAATGTGGTATTCACAGGTACACGGGAAGGGGGTTTAGGTATAAACAACAGGCAAAAAATTAGTTCTCCACGCAGAGAAACCATACACAATACACAATGTAACGAGCTAATGAATACTAGGCGAGTGTCAAGGCATATAGGGCCGCGGTATGGCTGTCCAATGCCCTAGAATTATAAACAACGGGTAACAGAGTGTCACTTAGCTTCTCAGACGTTCTGGAGAGCTGTGGTGCGGTAGATGTTCGTCCGGCGTCTCAGACGCTGGGCCCAGCCGACGAGGAGCTGCCGTAAGCCTCGAGCGTTCCTATGCCCAGGCGCAGATGGGGCGCAACAGGCCCTGGAGAGATCGCCCCTCCAGGAGGCGAGATGGCGGCAGCTGTCGAGTCTGCCGGGTAGGCCACAGCCGCGGGCTGGAGTGGGACCGTAGCGGCCGCAGGTGATGGGAGACAGGCCGCAGCCGTGGGCTGGGGTGAGACAATGGCAGTCGCGGCTGCAGGCAGACAGGCCGCAATCGCGGACTGGAGTGTGGCAGTGGCGGCTGCGGCTGACAGAGTTCTCCTGCCTCTCCGCTCGGGATCATCCTCTCCCCGAGTAGCGCGAGTCCTTAAGCTTGCTAACGGGTGCCCTCTGGCCCTGCCTGTCTCTCCAGTCCTCGTCAGGGTTATCCTGCTTCCTTCTCCTCAGTCTCTGTGTCGAGTCTCTCCTGAGGGTCTCCTGGGCTCCTTTTATAGTCGCCCCGCCCCCTTTCCTTCCAGAACAATCTACCAGCCGTCCTGCCGTTCCTTCCCTCGGGAACCTTCCCCCTAGGAACCTAAGTGACAGCCCCTTGGTTCCGGCCTGGGCACACAGCGGGGGCTCTCTACCCTACATTGGGATTATGTTTTGGGGAGCCATAATGGGTGGAAGCTGGATGCCTCTAGTCCTTATTCTAGGTGCACTAACAGCTCGACACTGCATTCATTTGGTGGCTGAACACGTGATACTACCATTTATTCAAAGTTCAACACAACACCAATACACATGCTCATGCTACTGTGCGCAGCGTGGGTGGTCTAAACATGCTACCATGGGCTGCAGCTTCTCGAGACTTATCTCCCATTGAGCACGAGCATGTGTATTGGTGTTGTGTTGAACTTTGAATAAATGGTAGGACATCATTGGTTGGCAAATGGAGCAGTCACCAGCAGATCTAGATGATTTGCATGTCTAAGCACATTCAGTGTGTCAGATCATGCCCTAGGTAGCAATTAGTAACTTCACTGATTGGAAGCCAATTCATTTAAAAAGGATGTATCTGAGACTTTTCAAAAAAAGAAAAAATAGAATTAGGCTATGTGCACACGTAGAACAATTGCCGCGGAAATTTCCGCTACAATCCCGCAACTCCCTGCTGCGGGAAATACGCATTTTATAGGTATGCGTATTCCCGCCAGAAACTAGCGTTTTGCAAGCGTAATTAGGTTGGTCACACGAGTCAAACATAGTGTTTGACGAGTGTGACCAACTTTTTACTATTGATGCTGCCTATGCCGCATCAATAGTAAAAAGATCTAATGCTAAAAATAATAAAAAAAATAAAAAATCGTGATATTCTCACCTTTCGGCGGCCCCCGTAGCCTTTCTGGTCCTCGCGATGCAGCCGGGAAGTTCCGTTCCCAGTTATACCTAACGACAATGACCAAAGATGACGTAGCATCACACGAGACCGCTACGTCATCTGGGGTGATTCTCGCAATGCATCACTGGGACCGGGAGTTGCCGGGAGCATCGCTGAGGAGCAGGAAAGCTGCGGGGGCCGCCGGAAAGTGAGAATATCACGATTTATTATTTTAATTGTTTTCACAGGGATATGGTACCCAGGGCCTGGAGGAGTCTCCTCTCCTCCAGACCCTGGGTACCATCCGCACATGAACCGCTCACTATGCGCATGGTGGGCATAGCCACATGCAGAAAGTAAGCGGTTCAATGCATTCCTATGGCGGCGGAATCGCCGCGATTCCGGAAAAAGAATGAACATGCTGCGTTTTTTTCCGCAATGCGTTTTTTTCGCGGAAAAAATCGCAGCATGTGCACAAAAATTGCGGAATGCATTCTAATGATAGGATGCTTAACCCCTTACTGCCATCAGACGTACTATCCCGTCCATGGTACCTGGGCCCATATGACCATGGACGGGATAGTACGTCCCAGTGATCGGACGCGCTCCCGGGGGGAGCGCAGCCGATCGCGGCCGGGTGTCAGCTGATTATCACAGCTGACACCCGGCACTATGTGTCAGGAGCGGTCACGGACCGCTCCCGGCACATTAACCCCTAGCACACCGCAAACAAACATGATCGCGGTGTACTGGGGGCACAGGGTAGGATCGCGCAGGTGGGGGCTCCCTGAGCGCTCCCCTGAGACCCTCAGAGCAGCGCGATGTGTCGCGCTGTTCCGAGGGTCCGTCCTCCCTCCAGGTCCCCGGATCCAAGATGGCGCCGGGGTCCTGCAGGGAGGCGGCTTCCTCAGTGCCTGCTGAGAGCAGGCACTGAGAAGCCTGCAGCGATGCCAGAGCAATCCCTGGTGTGACAGAGTGCTGTGCACACTGTCACACCAGCGATCTGCTAAAATACAGTGATGTCCCACCCTGGGACAAAGTAAAAAAGTTAAAAAAAATAAAAATAAAAATTGTTTAAAAAAATCATAAAAAAAAAAAAAAAATATTCCTCAATAAATTCATTTTTTCCTGTAAATAAAAAAACAAAAACTATAAAAGTACACATATTTGGTATCGCCGCGTCCGTAATGACCCCCCTATAAAACTGTTCCACTAGTTAACCCCTTTAGTGAACCCCTTAAAAAAAAAAAAAAAAAAAAAAAAAAATCAATGCTTTATCATCATACCGCCGAACAAAAAGTGGAATAACACGCGATCAAAAAGACCGATATAAATAAACATGGTACCGCTGAAAACGTCATCTTGTCCCGCAAAAAACGAGCTGCCATACAGCATCATCAGCGAAAAAATAAAAAAGTTATAGCTCGCAGAATAAAGCGATGCAAAAATAATAATTTTTTATATAAAATTGGTTTTATTCTATAAAAGCGCCAAAACATAAAAAAATGATATAAATGAGGTATCGCCGTAATCGTACTAACCCGAAGAATAAAACTGCTTTATCAATTTTACCACACGCGGAACGGTATAAACGCCTCCCCCAAAAGAAATTCATGAATTGCTGATTTTTGTTCATTCTAACCTCCCAAAAATCGAAATAAAAAGAGATCAAAAAATGTCACGTGCTCAAAAATGGTACCAATAAAAACGTCACCTCGTCCCGCAAAAAATAAGACCTCACATGACTCTGTGGGCCAAAATATGCAAAAATTATAGCTCTCAAAATGTGATGATGCAAAAACTATTTTTTGCAATAAAAAGCGTCTTAGCGTGACAGCTGCCAATCATAAAAACCCGCTATAAATAGTAAATCAAACCCCCCTTTATGACCCCCTTAGTTAGAGAAAAATAATAAAATTAAAAAAAAGTATTTATTTCCATTTTCCCATTAGGGTTAGGGTTGCGGCTAAAGTTAGGGTTAGGGTTGGCGCTAAAGTTAGGATTAGGGTTAGGGTTGGGATTAGGGTTATGGGTGTGTTAGGGTTAGGTTTGTGGTTAGGGTTGGGACTAGGGTTAGGGGTGTGTTGGGGTTAGGGTTGGAGTTAGAATTGGGGGGTTTCCGCTGTTTAGGCACATCAGGGGCTCTCCAAATGTGACATGGCGTCTGATCTCAATTCCAGCCAATTCTGCATTGAAAAAGTCAAACGGTGCTCCTTCACTTCTGAGCTCTGCCATGCGCCCAAACAGTAGTTTACCCCACATATGGGGTATCAGTGTACTCTGGACCCCAAGAGTTATTGTGTAATTTGTCCTATTTCTTCTGTTACCCTTGGGAAAATAAAAAACTGGGGGTAAAAAAAAGATTTTTTGTTTTTACGACTGTACGTTATAAACTTCGTGAAGCACTTGGGGCTTCATAGCGCTCACCACACATCTAGATAAGTTCCTTGTGGGGTCTATTTTCCAAAATGGGGTCACTTGTGGGGGGTTTCCACTGTTTAGGCGCATCAGGGGCTCTCCAAATGCGACATGACACCCCCAGACCATTCCATCAAAGTCTGCAATCCAAAACGTCACTACTTCCCTTCCGAGCCCCAACGTGTACCCATACAGTAGTTTTCTCCCACATATTGGGTATCAGCGTACTCATGGCAAATTGGACAACAACTTTTGGGTCCAATTTCTCCTGTTACCCTAGTGAAAATAAAATATTGGGGGCGAAAAAATCATTTTTGTAAAAAAAAAGGATTTTTTATTTTTACGGCTGTACGTTATAAACTTCTGTGAAGCACTTCGGGGTTCAAAGTGCTCACCACACATCTAGATAAGTTCCTTGTGGGGTCTATTTTCCAAAATGGGGTCACTTGTGGGGGGTTTCCACTGTTTAGGTGCACCAGGGGCTCTCCAAATGCGACATGACACCCCCAGACCATTCCATCAAAGTCTGCAATCCAAAACGTCACTACTTCCATTCCGAGCCCCGACGTGTTCCCATACAGTAGTTTTCTCCCACATATTGGGTATCAGCGTACTCAGGACAAATTGGACAACAACTTTTGGGTCCAATTTCTCCTGTTACCCTTGTGAAAATAAAATATTGGGGACGAAAAAATCATTTTTGTAAAAAAAAAAAAAAGATTTTTATTTTACAGCTGTACGTTATAAACTTCTGTGAAGCACTTCGGGGTTCAAAGTGCTCACCACACATCTAGATAAGTTCCTTGAGGGGTCTAGTTTCCAAAATGGTGTCATTTGTTGGGGGTTTCCACTGTTTAGGCAGATCAGGAGCTCTCCAAACACGACATGGCATCCAGCCAATTCTGTGTTGAAAAAGTCGAACGGCGCTCCTTCCCTTCCAAACTCTGCCAGGCACCTAAACAGTGGTTTACCCCCACATATGGGGTATCAGCGCACTCAGGACAAATTGCACAATAACTTTTGGAGTCTTGTTACCCTTGGAAAAATAAAAATTGGGGTGAAAAGATCATTTTTGTGGAAAAAATATGATTTTTTAATTTTACGGCTCTACGTTATAAACTTGTGTGAAGCACTTTGGGGTTCAAATTGCTCACCAAAGATCTAGATAAGTTCCTTAGGGGGTCTAGTTTCCCAAATGGGGTCACTTGTGGGGGGTTTCCACTGTTTAGGCACATCAGGGGCTCTCCAAATGCAACATGGCGTCCAATCTCAATTCCAGCCAATTTTGTTTGGAAAAAGTCAAATGGTGCTCCTTCCATTCCGAGCTCTGCTGTGCGCCCAAACAGTGGTTCCCCCCCACATATGGGGTATCAGCGTACTCAGGACAAATTGGACATCAACTTTTGTGGTCCAATTTCTCCTGTTACTCTTGGGAAAATAAAAAATTAGTGACTAAAAGATAATTTTTGTGGGAAAAAAATAGGATTTTTTATTTTCATGCTCGGGCATTATAAACTTGTGTGAAGCACTTGGGGTTCAAAGTGCTCACCAAAGATCTAGATAAGCTCCTTAGGGGGTCTAGTTTCCAAAATGGGGTCACTTGTGGGGGGTTTCCACTGTTTAGGCACATCTGGGGCACTGCATACGGAACATGACCCCCATCAACGTCTGCATTCCAAAACGTTACTACTTCCTTTCCAAGCCCTGTCGTGCGCCCAAACAGTTCCCCCCCCACATATGGGGTATCAGCGTACTCAGGACAAATTGGACAACAACTTTTGGGGTCCAATTTCCTTGGGAAAAATCAAAAATTTGGGACTAAAAAATAATTTTTGTGGAAAATTGTTTTTTTTTATTTTCAGACCCAGGCATTATAAACTTTTGTGAAACACTTGGGGGTTCAATGTGCTCACAACAGATCTAGATAAGTTCCTTAGGGGGTCTAGTTTCCAAAATGGTGTCACTTGTGGGGGGTTTCCACTGTTTAAGCACATCAGGGGCTCTCCAAACACGACATGGCGTCCAATCTCAATTTCAGCCAATTTTAGTTTGAAAAAGTCAAACGGCGCTCCTTCCCTTACGAGCTCTGCCGTGTGCCCAAACAGTGGTTTTCCCCCACATATTGGGTATTGGCGTACTCAGGTGAAATTGCACAACAACTTTATCTGCCCATTTTCTCCTTTTACCCTTGTGAAAATAAAAAAAAAGTTTGTAATAGATCATTTTTGTGGCTAAAAAGTTAAATATTCATTTTTTCCTTCCACGTTGCTTCAGCTCCTGTGAAGCATCTGAAGGGTTAATAAACTTCTTGAATGTGGTTTTGAGTAACTTGAGGGGTGCAGTTTTTAGAATGGTGTCACTTTTGGGTATTTTCTGCTATATAGACACCTCAAATTGACTTCAAATATGAGGTGGTCCCTAAAAAAAATGCCTTTGTAAATTTTGTTGTAAAAATGAGAAATCGCTGGTCAACTTTTAACCCTTATAATTTCCTAAGAAAAAAAAAATTTGTTCCAAAATTGTGCTGATGTAAAGTAGACATGTGGGACATGTTATTTCTTAACTATTTTGCGTGACATATTTCTCTGTTTTAAGGGAATAAAAATTCAAAGTTTGAAAATTGCTAAATTTTCTAAATTTTCGCCATATTTGCGTTTTTTTCAAAAATAAACGCAAGTTATATGGAAGAAATTTTACCACTAACGTGAAGTACAATATGTCACGAGAAAACATTCTCAGAATTGCGAAGATCCGTTGAAGCGTTCCAGAGTTATAATCTCATAAAGATACAGTGGTCAGAATCGTAAAAATTGGCCCTGTGTTGTGAATGGGTTTGAGATGAGTTCTGAGCAGAGGCTCCCTCTGGTGGTTACAAGCGGTACTAGTGAGGATTGGGAATCAGGTGTTACTGATTGGTCTTATTTAAGGGAATCATTTTCCCATCAGGGTTGCCGGTGATCAATTGTTCTGGTCTGAATCCTTCTTTCCAGTTTCCCTTGTAGCCTGCTGTGTCGTGTCTGCATCTCCTGCTATCAGATAAGACAATTTCTTATTTTGTGTTTTTGCTATATTTTTGCATTTTGTCCTGCACTTCTGTGGGGGCCTTCTGGGTCCCCTCCGGGGGCTTTTGCCCTCTCAGTTTAGTCCAGCCACTGTGTTTTGTACTTTTGCTTTTTGCAGTTTTTTCAGTGGCTGCTGTTTTTGTTACACCAGAGAACTAATTTAGGTGGTAGAGGTCGTGTGATCTCAGGTGATTTTGAAATTAGTAGAGTTGGTGTTTTTCAGGGTTTTCTGGGATTGCAGTAAGTGCCCTTCCTATCCTTTTCTATTTAGATAGTTTGGGCCCCAGCGTTTGCTCATACTATTTTCTTTCTGTGTCAGTATTTTCTCTTGTCTAACCGCCATTACATGTTTGGGGGCTTTCTATTATCTTTGGGGTTCTGCTCCGGGGCAGATAGCTTTCCTATTTCTATCTTTAGGTGTAGTTAGTTTCTCAGGCTGTGACGAGGCGTCTAGGACCATCGTAGGAACGCTCCACGGCTGCCTCTAGTTGTGGTGGTTAGTCAGGGTACTGCAATCTCATAGATTCCAACTGCTCTGGTGTATTTCCTTTTTTACCTGCACTCCTCAGCTACCGTAACATAACAGTATCACCGGCCACCCTGATGGGAAAATGATTCCCTTAAATAAGACCAATCAGTAACACCTGATTCCCAATCCTCACTAGTACCGCTTGTAACCACCAGAGGGAGCCTCTGCTCAGAACTCATCTCAAACCCATTCACAACACCCTGTCATTAACGTGCAAACCACCCTTGGGGGTGAAAGGGTTAATGCATGCGTTTTTTTCAGCGTTTTTGCAGCGGAAAAATGCTAAAAAAATGTGAAAAATCCTCAACGTGTGCACATAGCCTAAGTCTTACCGGTAATTTGGTTTCTACGAACTTTCCAGGACAGCAGCATTGGAGGATGTGTCCCCGCCCTAATGAGGGACAGGAAGCACAAAAGAGATTAAATACCCCTCCCCCTCCAACAATCACCAGTGTTTTTTTCTGGACACACTAGCATGTATAGTTACCAACACAGAGCAGGCATCATCTCACAAGAGTATCAGGTAGGGAGGGAAATTAGTGCTGTCGTGGAAGGTTCCTAGAAACCGAATTACCGGTAAGACTAATTATATTTTCTCCAGTCACCTTCCACGACAGCAGCATCGGAGTACTAGCAACAACTAATTTCTTTAGGGAAGGACAAAGGCCTGCAGGACTCGTCTGCCAAATGTTAAATCCCTATTGAAATTTAGCCTGTAGTGTCTGGTGAAGCTGTGGACGGATGACCAGGTGGCGGCTCTCTCACAAGATGCGTTCCCTCTCTCTGATCGTAATGTAGAAACTGCACGAGTAGAATGAGCTTTCAGTGAAGCAGGCGAAGAAAGATTCTGTGAAGAATACGCAAGATAGCTTGCTTAATCCAATTAGCGATCGTATTCCTTGCCGCCTTTTTGCCTTTATTCCGTCCTGCGAACTGAATAAATAGGTTTTGGTCAATCCTCCAATCTTAAGTTTGTTGGAGGTAATAGAGAACCACCATGCGGACATCAAGGGTGTGAAAGATTTGTTCCTTCGTATTGGAAGGATTTGGGCAGAATGAGGGTAGCACAATATCCTGACCTCTATGAAAGTCCGAGACTACCTTAGGCTTAAAGGAGGGATCTAACTGAAGGATAATACTGTCTGTAGTGATAGTTAGGGCTCCTGTACTGACGGCCTGAAACTCACCTATGCGCCTGGCGGTAGTAATTGCAACTAGGAAGATGGTTTTAAGAGTCAGGTTCTTTAAGCTCATGGATGATAGGGGTTTGAATGGATCTCGGTTAGACTGTTGAGGACTAGATTAAAATCCCAAGGGGGGACCTGACTACGAAGCCTAGGATGAATTCTAGCTGCAGAGTTCATAAAGCGTCTAACCCAGCAATGACCAGCTAAGTCTTGATTGAAAAACGAACAAAGAGCTGATACCTGCACCTTTAGTGTACTGGGTGTAAGGCCTAGCACTAACCCCTTCTGAATAAAGTCTAAGATTTGCGCAATATTAGGATGGAAGGGATCAGGAGCATTTGGAAAACACCAAGATGAGAATCTCTCTCAAACTTTGCCACAGATGGCGTTAGTTACTGGCTTCCTACTCTTCTGGAGGGTTTGGATTACTCCATCTGAGAGCCCTTTAGCTTTTAAGATTTTGGCTTCAAAAGCCAGACCGCAAGGTTCAGTCTGTGTAGGTCTGGATATAGTTGGGGACCTTGGAAGAGTAGGTCTGTCTTCTGGGGCAGTAGCCAAGGACCTTCCTGAGCCATGTTCAGCAAGGCGCCGTACCAGCTTCTTCCTGGCCACATTGTTGCAATTAGGATCGTTGTGACTCGATCCATCCAAATCTTCTCTAGTGTTCTTGCCAGCAGTGGTATTGGTGGGAAGGCGTATGCCAGGCTGAAGCTCCAAGGATGAGAGAAGGCATCTATTCCTCATGCACCGCTTGCAGGACAGAGGGAAAAGAATGTCTTCACCTTTGCATTTTGGCCATTGGCGAACAGGTCTACTTCGGGACTCCCCCATCTCGAAGTCAGGGACAAGAAGACCTCTTGGTCCAGGCACCATTCTCCCGGATGGACATCTTTCCTGCTGAGAAAGTCTGCTTGGATATTGTCCGATTTTTTTAGATGTATTGCTGATATGGACAAGAGATGTTTTTCTGCCCAGGAAAAAATCCTTGCTGCGCTCAATTTTAGACCGGCATATTTCGCGCTTCCTTGGTGTCGAAGGTAGGCCACCGTGGTCATGTTGTCTGAATACACACGCATATGGTGACCTTGGATAAGGGCTGATGCAGCTTTCAATGCCTCCTCCACCACTTTCAGTTCTCTCAGATTTGAGGAGCTGGAGCTGATGTCTGTGGGCCACAACCCTTGAAGTAAGATCCCTCTACTACTGCACCCCAGCCTCTCTGACTGGCGTCTGAAAGTAGTATCTTCAGGGGAAGCTGATCCAAGCTGATCACCCGGTGAAGGTTTCGGTAGTCTAGCCACCATGACAGAGCCAACTTCACATGACCGGGAAGTGGAATTTTCTTGGTCAGTGTATTTTGATGCCTTCTTGAATACAGGAGTACATGGGACTTCAGGACTCGTGTATGGGCTTGAGCCCAGCAGACCGCCTGGATGCACGCAGTCAGGGATCCCAGGACGGACATTGAATCCTTTAAGGTTGGTGACCTCTGGTCCCTGAACCTGGAGATCTTCTGGATGAGTTGACGATCCCTGGGTAAAAAGGATTTTCTCTTCTCTAAATCCAAAAGAATTCCTAGGATTTTCTTCCTTGCGGAAGGATGAAGATCCAATTTTTCTAAATTTGGAATCCAGTCAAGGGATTTCAGGATTTCAAGGTTTCCACCACATCTAGGTTCAGACGAGGGATGGATGGTGCAACGTTAAGAAAATTGTCTAGATATGGGATAATGCAAACTCTCTGGTGTTGGATGAAGATTATTGCTTCCATGATGATCTTGGTGAACACCCGCAGTGCTGAAGAGATGCCGAAGGGCAGGACATTGAGCTGGAAATGGCTGATCCAGTGACCGTGGGACACTGCAAATCTGAGGAACTTCCTGTGGTCTGGGTAGATCGGCACATGATAATATGCATCCTTCAGATCTACTGTAGCCATTACCCAATTCCGTCCAATGAGCAGGATTACCATGGAAATCTTCAAAAAGAACCTGAAGACCTACCTCTTCCGACAAGCCTACAACCAGCAGTGATACTCAGTCTACTGAACCGCCGCACGACCAGTTCTACCCTCTCCTAGTGAATCCTCACCCATCCCCTGTAGATTGTGATCCTTCTGTACTTATGTGTGTCCTGTATTGCTCATATTTATTGTACTTGTCTTTATTCGCCCCCTCTCACATGTAAAGCGCCATGGAATAAATGGCGCTATAAAAATGAATAATAATAATAATTGCTGATCTGATCAATTCCATTTTGAATCGTCTGTATGTGACCACTTGGTTTAAGGGTTTCAGATTTATAATAACCCTGCTTCCCTGAGGGCTTCGATATCGAAAACAGACAAGAATAGTGGCCTCTGCCCATCTCTCGTTGTGGTACTTGAGAGATCACCTCTGTTCAAAGTAGATCCTGCAGATCTAACAGCAGGGATTCCTGGAGATGTGGAGACTGCAAGGAGGTAATTCTCAGGCATTGAGGGGGGAGGACTCTCGAATTCTAGCCTCAGACCGTACCGTATGGTACGGAGAACCCATTGGTTTATGGAGATGGATTGCCACTGGGTGAGGAAATGTGAGAGACGACCCCCAACCGGAAAGCAGTTGTTTGTCTGGGGTTTGTTGGTGATGGGGGACAAGAATATTTTTGCCATTGCCACCCTTGGGATAACTCCATCAACCTGTTTTGCCCTTTCCCTTGAACTGCCTCTGGGAGGGCTGGTCATCGGGGGACGAAAAACCGTTTCCTAGAACTTTTCTGCTCAGGAAGTGTTTTTTTCTTATCCGTAGCTTTATCTAGAATATCGTCAAGGACTGGGCCGAACACATAGCGACCCTGAAAGGGGATAATGCAGAGCTTAGACTTGGAGGTAAAGTCGCCACCCCCCCATGACTTCAGCCATAGTGCTCTCCTAGATGAATTGGAGAGAACTGCAGATCTTGCCACCACCCGGACGGATTCAGGAGATGCGTCACACAGAAACCCCGTTGCCTTCTGGAGGAAGGGAAGTGAGTCAAGTATCTCCTCTCTGGGAGTACCCCAAGTGAGAAGATCTTCCAACGTGCACAGCCAGAGGAATAGAGATCTAGCGACGCACGTCGAGGCCACATTTGCTTTAAGCAAATTAGTGGAGGTGTCCCAGATTTCCTTAGCAAGCTCTCGATTTTCTGATCCATAGGATCTTTGAGCTGGGATTAATCCTCAAAAGGAAGAGCCGTCTTTTGGCTACCCTAGACACCTGCACATCTACTTTAGGGATTTCCCATAGTGAACTATCTCCGTCCAGAGGAAAGCAATTTTTTAAGTCCGAAGGGACCGTAAGACCTTTTTCAGGGAAGCCCCACTCATGATCAGGATCAGATTTTGTATATTCTCATGTATGGGAAACCCTTTCTGATCCTTCAGCCCCCGAACATTTCATCTTGCATAGAGTATCTCACTTCCTCTTCCTCAACCCCCATGGTGCCCCTCACCATAGTAATCAGCTCTTCCATATCTTCGGAAGAGAAGTAATATTTTTTATTTTCGGACTTGGGGGTGGAAGTGGAACCCTCATTCTCCCAATTATCCTCTGAACCCAAGGTATGGATTTCGCCCGAATCTGAGTCCGATTCCACAGGTGCCATTTTCCTTCTTTTAGGAGGAGGTGGTTGTGGCACTGGGGCTTGGGAAAAGGTAGCTATAGAGGATTGGACCTCCAGTTTAATGAGGGTCTTGATGCTATCCAGGAGAGAGGGCTGTTCAGTAGATAACACCTCATCCGTGCCAGGCTGGCAAAGCTTTTTCTTATATGCGGATAGAAGCCTGGAAGCGCATATACCACACTTGCGGCTGGGCACCTTATCCTTCTTAAGGGCAGCAAGAGAGAAGAGGTACACTAAGTAACCTGTAGGCTATGACCCTGGACAGCAAGGGACCATCATCCACTATTTACAGTAGGAGAGTGAATGCTGGGCTCTGCAGACGCAGATAAGGAGGGTTTGTAGCCGTCCATGTGGTCAGTCTGTCACCAGTCACAGGGTGACAAAGACAATGTGTCTTACCTGGAGGCTGCCTCGCCAGGATTTAAGGAAATTGAGGCCCCAGTGTAGTATTGTGCTCCTCCTCCCCCAGAATCCAACGGGGGGAACCCAAAAAAAGTACGCCCCAAAGTCTTGCTGCTGATCCAGAGGATGCCGGCACCTGCCGGCCACGCATGTGTTCCAGTAGGTAGATCGGAAGTTCGGCCAATGTCACTTCCAGTGTGCGAACTTCCTGAATCAGCATCACGGAGGGAGGATGCCAGGGAGTTGCAGGAGGACCCCGTCCGCACATCACCGCCCCGCTTTACCCCCAAGGGAGCGCAGGAGGGCGGGAAAGGCCCCAAGTCGCATGCACATCATGGAGACGGGAGCAGCTGCCCGGCATTGCATCGGTGAGTCGCAGGGTGCTCCAGATCGCCAGCCACGGCAGCACATCGGAACCTCTTCGTGCCCCATGGAGGACAGGAAAAACACTGGTGATTGTTGTAAGGGGAGGGGTATTTAACCTCTTTTGTGCTTCCTGTTGCCCATTAGGCCGGGGAGACATCTTCCGATGCTGCCGTCTTGGAAGATGACTGGAGAAAACATATCTACACTAAGAAGCAGGTACAAGTGTTTCTCAATAAATTAGAATATCATTAAAAAGTTAATTTATTTCAGCTCTTCAATACAAAAAGTGAAACTCATTATATAAAGTCATTACAGAGTGATCTATTTCAAGTGTTTATTTGTTAATGTTGATGATTATGGCTTACAGCCAATGAAAACCCAAAAGTCATTATCTCAGTAAATTAGAATACTTTATAAAACCAGTTTGAAAAATGATTTTAAAATCCGAAATGTTGGCCTACTGAAATGTATGTTCAGTCAATGCACTCAATACTTGGTTGGGGTTCCTTCTGCATCAATGCGGCGTGGAATGGAGGCGATCTGCCTGTAGCACTGCTGAGGTGTTATAGAAGTTCAGGTTGCTTTGATAGCAGCATTCAGCTCGTCTGCATTGTTGGGTCTGGTGTGTCTCATCTTCCTCTTGACAATATCAAGAGAATGTATGGGTTTAAGGTCAGGCAAGTTTGCTAGCCAATCAAGCACAGTGATACTGTGGTTTTTAAACCAGATATTGGTACTTTTGGCAGTGTGGACAGGTGCTAAGTCCTGCTGGAGAATGAAATTTCTATCTCTAAAAGCTTGTCGGCAGAGGGAAGCATGAAGTGCTCTAAAATTTCCTGCTAGATGGCTGCGCTGACTTTGGTCTTCATAAAACACAGTGGACCTACACCAGCAGATGACATGGCTCCCAAACCATCACTGATTGTGGAAACTTCACACTAGACCTCAAGTAGCTTGGATTGAGTGACTCTCCACTCTTCCTCCAGACTCTGGGACCTTGATTTCCAAATGAAATCCAAAATTTACTTTCATCTGAAAACAACACCTTGGAGCATAGGGCAACAGTCCAGTTATTTTTCTACTTGGCCCAGGTAAGATGCTTCTGGCATTGTATATTGGTCATGATTGGTTTGACACAAGGAATGCGACACTTGTAGTTCATGTCCTGGATATGTCTGTGTGTGGTGGCTCTTGAAGCAATGGCTCCAGCAGCAGTCCACTCCCTGTGAATCTCCCCCAAATTTTTGAATGGCTTTTTCTAACAATCCTTTCAATGCTGCGGTTATCCCGGTTGCTTGTGCACCTTTTTCTATCACATTTTTTCCTTCCACGTAACTTCCCATTAATATGCTTGGATGCAGCACTCTGTGAACAGCCAGCTTCTTTAGCAATGACCTTTTGTGGCTTATCATCCTTGTGGAGTGTGTCAATCCCTGCCTTCTGGACATTTGTCAAGTCTGCACTCTTCCCCATTGTGGAGCCTACTGAAACAGACTAAGGGACCTTTTTAAATGCTTAGGAAGCCTATGCAGGTTTTGTTTTTTTTAATTATTCTAATTTACTAAGATAATGACTTTTGGGTTTTCATTGGCTGTAAGCCATGATCATCACCATAAACAGAAATAAACACTTGAAATAGATCACTGTTTGTAATGACTCTATATATGAGATTCACTTTTTGTATTGAAGAACTGAAATAAATTAACTTTTTGATATTGTAATTTAGTGAGAAGCACCTGTAATTGCAACTTACCTGCCTGTTGTGTACGACACACAGCGGTCACAGACTGCTCCTGCAGGGATTCAGCTGCCTCTGCTGACACGACAGGGCGGGACTGCCAATGTCATTCTGATTCAGCAAAAAATGATAACGGTCCTAGGAGCGCAGGAAATAAGACCAATACAAGGATTTTAGTGTTGAACCACAACGCGTTTCAACGGTTAAACCGTCTTCATCAGGTGGAAGTTCCTGCGCTCATAGGACCGTTATCATTTTGTGCTGCATTTTATATCCTCTTGGAAGGTTGGCGGCAGGAGCTGTGGTGGACATAAAAATTTTTTTTTTCCTTTTTTGTTTCAATTTGCGGCCGTCACAGCACTCCCTAGTGACCGCTTTCTTTTTCCCTTGATTTCGATGTCATTCTGATTGACAGGCGGATCCCCCAGTTAGGTATCGGGGATCCAGTTGGCAATCAGAATAACCTCGGTAGTCCCGCCCTGTCTACGGAGCAAAGTGGATAAGCTTGCACTCTGTATACATAAAGGAGTGTCTGTGACCGCTCTGTGCTGGAGAAGAATGGCGCCGTGCACAACAGGCAGGTAGGTAGCAATTACATGCCTGTTAGTGCTTAGATACATTTTTGGTAAAGTCCCAGATACCCCTTTAAGTGTATGTATTTTGCGCGTGGCTCCTATACTCGAAACGGAATAAATCAAGAAATTTTTTTTTATATTTTGCATAACATTAACGTTTATCAAGCTTGGGATTTCCAAAATTTTATGACTTTTCCTTTTTGTTGCAATTTTAATGTTGAGAATTGTATATAGAGTGTACTATAAAAATAAAAGTTTTGTGCAGGTGTTGAAAAAAAAAGATGCTATCCAAAAATGCTTTAAAAAATTAACATGTAAATACTTTTTTATTTTAATTGATTAAAATTAACTAATAAACCTGTGTAATCAAAACCAAATCAATATTTGGTGTGACCAATATCTGCCTTCAAAACAGCATGAACTTTTCGAACTACACTTGCACACAGATTTTGAAGGAATTCGCACCAGAGGTTATTTCAAACATCTTGGAGAACTAAACACAGATCTTCTGTGGATGTAGGATTGCACAAATCCTTCTGTCTCTTCATGTAATCGTAGACTCAATGAGGTTGACATCAGGGCTCTGTGGTAACTATAGCATCACTGCCACAACTCATTCTTCTTTACGCTGAAGATAGTTCTTAATTACATTGAATGTATTGTTGGAATTAGGGTGAAATAAAATGGAGCCAAATAAAAAATCTAGCTGATGAAATTGAATGATGAATAAGTATCTGCCTGCATTTTTCAGCATTGACATCATTACAACTCTGCCTCTGGATATACACTGCTCAAAAAAAATAAAGGGAACACTCAAATAACACATCCTAGATCTAAATTAATGAAATATTCTCATTGAATACTTTGTTCTGTACAAAGTTGAATGTGCTGACAACAAAATCTCACCCAAAAAATCATCAATGGAAATCAAATTTATTAACCAATGGAGGCCTGGATTTGGAGTCACACACAAAAATTAAAGTGGAATGTAATGTCCTTAAAACAAGTCAAAATGATGCTCAGTAGTGTGTGTGGCCTCCACGTGCCTGTATGACCTCCCTATGTCTGTATGACCTCCCTATAACTCCTGGGCATGCTCCTGATGAGGTGGTGGATGGTCTCCTGAGGGATCTCCTACCAGACTTGGACTAAAGCATTCTCCAACTTCTGGACAGTCTGTGGTGCAACGTGACGTTGGATGGAGCGAGACATGATGTCCCAGATGTGCTCAATCGGATTCAGGTCTGGGGAACGGGCGGGCCAGTCCATAGCTTCAATGCCTTCATCTTGCAGGAACTGCTGACACACTCCAGCCACATGAGGTCTGGCATTGTCCTGCATTAAGAGGAACCCAGGGCCAAACCGCCCCAGCATATGGTCTCACAAGGGGTCTAAGGATCTCATCTCGGTACCTAATGGCAGTCAGGCTACCTCTGGCGAGCACCTGGAGGGCTGTGCGGCCCTCCAAAGAAATGCCACTCCTCACCATTACTGACCCACTGCCAAACCGGTCATGTTGAAGAATGTTGCAGGCAGCAGATTGCTCTCCACGGTGTCTCCAGACTCCTGTCACATGTGCTCAGTGTGAATCTGCTTTCATCTGTGAAGAGCACAGGGCGCCAGTGGCAAATTTACCAATCCTGGTGTTCTGTGGCAAATGCCAAGCATCCTGCACGGTGTTGGGCTGTGAGCACAACCCCCATCTCTGGACGTCGGGCACTCAGACCATCGTCATAGTCGGTTTCTAACCGTTTGTGCAGACACATACACATTTGTGGCCTGCTGGAGGTCATTTTGCAGGGCTCTGGCAATGCTCCTCCTTGCACAAAGGCGGAGGTAGCGGTCCTGCTGCTGGGTTGTTGCCCTCCTACAGCCCCCTCCACGTCTCCTGGTAGCGCCTCCAGCCTCTGGGACACTACGCTGACAGACACAGCAAACCTTCTTGCCACAGATCGCATTGATGTGCCATCCTGGATGAGCTGCACTACCTGAGCCACTTGTGTGGGTTGTAGAGTCCGTCTCATGCTATGAGTGTGAAAGCACAACCAACATTCAAGTGACCAAAACATCAGTCAGAAAGCATTGGTACTGAGATGTGGTCTGTGGTCCCCACCTGCAGAACCACTCCTTTATTGAGTGTGTCTTGATAATTGCCAATAATTTCCATCTGTTGTCTATTCCATTTTCATGTGAAATTGTCAATCAGTGTTGCTTCCTAAGTGGACAGTTCGATTTCACAGAAGTTTGATTTACTTGGAGTTATATTCTGCTGTTTAAGTGTTCCTTTTATTTTTTGAGCAGTGTAGTTCATTTTTCCCTTTGTCAGTACTTCCCACCTCTTTCTTGTATCTTCTCTACGCTCTTAGGCCGGGATCACACATGCGAGAAACTCGCACGATTCTCTCGCATGAACACCCGGCGCTGCTGCCGGCACTCGGACCGCAGCGTGCGGCTGCTGCTGGCGGCAGTGTTGGGTGTTCATGCGAGAGACTCGTACGAGAATCGTGCGAGTTTCTTGCATGTGTGATCTCGGCCTTATAATCAGAATTCTTCTTTACACTTCAAAGTTATTTTTATTGTAAATACGAGTTTGGGTATGCTTACTGTTTAATGCTATATGCATTGATGTTTAATTGATTCACTCTTGACACGACTGAAATTGTGATGTTAATGACACTTGTATTTGTGGTTTGAAAATTTAAAATAAAAAAAAATCCTGACCAACTCCCCACACCATTTGCAGAAATGCAGTCCCAAATTTGTAAGGAGCCCCCACCATGCTTTACGGCTTCCTGCACTCATTATTGTACCACTTTGCAGCCCTTCAATGAACAAACTGCCTTGTGTTGCGGCCAAATATTTCACATTTTATCTTAAGTCGAGACTACCTGCTATTTTTCTACACCTAAGTTCCAGTTTTTGTGTCCAGATGAGTCTCTTTGACCTAGTTCTAGTTTGGTCTAGTTCTTCCATGATGGCCAGATTTCTATGAACAGTAGATGAGTGCAGCCGCATCGTAGATGTTGCTGACCTTTTTCAGCTGATGGCAGTTCTGGACATTTTTCAATTTAGAGAAGAAGCATTGTGTGTCTTACCTGCTACACTGTTTCCTTGGCTGACCACTGTCTACAGTACCCAATTCTGTCCATTTCTTGGTGTTTCTTCCAAAGAGATTGAACAGCCCATCTTGAAATCCCAGTCAGCATTGAAATCGTTACCTGGGAGGCACAATCTTCCCTCAACCGCACCTTTCTAGCAACTTGGTTATTGATAACCAAGATTTAAGTCTCCAACACAGCGAAAGACTGTGTTTCAACTAGTACATAAAAATCATTAGCATCTGTTTTGTACAATTGGTTACTAATACACCTGAATCTAATCCTACAAGATGTCTAATTTTATGTGTATATTTTGAAGAACTGATGCTATTTTGGAGGCAAAAGATTAGTCACACAAAATGCTGATTTAGATTTCCCTTCATTCACTTTGCACTTTGTTCATTGATAAAACTGTTTAGTAATTCAATATTATTTAAAGCATTCTCACCTTGCAGCATTTTTCCACTTTCCTAAAAGTTATTTTTTGGGTGTGTGTGTTTGTCGCAAATTGCAGACATAGCTCGCTTCATATGCCATTCTGCAAAATTGTGAGTAAGCCCACTCCCTTGGATTGAAAAAAGAGACAGAGAACCTGAATCCAACAATGTATCGCTGGGTGCAGCCCTTCTGACAAAATCAGATCTTTTAAATTTAGAATGAAGCAGAGCTGAGAAAGTTGACCCGCCCACACCAGACTCTGTATATACAAAGTCCATAGAAAGTGAGCTGCTTATCAATGTTACTCTTAGTGATAAATCCTTCAGTTTGTAAAAACAGCACACATTTTGACAAGTAACACATCTTTGAAACCTGTGTTTCAGCCTCTATCTCCTGCCTTCAGACAACATAGCAAAAACCTGCCGACAGATTCCCTTTAACCCCTTCGCAACCTGCGCTGTACTAATACTGCGCAGGTCGTTTCTCTCCCTTTGATGTGGGCTCCTGTTTTGAACAGCTGACATGTGCCCATAATAGTGATCCACCCGCGGCTATTGATCCGTTAAATGCCGCTGTCAAACTCTGACAGCGGCATTTAACGCGTATTTCCATCCATCGGGCCGGAAATCCACCCATCGGTGAGCCCAGTCATGTGATTGCGGGTCACAGATGGGTTAGCGTGACAACCAGAGGTCTCTCCCAGAGACCTCTATGGCTGTCACTGCCGGCTTGCTGTGAGTGCCGCCCGGTGGTCAGCGCTCATAGCAAGTGAGGTATTCTGCTACATGCAGGCGATCTGATCATCGCCTGTATGTAGCAGAGGCGATTGGATTATGGCAGCTTATTGAAGCATGCCAAAGGTAAAAAAAAGTTTGTATTTTTTTTTTTAGGCTATGTGCACACATTGCGGAATTTCCGTGGCAATCCCGCACCTCCCTGCCGCAGGAAATACGCATTTTTATTGGTATGCGTATTCAAGCCAGAAACAAGCGTTTTGCAAGCGTAATTAGCTTGCAGAATGCTAGTGTTTTCCAAGCGATCTGTAGCATCGCTTGGAAAACTGATTGACAGGTTGGTCACACTAGTGAAACAAGTATTTGACAAGTGTGACCAACATTTTACTATTAATGCCGCATCATTAGTAAAAAGATCTAATGTTAAAAATAAAAAAAATAATAAATCGTGATATTCTCACCTTCAGGCGTCCCCGCAGCCTTCCCAGGCGTCCTTAGCGACAATGACCCCAGATGACGTAGCATCGCGCGAGACTGCTACGTCATCTGGGGTCATTGTAGCAAAGGACGCCTTGGAACGGGATTGGCCGGGAGCGTCGCTGAGGAGCGGGAAAGCTGCGGGGGCCGCCGGAAGGTGAGAATATGATTTTTTATTTTAATTATTATTTTAACAGGGATATGGTACCCAGGGCCTGGAGGAGTCTCCTCTCCTCCAGACCCTGGGTACCATCCGCACATGAACCGCTCACTTTGCGCATGGTGGGCATGGTGAACGCGATCCTTTCATGACACATACGCTGTGTCACAGGTCAGGAAGGGGTTAATCTTTATTTTCAGTTGTGATAATGAGATTCTAGTGCCCTAAGGCAGGGTTGGTGTATGTGGTGCTCTGATTAGGTATTCATAATGCAGACCGCAGCCCAAAAAATGTACACTACAACAAAATGGAGCAGTAGTATCTCTCGGTACATGATAGATGCTACTGCCCATGCACCGCCTCTGGCGCCATTTTGTTGTAGTGCAATTTTTTTTTTTACTCCAGCAACAAGGAGTCAGCGAAGGCACTTGCGCAGTAGCATCTATCTCCTAACGAGAGATGCTACTGCAAGGCGCCGGCACCATTTTCTTGTAGCGTACATTTTTTTGCTGCAGCAACAAGGAGGCGGTGGCGGCGCTTGCACTGTAGCATCTATCTGAACACGATAGATGCTAATGCTCAGGCGCACCTGACGTCGCCATATTTATGATTTTTTTTTCTTTGAAACACATGAAGATAATAGGCACTAACCAATAAGAGAAACTGCGCAGGTGCCGCCATTTTGATTAATTGACATGCTTTTTTATTAAATACATACATTATAGTATATTCATTATGCAAACTAGGAGGCAGGTCACTGAGGGATCAGTGACCTGCAGGTCTGTGGAGTCGGAGTTGGTGTCATGGAAATTGAGGAGTTGGGAGTCGGAGGTTTGGCTTACCGACTCCACAGCCCTGGTGACCTGTCAGCGGTCTGCATTATGAATAGCTAATCAGAGCACCACATACATGAACCCCGCCTTAGGGCACGAGGATCTCATTAACACAAAACTAAAAATAAAGATTAAGAAAACAAGACTGATTTCAACAACCAAAGTATTTTATTCAGTATAACGGCGTTAACCTGACACTGTGTATTTTACTATGCACAATCCTGCTGACAGGTTCCCTTTAAATGGACTGTCAGGACAGAATGACTGTTCAAACAAGGTCCCACTGCTTGGCGATTCATGGAAGGGACAATCATTTAACTACCCCTTCCCACCTGTTTTTTTTCCCCCTTAATCTCCCCCTCCTCTTTGATTGACAGCGCTGGCTTCATAGAGCCAGGGAAGGATGGAGATAGATGGAAACCAAGCAGGTGAAAAGGTATATAAATGATTGGCCCCTCCATGAAGCACCGAAAGCCTTTACTTGGTTTGAACAGTCATTCTGCGCTGACAGGGTCCCTTTAATGTGATGAAGCCCCCTTCAGACATCTGGAAGAATTTTTACTTTGAAATAATGCAGTTTGAGAAAAAACTTAAAATCGGCAAATTCAATAAACTGATGAACCTGATAATTCAAGCATGTAAGTATGGGCTGCAGACCAGGCCTGTGGAGTCGGTGCTCATTTTGGTGGAGTAGGTATAAAATGGACCGACTTAGACTCCTTAAATATATAATAAATTGGATACAGTAGTTCAATGTAGAATGTGCTGAATATTTTTTCATAGGAATTTGGGAGTTATGAAATGTCCTATAAATGGCTGTTCTATTCCTGATCTAAGGCTACATTCACACACAGCGTTTTTTGAGGATACATTTTTCAGCTGCAAAAGCAGATCAGCTTTTTAAAAAACTGCATCACCTGAAAGGTTTTTGAGCTCATAATGTTTTCAATTGCAAAAGCAGATTAGAAATGTGCTCTATTTATCCATATCTTATCTGTACCAAAAAGAATGAAAGCCGGGTAGCACACAGACTAAGGGCCCCGTCACACATAGCGACACACCAGCGATCCCGACAACGATATGCACTTGTCAGGATCGCTGGTGTGTCGCTACATGATCACTGGTGAGCTGCCAAACAGGCAGCGATCAGGACAGCGACACTGCGGGTAACGTTGCAGTGTACGTTGGTTACCAGCCCGTTGGTGCAGAGCTGGTAACCAAGGTACACATCGGGTTTCCAGGTGCTGCGCCTGGTAACCCGATGTGTACCTTGGTTACCAGCTCCCCTGCAGCAGCGCGCTGGTATCCAATGTACACATCGGGTTTCCAGTCGCCGCCCGATGCCTGGAAACCCCGATGTGTACCTTGGTTACAAGCTGATCGCTGGTCTCCTGCCTGCCACACGCAGCAATGCATGCTGGCTAGCGGGAGACCCAACGATCAAAAAAATGTCCAGGACATTCAGGGACACCCAGCAGGGGGTCTGATCGTCGCTGAATGTCACACACAGCGATATCGCTGGGGAGATCGCTGTTGCGTCACAAAACTAGTGACTCTGCAGCGATCTCGCTAGCGAGATCGCGGTGTGTGACGGGTGCTTAACACTCACTTTTCTTTTTAGCACCAGTCAGGTACACCTCATAGCTACCCAAAAGGACGCCCAGGACAGGCATTGCTCATCTTCAGTAACACATCAATTGATAGTTGGAATAGACTGCATTCATCACATCTTAAGGTGCAGGCTTTATTTTCAAGTGTAGGGATGTGCAGTATGAGGTTCTGCAGCAGCTGAGGTGTGCAGTATGAGGTTCTGCCCCTCCCCTCCCCCAGGTTTGATCCTGGCTACGCCCATGGTGTGAATGTAGCCTGAGGATCTAGGCTTTGTCTTAGCTGAGATAAGCCAATGCTGCACTCCAGCACCAGTAAAGCTCCTCCTCTACAGACAAGGGTATAAAGTAAATACTCAGAAAGAAGGAAGGCCTGCACTCATCCCAGAAGAATTGCTAGTGAACAGGATAACAAGATTAAGGTAGCAGTTAGGCTGAGTGGCCTACAGGAGGACTGCCAGGCACAAGAGGACTTGGGTCTGGACAGTGTGACTGCTGCCATATCTTCATCCTCATCAGATGAGCAGTTTGACTTTGACAAGCATTTGGATGACATGGAGCAGGCAAAGCATTGCCGCAAGGAAAAAGATTTCACTCCATCTCCTATAGCAAGCAGATTGACCATATTTCAGCAAAATGTTTCACTTGCTCTCAAATAGAAAAATTCTACCGTTCATCAAAACTGACTGTGCACGAGGCAATACCTTTACACCCGGAAATTGTTAGAGATGTTGCCCATGTGGTTACGGCTTTGCCTCCAACCCAAGTTAGTGTAGAGAGGTTGTTCTCTAGCCTTAAAATTATTAGGTCAGATTTGAGGTCATTATGAAGGAGGATCTGATGGAGGCAATTCTATTTCTTAGAACAAATTCATAGACTGCACAAATGTTTAGTATGTTTTTGTTGAAAACTGTTTTTTTGCCACTTATAGTTTATTACGTAGTGTTATATATACAATATATATAATCAATATTACATATTTACAATTAGTTTTGTGTTCTAAAGTTGTATTCCAATAAAAATATATTTATGTTCTATCTAAATATATTGATTATTGTATCATAAAAATTATTAAATGTCTGATGTTCACATTGTACTACAATAAATTTTTCACTTAAATATAAGCAATATATGTGGGAGTCGGAGTAAGGCCGGGATCACACATGCGAGTAAGTCGTCCGACACTCGCATGTGAAATCCCAGCTCTGGCGCCGGCACTCAGGAGTGGAGCGCGCGGCTGCATGTAGTCCTGAGATCTGGATCTCAACTGTCAAGAGCTGCCTCATACATACCTCAGTTAGTGGCCATGACCACAGCTCTCATATGTGAAGAAATATAGCTCTTCCTCGTTGAGGGCAAACAGGGTTATCCCCACCTTCTTACTTCTCAATGTTTATTTGTTTTCAGTTGGGAAAAGTGTCTGTGCATTGTGTATAGCTGGCAGACTGCCAGAAGAGGACAAAGCTGGAAATATCATTGAGCACAATGTAGGTTAAAACATTTCTTCACATATCAATTCTGTGCTACCAGATGCTGAAAGGGTACGTGTGATACAGCTCATTAGTTGAGACAGGTCTCGGGAGCTGTACACCTTCAGTCTGGAGTCTGTACTGACACATGACGAGGACGGGCTGCAGTTTGAATTATATCAGGGACATCATTTTATCTTATTCTTGAAGAACCCCTTTAAAAGCTGCGGTTTCTCCGCAATCGCTCCCTTTAAGTGATAGGTCTCATATTGCATGTGTGTATAGAGAGATGTGTTACTCCAGGGGAGCAGGTAAGTAACCGACAGGGACGCACCTGTCCATCTAGCCTCCAGAGCTATTGTCCACTACAAAATCATCCACAAGCAAGAGTAAAAACAGCGTGACACGGTAAATGTTTAGAGACTTTATATATGTCACAAGAACTATACACACACACGATAGTTTTATCTTCTACATTACAGAAACAAATAAGCAAAAATGATAAGCTGCCATTCACCATGCAAAAAAGAACATATCACAGTAATAAACAATTGTTATAGACAAAATAAATCCACAGTCAGACAGTTTTAATTTAGTCCATTAATCCTGGATCATTCTTAAGGGGAGCCATAAATTTTTATTTTCTACCAGATTATGGAAATTTACAACAAATGAAGCACTGAGCCACATTGGTATATGTATATCGCTTCAAACCATCTCTTTAATGCCCTAACAACATGCATGCTCGTCTTAGTGTGCATGGGCATTTCAAACTTAACAAAATACGAAAAATTATTATGGAGACAACCCATTGCAAGACATGTCGTCCTACACAAAGGACAGTTGACAAGGGGCTTTACACTAAATAATTTGGAAGGAATGTTTAATGTATTTGGCTCCTGTACATCAGCTACCTCAATAGTCTATTCTGTGTATATCCCAATTTATGCATCAAATGACAGTCCTAGAGTGTTTGCCACTAACTTAAATTTTGGGATCAGTTAAAGGGCAGCTATCTGAGTCCTATTTCTTTTCTAATCTCCAGGTATACACAGAGGATGGAAGTAGGTAGGGGGAGAAAAAAAAAAAAAAAAAAAAAAAAAAAGACTACACAGGGCCCTTTGGAAATGCAATAGCTACATTTTACAAAAATTGGCAAGTTTCTTAACATGACAAATATAGTAAAGATCTCCAGAAAGGCATATACCATATGAAATAGTAAGGAGGGATTCATAGAAGGGAGATTTTCTTTCCTGACAAGTTTTCCTTATATTCTTTATAATACAGTATTTGGGGTCATGTATTGTGAACACTAAACATATATATAGAAGGGGTTAATAAAAACAAATAGAAAGCCAGCTTTATAAAATCTCAACCTTTCATGTGTACATACACATTTCCTTATCCTTTGCGCTAACACACATTTGAACCTCTACCCCTCAGCATAGAATACCACACAGATGGCACCCACTTCCTTGGCAAAAATATTTCCACGTTACTGGATATCAAGGGCATATACAGGTTAGTGAGGCATGGCTGTTATGCGCATGCTTTGTGTAGCAATGGGATAGGTTACCATCGGTGTAGTGGCATGACTCATGGTTATCCCAGGAATGGGCTGAGCCATAGAAACAGCCACTGGGGCCACAGACACTGCTACAGGTGCCATGGAGACAGGCGGGGGAGCCATGCCTTGAGCAATAGTTTGCGCCAGCGCAGCAGACAGTGGTGTAATCTCAGGATTTAATTGAGGGGCTGCGTTGGACTGTGCAGGAGCAGGTGCACCACTAGAAGCTACCAGTTCCTGCTGTGTGACTGGTCGGGGCTGCAAAGCCTGGCTGCTCAAAGTGGTGTGAGTTTGTGCAATGCCATGGTTATAATTGGTCACTGTCCGCACTCCTTGCTCACTGGTTGGGGCTGTGGTGCTCAGGGTGCTTAGTGTCACCACCTTGGCTTGATTACGAAACTGGGCATTCTGATCAAGCAAAATTTCATTGGTTGCTGCAAGAACAGTGAGCTGCTTTTTCAAATCCTCAATACGCCTCCGAAGCATGACATTTTCTTCTTCCAACAGATGGTATTCGACAGGGGATGCACTGAAGTACCCATCGTATCCTACTCGTCTCCTTTTCATTACAGGATCATCAAAATGATCACCATAACGATATGAGGACGAGAAGTGTTCAGTTTCTGAAATCCCATCAGGTCCTCCAAAATGCTCAAAAGAACGTACGGTGGTAGCAGGCAGGCCTCCAGATGTTAAGCCAGTACTCAGGACTCCTACCCGTCTATCACATGAATATTCAAAATCAAAGTCCCTTTGCAAATGGCGAAATTTGCACCTAGTATCACGCTGACAATTACCTTTTAGGAAGTCCCGACAGATGGGAATCTCATCTTTATTAGGTAGTTCAGTGGGTGACAAGCCAAGACCAGCAGCTACTTTCTGACGCAAGCGAGGAGGCAACTCTCCAGTTTTCTTATAGTGTTCTTCATCCTCTTTAGTGCCATGAATAAACCGGCAGTTGTTGCGCACGCACTGCTTATTCTGAAAGTCGTGACAGAAGACAAATTCATTCTTCTGTACCCCAAGATCAGAAACATCGCTGGTCTCTGGATGCTTAAAGCGGCAGCGCTTCCCTCGCCTGCATACATTTCGGAGAAAGTCACGACATACAAAATCCACAGATGAAGACGCATCCTCACTGCCACTACCATTGCTGGCACAATTTGGATAATTTTCCCTGTTCGGCATTGTTTTAGCAGCGCTTATGTGTGTTTTGTTTTTTTAACTTGTCAACAATTATCGCTGCGCCTTAGTATGCGAGATGCACCCGGCAATGCGCTCTGCGTAAAAGCTGTAAGAGAGAACATTATATTCAGCAATGTATTAAGCACAATCGTGATCTATATATCTATATTGCAAAATAGCAAATAATGCTATCCATTCTGGTTTACACTGAACGGATGTTTATTTGTTGGGAAATTTATCTGGCCAAAAATACTGTTCATAATTACCCAATATTGTAAAAATGTAATTGTGTTAAATTGTACAGGTGTATCCATACATAGATTACTAAGCAGCATGTGGGCTTATTGCAAACTGTTCGGTACTCTGCTGCATGGCAAAATCAGTAGCAGCAGTCTGAACATACCCTAGCGGGTAAAAAAAAAAAAAAAAAAAAAAAACCTTACAAGGATATCTACACAACTGGGAGAATGGCATATTCACAAGGGGCAGATCTGTTACAGAAGGTCCTATGGCTGTCCTATTCATCTGAGCCCTCTAAAACAACCCCAGATATATGGAAATCGATTTGCTGTCACATAAATTTCTGCAATAAGCATTGCATGGCCGGTTTCCCACTTGCGTCTGACCGACCTGCACGGCTGCTGCTAAGCTCCGCCCCCATCCGAGCCTCCTCCTGGTCCGCTCCGCCTATGGGCGCATGACGCTGCATGCGACCTGCGTACCCTATCTTTAGCATTGGGTACGCAGCCGTGTGCAGCTATGCGTTTGCAGCCGCTTGCGTCCTTTTGACGGTGTGCCGATCTGCGCCAAACGCACCGTCAAAAAGACACAAGCGGCGGCAAACGCATAGCTGCGCACGGCCTGCGTACCCAATGCTAAAGATAGGGTACGCAAGTCGCATGCAGCGTCATGCGCCAATAGGCGGAGCGGACAGGAGGAGGCGCGGCCGGGGGCGGAGCTTAGTGGCAGCCGTACACTGACCGACGCAGGTCAGTCAGACGCTGGTGTGAAATTAGTCTGAATAAGTAGTCATTCTTCTGATCTGGAAGATTGTCTATAATGCAAAACATCGCTAAAAAAAAAAAAAATAGTTCCATCCCAATTAACTTATGTCTGTTTACAAGATATGGAAAACACTAAGGAGTTTGCTAATTTCTGTCTAATACAGAGGTAAAAAATGTGTAGTGCTAATTTTTTTTCTAAGGGATTGTCCACTACTAGAATAAAATAATAGCACCTATACTTAACTCATATGCCGGCGCAGTTCTCGTGGCATTGACCACCTGCTCTCCCTGAGGCTGTGATGTGGTGTTGTGATATGTGATGCTGGCGCCCAATTACCGCTGGCGTCACTGTCTCCACCTTCTGATAACCTGACCATGAAGAGGAAGCCATGGATCAGATGCAGCCCGGGCTTCCTTTTCATGTTCAGTTTGTCGAAAGGCGGAGACAGTGACACCAGCACTGACAGGGCATCGGGCATCAAGTCATTCCAACACATCACAGCCCCAAGACCGCGAATGCCGACACCGCTGGAACGGAACCGGCATGGGATTATAGCTTTATTATTTTATCGGGCCCAACATTTAGTTTTAAAGGGGCTGTCCACTACTAGGACAACTCCTTAGTTTCTCAACCCCGGCCAAGTTTAAAACATAACGGGGAAAAAAAAATGAATACGGTTTCCATGGACAAAAAAAAAAATTGCTAAATTTTAAGGCATAGCTACAGCTCCCTAAAGCAGGTACAGATTTGAATTCCTGACTATGTGAACATGTTCTTGTTATGTAATCATACAGGAATTTCCCAAAAGTATAAAAATCTATATTTTTATTTTAATTCTAAAGAAAAAAAAATTTCAAGGCAATTTTGAAAAAAAAAATCTGGGTTTGTTGTGTCAATATACAGAGGCAAAGTTCACACGTATGATGCAATACTGACGTAATACACTGAACAAATACTGAATGTGGCCTCAGGTTGTGTTCAAGTGTCAAATATGCAGGAATCAGCTGGTTCACTGATAAAACTGAACTGCTTTTCTGCACAATTAATGAGGTTGTACACTACCCCTTCTCAATTCCTTTGCTTACTCCCTGTAAAATAATACTAAGCACACGTTCGGTATTTGGTCAGTATTTTACATTAAGCCCCGTCTCACATAGCGATACACCAGCGATCCCGACAACGATCAGGATCGCTGGTATGTCGCTACATGATCGCTGCTGAGCTGCCAAACAGGCAGCTCAGGCTGCAGGCAGCGATCAGCACAGCGACACTGCGGGTAACGTCGCTTAGTTACCCGCAGTGTACGTTGGATACCAGCGCCCTGATGCAGGGAGCTGGTAACCAAGGTACACATCGGGTTTCCAGGCGCTGCGCGGTGCCTGGAAACCCGCTGTGTACCTTGGTTACCAGCTCCCTGCATCAGGGCTCTGGTATCCAAGGTACACATCGGGTTTCCAGGCACAGCCCCGCGCCTGGAAACCCGCTGTGTACCTTGGTTACCAGCGGATCGCTGGTCTCCCGCCTGTCACATGCAGCGATGCGCGCTGGCCAGCGGGAGACCAGCGATCAAAAAAATGTCCAGGACATTCAGCGACGATCAGCGATACCCAGCAGGGGGGCTGATCGTCGCTGAATGTCACACACAGCGATATCGCAGGGGAGATCGCTGTTGAGTCACAAAACTAGCGAGATCGCTGTGTGAGACGAGGGCTTTAGTGTAAGGCTATGTGCACACGTTCAGGAATCTTTGCAGAAATTTCCTGAGAAAAAAAACAGATTTTTTTCCCAGGAAATCCAGATGCGTTTTTACTGCGATTTTTTCCTGAACATTCTAGGTCAATAATATAGCGGGAAATCCACAAATTTTCAGCGAAATTAATGAACATGCTGTGTTTTTTTACGCGATGCGTTTTTGCATGGAAAAAACGCACCATGTGCACAAAAATTGCAGAATGCATTCTAATCATAGGATGCTTACTGCATGCGTTTAAGTGTTTTTGGAGCGGGAAATCGCGAAAAATCCTGAACGTGTGCACATAGCCTTATTATTTTACAAGGAGGAAACAGGGATTAAATTAAGAAGGCTCTACTATCTGCTTCGCATTTCATAATTGTGGCAGAAATGCACTTTATGTCACGATGCCGAGGCTGGTTTCTTATTTCGGCAATTTCTTTTTTTTTTTTTTACAGGTTTAACAAAAATAAAAAAAATTACAATAATAAAATACAATGCAGCACGGTGCCCTGATGTGAATACACTTAAAAGCAGGGACAAAAGTTACAAAATTGGCACAAAAATGGGATACATTGTATTTTATTATACCTGTAAAAAAAAAATAATGTGAACTGCTTAAAGGGAATCTGTCACCCCAATATTGTCATATCAGATAAAGATATGGCTGAATTGTGCGTCCCATAACAAAGCTAACGGTAGGCATCATATATCCTGATACCCCCGCTTTCGTATCAAAATACCTTTGTAAACTTCGGTTTTTGCGCTGTCAATCACGGTGGTCAGGTCAGGAGGGCAACGTTTTCTCTCTCTCCCCCCCCCTCGCTCCTCGGCATCAGTTGCGTATCGCTGTCTGTGAATCCCACAGACGGTGTTCGGCTTCCCGCAATTGTGCAATTAAAGTTCGGGCAGGCGCATGCACAGTGGGCAAAGCATATAATCAGTACAGCGCATTCGCTACTCTTTCCTTGCCCCGGAAGTCGTCCAAGGCAAGCAGACATTTCCGGGGCAAGGAAAGAGTAGCACATGCGCTGTACTGATTATATGCTTTGCCCACTGTTGGGTAAAGCACACTGCGCATGCGCAGGGCTGAATTTGAATTGCGCAACTGAGGGAAACCGAACGCCGTCTGTGGGATTTACAGACAGCGATACGCAACAGATGTTGAGGAGCGGGGGTGGGGAGGAAAGGACATAGAAAACGCCGCCCTCCTGACCTGACTGCCATGATTGACAGCGAAAAATACCAACTTTACAAAGGTATTTTGATATGAAAACAGGGGTATCAGGATATGATACCTACCGTTAGCTTTGTTATGGGACGCACTATTCAGCCATATCTTTATCTGATATCGCAAGATTGGGGTGACAGATTCCCTTTAATAAGAAACCAAAATCAGCCAAGCTCAAGGCAGGGTTCAGGCAGAGCCTCCAATGGAGCCATGCAGAATGATGGGGCAGGCACTCGCTAGTAGTGGGGTAGGCTGAGCTCGTGTCCACCCAAGGCCGCATCACACGAGTGAGTCTCGCACAAAACACCGGCGCTGCCGCCGGCACTCGGATGGAGCATGCGGCTGTATGTATTTCTATGCAGGCGCACACTCCGGTCCGAGTGTTCGTGCAAGAGACTCACTCGTGTGATCGCGGTCTAAAGAGAAGAATCTCCCCGGGAACAGATACTCGGCTGTCCCGTCCGCCCCATCACAGCGAATGAAGCAGCCCACCGGATTTAGCTGCGTTGTGTGCGCGGGATGGGCGTCGGCTTTTCGCCAACCACTAGTAACCCAGCGCTCCCAGCAGGCCCCACAGCCTCATGGCGGCGCTACGGAAAGGCTGCGCGCCGTGCACAGGCGGCTGAGGAGGACTCCCCGTCGCACCGTACAGAGCGCTGCACTATGGAGGCCGCTGCAGCACTAGGCCCTACAGTACCCGCTCCCGCCCAGAGGACTATGGCGGCCTTTCACACGTCACAGAGGCTGCGCACGTAGCGCTACAGCCAACACACGACAGGCCCATACGTACCCAGGAACGCCTTGTGGCCTCGGTAACCGCGACTACAGCAGTAATACGGGCTCCCGCGACTAGGAAGGCACCGGAAACGTTATAGTGTGTAACGAGGCCGAGAAGCCAGTCACGACCGCACGACGTTAGACCACGCCCACTTCCGGAGCAGCAGGCCGTGTGCAGAGAGGGCGTGGCTCTGGTGCTGTAGCCGGAAGTAGCTAGCGCTGTGTGAGGGCGCAGGTAGTGGAGCATGTCACATGGCTGCTGGTCAGAGCGTGCACGTGAGACCCACCCGTGACTCTATCCTGAGGGGAGTCAGTCACAGCCAACTTATTTATAAGATAAAGCCCATTATGCCCCGCATACTCTACCCGCGGTCTTCTGGCACTTAGAGGGATTGTCCAGTAGTAGGACACCCTCTTCTCGCTCTAAATGTTCAGCCCTGACAAAATAACAAAGCCTATACTCGCCTCCCGTGCGGGTGTCGTTCCAGTGGTGACGGGGCTCTGGTGCGGGTGTAGCGACACGTGAGCCCGATCAGCGTCACGGTCTTGAAGGAATTGAACATGAGGAAGTCCGGGCTGCGGCTGCTCTCTCACTTCATGTTCAGTTTTCACGTAGATGGGGACAGTGACGCCAGAGCTGATTGGGCCCCGATCACGTGTTGCAACAATTGCTCCAGAGCTCCAGGACCACGAGTGCCAACACTGCTGGAACGGCGCCAACACGGGAGGGGAGTACATGCTTTTTATTTTATCGGGGCCAAACATTTCAATCAAGAAGGGCTTGTGCTAAAATAGGCATAGCTGGGGCAGGACGAAGCATGTTCCTATAATTAATGCGGTGCTACAAATCTTACTACAGTCTCAGACTTAAGGTACTGCCACACTAAACTATCCCGCTAGCGATCACGATAACGTCGCATACTAATGAGATCGCTAGCGGGAGTTTCAATATCGCTAGTAGTGGCTTAACTTAGCGATGTCGTTAAGGACGCTATCGCGGTTAGCGATCTTAACGACTTTAGCGGTACAAAATACCGCTAAATCGCTAAAAAAAGGTGCCACACTCAGCGATATATACTTACCAGCGGGACGCCGACGATAAAAATAGGGTCCGGACCGATGTCAGCGACGAACGAGATCACAGCAGGATCTCAGCAGGGGCCACGTCGTTGCTACATGCCACACAGAACAACGTCACTAATGAGATCGCTAAATAGTGACGTTTTTTAGCGATCTCGTTAGCGACGCTGTTTAGTGTGGCATACCCTTTATTCATTGGTGTATGGAGGAGCGTCACACTTGTCAGTTGCTCCTGATTCATTGGTGTATGGAGGATTACAAACCTTGTCGATGTTCCTGAGCAGCACGGTGGCTCAGTGGTTAGCCTGGGTTCAAATCCCACCAAGGACAACATCTGCAAGGAGTTTGTACGTTCTCCCCTTATTTGTGTGAGAAAGACTGTGAGCCCCAGCGGGGACAGCGATGATTATGTGTGCAAAACTATAAATCGCTGCGGAATATGTTAGCGCTATATAAAAATAAATTCTTTTTGCAACAGTATTTTTGGTTTTACTGTGCTTTTTTGTGTTTTCAGTCTTCTGGTGCTGTGAACAGTGTCTGTACAGGTCTGTTCACTGTGTGCAGGTCTCGTGTTTTTGATTTAACCATTTGTTTTCTTGTTTCTACAAGAGTAGGGAGTTTTCCACCCCTCCCTTATGAGCCCTGCACATATAAGCTGTTCTATGCTGTGTCCACATGGGACTTAACCTTTTTGAATCCTGCTCATACATGTACTATACATATGACCAGGTTTTTAAATACATCAGATAGGGACTACATACATTAGTTAGGGACTGCTCTGATACTGGTATTCCTTGGTGGTCTGGTGTGAACAGTGTCTACAGGCCTGTTCACTGTGTGCAGGTCTCATGTGTTTTTGATTTAACCATTTGTTTTTTGTTTCTACAAGAGTAGGGAGTTTTCCACCCCTTCCTTATGAGCCCTGCCAACGTATTAACCAAATACCCTTGTTCAGGGTTCGACAAACCCGGTCGCCAGTGGCGCCTAGAAAATCATGCCTGGCGCCCGGGGAATTAAAGAGGGGCCCTGAGCGGCCGGGGGGGGCCCACTCGCCGTCGGGCGCCCGTTAGCGGTGTCAGCGCCGCCACTGGGCCCCCCGCTTGCTCAGGGCCTGGCAGCAGCTGGCGCAATACATACCTCTCCGCTGCCGCAGCTCCGAGCTCCAGGGGGCGCCGGCGCTTCCTCTCACAGCAGCGCCGCTGAATGATTTCATCATTCAGTGGCCAGCTGTGGCAGAGAGCGCGCGGACGCCGGACAGGTGAGGTGTGTGTGTGCGCCTACGTGTGTGTATGTGAGAGAGTGCTGCCTGCCGTGCTGTATGTGTGATGGTGGTGGGGGGAGGCAGTGATGGTGGTGAGGAGGCGATGATGATGGGGAGGCAATAATGAATGATGATGAATATTAATGGGGAGGCAATGATAATGGGAAGGCAATAATGATGATGATGTTAACCCCTCTCTGAGATTAGACGTACTATCCCGTCCATAAAACCCGTGCCATTCTGCCCATGGACGGGATAGTACGTCATAGGCGATCAGCTGCGCTCCTGAGGGGAGCGCAGCTAATCGCCGCCAGGGTGTCAGCTGATTATCACAGCTGACACCCGTGACTGTGTGTTCAGGAGCGGTCACGGACCGCTCCCGGCACATTAACCCCTAGCACACCGCGATCAAACATGATCGCGGTGTACTGGGGGCACAGGGGAGGATCGCGCAGGGTGGGGGCTCCCTGCGCGCCCCCCTGAGACCCTCAGACCAGCGCGATGTGATCGCGCTGTTCTGAGGGCTTCCTCCCTCCCAGGACCCGGATCCAAGATGGCGCCGGGGTCCTGGAGTGAGGCGGCTTCCTCAGTGCCTGCCGAGAGCAGGCACTGAGAAGCCTGCATCTATGCCTGTGCGATCGCTGGTGTGACAGAGTGCTGTGCACACTGTCACACCAGCGATCTGATAAAATACTGTGATGTCCCACCCTGGGACAAAGTAAAAAAGTTAAAAAAGTAAAAATAAACGTGTAAAAAAAAAATCCAAAATAAATTAAAAAAAAAAAAATATTCCCCAATAAATTCATTTCTTCCTGTAAATAAAAAAAACAAAACAATAAAAGTACACATATTTGGTATCGCCGCGTCCGTAACGACCCCCCCTATAAAACTGTCCCACTAGTTAACCCCTTTAGTGAACCCCTTAAAAAAAAAAAAAAAACGAAGCAAAAAATCAATGCTTTATCATCATACCGCCGAACAAAAAGTGGAATAACGCGCGATCAAAAAGACCGATATAAATAAACATGGTACCGCTGAAAACGTCATCTTGTCCCGCAAAAAACGAGCTGCCATACAGCATCATCAGCAAAAAAATAAAAAAGTTATAGCTCGCAGAATAAAGCGATGCAAAAATAATTATTTTTTAAATAAAATTGTTTTTATTCTATAAAAGCGCCAAAACATAAAAAAATGATATAAATGAGGTATCGCCATAATCGTACTGACCCGAAGAATAAAACTGCTTTATCAATTTTACCACACGCGGAACAATAAAAACGCCTCCCCAAAAGAAATTCATGAATTGCTGATTTTTGTTCATTCTAACCTCCCAAAAATCAAATAAAAAGCGATCAAAAAATGTCACCTGCTCAAAAATGGTACCAATAAAAACGTCACCTCATACCGCAAAAAATAAGACCTCACATGACTCTGTGGGCCAAAATATGCAAAAATTATAGCTCTCAAAATGTGGCGATGCAAAAAACTATTTTTGCAATAAAAAGCGTCTTTTAGCGTGACAGCTGCCAATCATAAAAACCCGCTATAAATAGTAAATCAAACCCCCCTTTATCACCCCCTTAGTTAGGGAAAAATAATAAAATTAAAAAAATGTATTTATTTCCATTTTCCCATTAGGGTTAGGGTTAGGGTTGCGGCTAAAGTTAGGGTTAGGGTTGGCGCTAAAGTTAGGGTTAGGGTTGGGATTAGGGGTGTGTTAGGGTTAGGTTTGTGGTTAGGGTTGGGACTAGGGTTAGGGGTGTGTTGGGGTTAGGGTTGGAGTTAGAATTGGGGGGTTTTTGCTGTTTAGGCACATCAGGGGCTCTCCAAATGTGACATGGCGTCTGATCTCAATTCCAGCCAATTCTGCGTTGAAAAAGTCAAACGGTGCTCCTTCACTTCTGAGCTCTGCCATGCGTCCAAACAGTAGTTTATCCCCACATATGGGGTATCAGCGTACTCTGGACCCCAAGAGTTATTGTGCAATTTGTCCTATTTCTTCTGTTACCCTTGGGAAAATAAAAAACTGGGGGCGAAAATATCATTTTTGTACAAAAAAAATTATTTTTTTGTTTTTACGGCTGTAAATTATAAACTTCTGTGAAGCACTTGGGGCTTCATAGCGCTCACCACATGTAACGGGTCTGGTAGGTGGAACCACTGACGGAAACGGGTCTGGTTGGTGGAACCACTAAGCTTTATTATACAAGACAATTTACTTGCAAGAGAGCGGGTGGCATCCGGGAATAGGACAGGGAATCACGGCAATTAGCCAGGCAGTCTCTGGACAGCAGGTTGTCACAGCAAGTGACCAAGGAAGTCTCTGGACAGGCAGGTTGTCACGGCAAGTGACCTGGGCAGTCTCTGGACAGGCAGGTTGTCACGGCAAGTGACCTGGGCAGTCTCTGGACAGGCAGGTTGTCACGGCAAGTGACCAGGGCAGTCTCTGGACAGGCAGGTTGTCACGGCAATTGACCAGGGCAGTCTTTGGACAGGCAGGTTGTCACGGCAAGTGACCAGGGCAGTCTCTGGACAGGCAGGTTGTCACGGCAAGTGACCAGGGCAGTCTCTGGGCAGGCAGGTTTGTCACGGCAAGTGACCAGGGTAGTCTCTGGGCAGGCAGGTTGTCACGGCAAGTGACCAGGGCAGTCTCTGGACAGGCAGGTTTGTCACGGTAAGTGACCAAGGCAGTCTCTAGACAAACAGGCATATACGACCTGAGCTGGTGGAGCCTCCTGGTAGGCTGCAGTCGGATGGCAGATGATCGCTCCCAGGTGAGCAGGCAAGAGTCTCTGGAATAGCCGGGGATCTCTGCTGATGATGTCCGAACCTCTAGATAGAGCTGCAGTCGGATGGCAGATGATTGCTCCCAGGTGAGCAGGCAAGAGTCTCTGCAATAGCCGGGATCTCCGCAGATGATGTCCGAACCTCTGGATAGAGCTGCAGTCGGATGGCAGATGATCGCTCCCAGGTGAGCAGGCAACAGCCGGGATCTCTGCTGAAGATGTCCGAACCTCTGGATAGAGCTGCAGTCAGATGGCCGACAGGCAAACAGACAGGTAACAGGCAGGCAACTGGAAACAGGAGCTGATGGCTGAAGCAGAGTTAGACTGCACAGAAACAACATTGCTCGGGCACCTCCATTAAGGAGGAAGCCCTTAATATAGGGTGGAGTCCACCAGCATTGGCTGGAGACTGATTTGGAAAATGCGGCGCGCTCCTTTAAGAGCGGGGAGGGTGCGGGCGCGCGCCCTAAGGCCAGCAGCAGGGAAGGAGCGCGCGGGACCAGCAGGGCGGAAGGAGGATGCCGAGGATGCCAGAGGCGCAGAGGAGGCTGGGAGCACTGAGGACGCTGAGCGCAGGTGAGGAGAGCGACGTCCCTGTCTGGCAGCAGGCAGGGACGCGGGCGCTACAGTACCCCCCCCTCTAGGCCCCCCCCTCTTTAGGCCAGAAAAAAATTTAGCTAGGATGAGAGGGGCATGGATGTTCTCCCGAGGTTTCCAGGTTCTCTCCTCAGGACCAAACCCCTTCCAATCCACCAAAAAATAAGTCTTTTTTCCTACCCTTTTTGTGGCCAGAATGTTCTCTACCTCAAATTCATCATCAGCAGACACTGGAGCAGGAGGTGTACCTGTAGACTTAAAAAAAGAGTTAAGAACCACAGGTTTGAGGAGAGATACATGAAAAGAATTAGGAATTCGCAAATTGGCCGGGAGTTTCAATTTATAGGACACCGGGTTGATCTGACTGATGATCTCAAAAGGACCGATGAACCGAGGACCTAACTTGTAGGACGGAATTTTGAGTCGAACATATTTGGACGAAAGCCAGACTTTGTCCCCAGGACGGAATTGAGGAGGATCCAGACGTTTTTTGTCAGCATGTCTTTTCATGCGCTCGGATGACTGAATGAGTGCGGACCGGGTACTCTCCCAGATGGAGGAGAATTCTCTAACCAGAGATTCCGCAGCTGGATTGTCCACAGAGATGGAAACAGGGACAGGGATCCGAGGGTGCTGACCGAAGACTACAAAAAACGGAGACTTGGTGGAAGATTCGCTCTCATGATTATTGTAGGAGAATTCGGCCCAAGGCAGGAGCTCCACCCAGTCAGAATGGTGGGCATTAACGAAGTGTCGAAGATAACTGGTCAAATTCTGATTTATTCGTTCAACTTGTCCATTGGACTGTGGGTGGTAAGCGGAGGAAAAATCCAGGGTGACGTCTAGCAACTTACAAGTGGCTCTCCAGAAGCGTGAGGTGAACTGAACCCCACGATCCGACACAATGTGACGAGGCAGACCATGAAGACGGAAGATGTGGCGGATAAAGTCTTTAGCCAACTCGGGTGCAGACGGAAGACCTGGCAGAGGAATGAAGTGAGCCATCTTGGAAAAGCGGTCAGTGACCACCCAAATGACTGTACAACCAGCAGAGACGGGAAGATCAGTAATGAAGTCCATGGCTATATGCTGCCAGGGGGCAGCGGGTACAGGAAGCGGAAGAAGACGGCCGGTAGGCAGGTGTCTCGGAACTTTGTTGCGGGCACAGGAAACACAGGCAGAAACAAAGTCTATTACGTCTTTGTGCAGGGTAGGCCACCAATAATGCCGGGTAATGAGTTGGAGGGTCTTTTTTTGACCAGCGTGGCCAGCGAGTTTAGATGAATGACCCCAATGTAGGATTCTCTTCCGATCAGTTTCTGATACGAACGTCTTACCAGGAGGGAGACGATTTAAACTCACGGGAGCCACCTGCATCACTCTGGCGGGATCGATGATATGCTTAGGTTCCTCCTCGAGATCCGACACCAGGAAAGACCGAGACAAGGCATCCGCCTTGATGTTTTTGTCAGCTGGGCGAAAATGCAAAAGAAAATCGAAGCGGGCAAAAAACAAGGACCACCGGGCTTGGCGAGGGTTAAGTCTCTGGGCAGCTGGAGGTATGCCAGATTCTTGTGGTCCAGTGTAAATGATTACCGGATGAAGAGCCCCTTCGAGTAGGTAACGCCACTCCTCCAATGCCAACTTGATGGCCAATAACTCTCGGTCTCCTATGGAGTAGTTGCGCTCGGAGGAGGAGAAGAGTTTGGAGAAGAAACCGCAGGATACCATCCTCCCGGATGAAGCTTTTTGGGTAAGTACCGCTCCGGCTCCAGCAGAGGAAGCGTCCACCTCCAGGAAGAACTGCTTGTTGCCATCCGGGCGATGCAGCACTGGAGCGGAAGAGAAGGCCTGTTTTAGAGAAAGGAAGGCCTCCTCTGCTTCGGGCGTCCACTGTTTGGGGTTAGCATCCTTGCGGGTGAGCGCGGAGATTGGAGCAGTCCTGGAAGAGAAGTGCGGTATGAAGAGACGGTAATAGTTGGCAAATCCCAGGAACCGCTGAATGGCCTTCAACCCCTCCGGTCGGGGCCACTTCTCGATGGCAGACAATTTCTCCGGATCCATTCGTAGGCCTGTCTGAGAAATGATGTAGCCCAGAAACGGAAGCGATGTCTGCTCAAAGAGGCACTTCTCATATTTGGCGAAGAGGTGATTCTGCCTGAGCCTGAGCAGAACCTGACGAACATCCCTCCGGTGAGACTGAAGATCCGGAGAGAAGACCAAGATGTCGTCAAGGTACACCACAACGCAGGAGTAGAGGAGGTCCCGGAAGATGTCATTGACCAACTCCTGAAAGACTGCTGGAGCATTACAGAGACCAAAGGGCATCACCAAGTACTCGTAGTGGCCGTCCCGGGTGTTGAATGCCGTCTTCCATTCATCTCCTCGACGGATACGAACCAGGTTGTATGCTCCACGAAGATCTAGTTTGGTGAAGACTCTAGCCCCTCTAAGACGATCAACAATTCTGGAATGAGCGGAAGAGGTACTTATTCTTCACCGTGATCAAATTTAGGCCTCTGTAGTCAATACAGGGACGGAGAGATCCGTCCTTCTTTTTTACGAAGAAGAAACCTGCTCCCGCTGGGGAGGTAGATTTCCGGATGAATCCTTTTGCTAAGTTCTCCTCGATATATTCGGACATCGACCTGGTCTCAGCAGCGGACAACGGGTAAATACGCCCACGGGGAGGCGTGGTACCGGGTAGCAGGTCGATCGGGCAATCATATGGTCTATGCGGGGGTAATGTCTCTGCTTCCTTTTTATTGAAGACATCAGCAAATGACCAATATGGAATCAGGAGTCCTGGTAGATTAGCAGGAGTAGGAGAAGGACAGACGGGATGAACAGGCACCAGACACGTTTTATGACAGTCCTGTCCCCAGCGAAGAATCTCTCCATTCTGCCAGTCAAGCACAGGTGCATGCTTTTGGAGCCAAGGCAGACCTAGTAAGAAAGCATGAAAGAGTCCCGGTAAAACATGAAATGAGATGCTCTCAGAATGCAACATTCCCACCTGCAGGGTTATGGCTTCGGTGATAAGTCGGATGGAACGAGGTAGGAGACCCCCATCCACAGCAGCAACAGATACTGGTTCAACAAGAGGTTTGGTGGGAATGCGATACTTCTCTACTAGAGCCTGTGACACGAGATTCCCAGCTGCTCCAGAATCAAGTTGGGCCATCTCGAAGTAACGGTTCTTACCGAGAAGAATTGAGACCGAGAGCAGCAGAGATGAAGAGGATTTATTTTTGTCTAGATTGACCTCTCCGAGCGAACCTAGACACAGGCGTTTCCCGACCTCTCCGGACAGGTTCGGATCCAGTGCTCCTTACTGCCGCAGTAGAAGCAACTTTTCTCGGCACGGTGTGAGTCCTGACGGGTTTGACCATCTTGGTCTGGTCGACCTGCATAGGCTCAGCAGTGTGCACCTGGGGAGAAACGGAAGGGGTTAAATGAGGAAACTTGTTTTTCACGGGTGACCTCTTTGGCTCGTTCCTGGAACCGTAGTATGATTCAAATTTCCGATTGGGCACAAGTTTATAATAAACTCATTCAAGACTAGAGGTATGTTGAATGTGGGGCGACAGAATATCAGTTTTTTGTACAAAATATTGAAGGGTTTTTTTTGTTCGTGAATATGTATTGCGGGAGATTAAACTTCGTGAAGCACTGCTATACGATAACAGGCGCCCCATACCTAGGGGAGCTGAATCGGACCGTGAATGAAACACGATGATCACGGGAGCCGATTTCATTCCAGGGTGCGTGTGGCATCCGGATTGAGGTCCAGGACAATGTAGACCGAGCAGCTCTGACACAGTTCGAAGTGAAGGGGGTAGGATGCCCCTACTGTGAACAGAGAAACGGGTCTGGTTGGTGGAACCACTAAGCTTTATTATACAAGACAATTTACTTGCAAGAGAGCGGGTGGCATCCGGGAATAGGACAGGGAATCACGGCAATTAGCCAGGCAGTCTCTGGACAGGCAGGTTGTCACAGCAAGTGACCAAGGAAGTCTCTGGACAGGCAGGTTGTCACGGCAAGTGACCTGGGCAGTCTCTGGACAGGCAGGTTGTCACGGCAAGTGACCTGGGCAGTCTCTGGACAGGCAGGTTGTCACGGCAAGTGACCAGGGCAGTCTCTGGACAGGCAGGTTGTCACGGCAAGTGACCAGGGCAGTCTCTGGACAGGCAGGTTGTCACGGCAAGTGACCAGGGCAGTCTCTGGACAGGCAGGTTGTCACGGCAAGTGACCAGGGCAGTCTCTGGGCAGGCAGGTTTGTCACGGCAAGTGACCAGGGTAGTCTCTGGGCAGGCAGGTTGTCACGGCAAGTGACCAGGGCAGTCTCTGGACAGGCAGGTTTGTCACGGTAAGTGACCAAGGCAGTCTCTAGACAAACAGGCATATACGACCTGAGCTGGTGGAGCCTCCTGGTAGGCTGCAGTCGGATGGCAGATGATCGCTCCCAGGTGAGCAGGCAAGAGTCTCTGGAATAGCCGGGGATCTCTGCTGATGATGTCCGAACCTCTAGATAGAGCTGCAGTCGGATGGCAGATGATTGCTCCCAGGTGAGCAGGCAAGAGTCTCTGCAATAGCCGGGGATCTCCGCAGATGATGTCCGAACCTCTGGATAGAGCTGCAGTCGGATGGCAGATGATCGCTCCCAGGTGAGCAGGCAACAGCCGGGGATCTCTGCTGAAGATGTCCGAACCTCTGGATAGAGCTGCAGTCAGATGGCCGACAGGCAAACAGACAGGTAACAGGCAGGCAACTGGAAACAGGAGCTGATGGCTGAAGCAGAGTTAGACTGCACAGAAACAACATTGCTCGGGCACCTCCATTAAGGAGGAAGCCCTTAATATAGGGTGGAGTCCACCAGCATTGGCTGGAGACTGATTTGGAAAATGCGCGCGGCTCCTTTAAGAGCGGGGGAGGGTGCGGGCGCGCGCCCTAAGGCCAGCAGCAGGGAAGGAGCGCGCGGGACCAGCAGGGCGAGAAGGAGGACGCCGAGGATGCCAGAGGCGCAGAGGAGGCTGGGAGCACTGAGGACGCTGAGCGCAGGTGAGGAGAGCGACGTCCCTGTCTGGCAGCAGGCAGGGACGCGGGCGCTACACCACACACCTAGATAAGTTCCTTGTGGGGTCTATTTTCCAAAATGGGGTCACTTGTTGGGAATTTCCACTGTTTAGGCGCATCAGGGGCTCTCCAAATGCGACATGACGCCCCCAGACCATTCCATCAAAGTCTGCAATCCAAAACGTCACTACTTCCCTTCCGAGCCCCAACGTGTACCCATACAGTAGTTTTCTCCCACATATTGGGTATCAGCGTACTCAGGACAAATTGGGCAACAACTTTTGGGGTCCAATTTCTCCTGTTACCCTTGTAAAATAAAATATTGGGGCGAAAAAATCATTTTTGCAAAAAAAAAAAAGATTTTTTATTTTTACGGCTGTGCGTTATAAACTTCTATGAAGCACTTCGGGGTTCAAAGTGCTCACCACACATCTAGATAAGTTCCTTGTGGGGTCTATTTCCAAAATGGGGTCACTTGTGGGGGTTTCCACTGTTTAGGCGCATCAGGGGCTCTCCAAATGCGACATGACGCACCCAGACCATTCCATCAAAGTCTGCAATCCAAAACGTCACTACTTCCCTTCCGAGCCCGACGTGGCCCATACAGTAGTTTTCTCCCACATATTGGGTATCAGCGTACTCAGGACAAATTGGACAACAACTTTTGGGTCCAATTTCTCCTGTTACCCTTGTGAAAATAAAATATTGGGGGCGAAAAAATCATTTTGTAAAAAAAAAAGGATTTTTTATTTTTACGGCTGTGCGTTATAAACTTTGTGAAGCACTTCGGGGTTCAAAGTGCTCACCACACATCTAGATAAGTTCCTTGTGGGGTCTATTTGCCAAAATGGGTCATTTGGGGGTATCCACTGTTTAGGTGCATCAGGGGCTCTCCAAATGTGACATGCGCCCCCAGACCATTCCATCAAGTCTGCAATCCAAAACGTCACTACTTCCCTTCCAGAGCCCCGACGTGCCCATACAGTAGTTTTCGCCCACATATTGGGTATCAGGTACTCAGGACAAATTGGACAAAACTTTTGCGTTCAATTTCTTCTGTTACCCTTGTGAAAATAAAAATTGGGGTGCGAAAAATCATTTTTGTAAAAAAAAAAAAAGATTTTTTATTTTACGACTGTACGTTATAAACTTTAGTGAAACACTGGGGGTTCAAAGTTCTCACAACAATCTAGATAAGTTCCTTGAGGGGTCTAGTTTCCAAAATGGTGTCATTTATGGGGGTTTCCACTGTTTAGGCAGATCAGGAGCTCTCCAAACACGACATGGCGTCCAGCCAATTCCTGCGTTGAAAAAGTCAGACGGCGCTCCTTCCCTTCCAAACTCTGCCATGCACCCAAACAGTGGTTTACCCCCACATATGGGGTATCAGCGCACTCAGGACAAATTGCACAATAACTTTTGGAGTCTTGTTACCCTTGGAAAAAAAAAATTGGGTGAAAAGATCATTTTTGTGGAAAAAAATAGATTTTTAAATTTTACGGCTCTACGTTATAAACTTGTGTGAAGCACTTGGGGGTTCAAAGTGCTCATCAAAATCTAGATAAGTTCCTTAGGGGGTCTAGTTTCCCAAATGGGGTCCTTTGTGGGGGGTTTCCACTGTTTAGGCACATCAGGGGCTCTCCAAATGCAACATGGACCAAACTCAATTCCACCAATTTTGGTTGGAAAAAGTCAAATGGTGCTCTTCCATTCCGAAGCTCTGCCGTGCGCCCAAACAGTGGTTCCCCCCCACATATGGGGTATCAGCGTACTCAGGACAAATTGTACAACAACTTATGTGGTCCAATTTCTCCTGTTACCCTTGGGAAAATAAAAAATTAGTGACTAAAAGATAATTTTTGTGGGAAAAAATAGGATTTTTTATTTTCATGCCCGGGCATTTTTAAACTTTTGTGAAGCACTTGGGGTTCAAAGTGCTCACCAAGATCTAGATAAGTTCCTTAGGGGGTCTAGTTTCCAAAATGGGGTCACTTGTGGGGGGTTTCCACTGTTTAGGCTCATCTGGGGCACTGCAAACAGAACATGACCCCCATTAACGTCTGCATTCCAAAACGTTACTACTTCCTTTCCAAGCCCTGCCGTGCGCCCAAACAGTTCCCCCCCCCACATATGGGGTATCAGCGTACTCAGGACAAATTGGACAACAACTTTTGGGGTCCAATTTCCTTGGGAAAATTCAAAAATTTGGGACTAAAAATCATTTTGTGGAAAATTGATTTTTTTTTTTTCACACCCAGGCTTTATAAACTTTTGTGAAACACTTGAGGGTTCAAAGTGCTCACAACAGATCTAGATAAGTACCTTAGGGGGTCTAGTTTCCAAAATGGTGTCACTTGTGGGGGGTTTCCACTGTTTAGGCGCATCAGGGGCTCTCCAAACGCGACATGGCATCCAATCTAAATTCCAGCCAATTTTAGTTTGAAAAAGTCAAACGTCGCTCCTTCCCTTACGAGCTCTGCCGTGTGCCCAAACAGTGGTTTTCCCCCACATATGGGGTATTGGCATACTCAGGAGAAATTGCATAACAACCTTATCTGTCCATTTTCTCCTTTTACCCTTGTGAAAATAAAAAAAAAGTTTGTAAAAGATCATTTTTGTGGCTAAAAAGTAAAATATTCATTTTTTCCTTCCACGTTGCTTTAGTTACTGTGAAGCACCTGAAGGGTTAATAAACTTCTTGAATGTGGTTTTGAGTACCTTGAGGGGTGCAGTTTTTAGAATGGTGTCACTTTTGGGTATTTTCTGCCATATAGACCCCTCAAAGTGACTTCAAATGTGAGGTGGTCCCTAAAAAAAATGGCTTTGTAAATTTTGTTGTAAAAATGAGAAATCGCTGGTCAACTTTTAACCCTTATAACTTCCTAACAAAAAAAAAATTTGGTTCCAAAATTGTGCTGATGTAAAGTAGACATGTGGGAAATGTTATTTCTTAACTATTTTGTGTGATATATTTCTCTGTTTTAAGGGAATAAAAATTCAAATTTGAAAATTGCAAAATTTTCAAAATTTTCGCCATATTTGCGTTTTTTTCAAAAATAAACGCAAGTTATAGCGAAGAAATTTTACCACTATCATGAAGTACAATATGTCACGAGAAAACAATCTCAGAATCGCGAAGATCCGTTGAAGCGTTCCAGAGTTATAACCTCATAAAGAGACAGTGGTCAGAATTGTAAAAATTGGCCCGGTCATTAACGTGCAAACCACCCTTGGGGGTGAAGGGGTTAATGGGGAGGCAATGATGATGATGATGGGGAGGCAATGATAATGGGAAGGCAATGATGATGATATTAATGGGGAGGCAATAATGATAGGGAGGCAATGATAATGGGAAGGCAATGATGATGATATTAATGGGGAGGCAATGATAATGGGAAGGCAATGATGATGATATTAATGGGGAGGCAATGATGATGATGATGGGCAGGCAATGACGATGATAATGGGCAGGCAAAAATTCTGGCTCCTAAATTTTTTGGCTGGCTCCTAGATTCTGAACAACTTTGTCGACCCCTGCCCTTGTTTTTCCACTTTTTTTACTGGCACTTGCTGTTTACTATTATTCTTTTTACAACAGAGTATTTTTGGTTTTACTGTGCTTTTTTGTGTTTTCAGTCTCCTGATTCATTGATGTATGGAGGAGCGCGCCACTTGTTAGACTCTCCTGATTCATTGATGTACAGAGAAGCGCGCCACTTGTCAGAAATTTATGTATGGAGGATCACGAAACTTGTCAGACGTTCCAGATTCATTAGTGTATGGAGGAGTGTGCCACTTGTCAGACACTCCTGATTCATTGGTGTACGTAGAAGCGCGCCACTTGTCAGACATTGATGTATGGAGGATCGCGAAACTTGTCAGACTCTCCTGATTCATTGATGTATGGAGGAGCGTGCCACTTGTCAGACACTCCTGATTCATTGGTGTACGGAGAAGCGCGCCACTTGTCAGACATTGATGTATGGAGGATCGCGAAACTTGTCAGACTCTCCTGATTCATTGGTGTACGGAGGAGCGCGCCACTTGTCAGACACTCCTGATTCATTGGTGTACGGAGAAGCGCGATCATTGATGTATGGAGGATCGCGAAACTTGTCAGACTCTCCTGATTCATTGATGTATGGAGGAGCGTGCCACTTGTCAGATGCTCCTAATTGGTGTACGGAGGAACGCACACTTGTCAGACTCTCATGTCAGATTCATTGATGTATGGAGGATCGCGAAACTTGCCAGACTTACCTGATTCATTGGTGTAAGGAGGAGCGCGCCACTTGTCAGATGCTCCTGATTAATTGGTGTACAGAGGATCGCGCTACTTGTCAGAATCTCCTGATTCATTGGTGTGCGGAGGAGCGCTCCACTTGCCAGGCGTTCCTGATTCATTCGTGTACGGAGAAGCACACCACTTGTCAGGTGCTCATGATTCATTGGTATGAAGAGGAGTGCTCCACTTGTCAGACTCTCCTGATTCATAGTTGTATGGAGGAGCTCATTTCTTGTCAGAAACGCCTGATTTATTGGTGTTGGAGGAGAACACCACTTGTCAGATTCTCCGGATTCATTGGTGTACGAAGGAGCGCAACATTGCCAGACGCTCCTGATTCATTGGTGGTACCGGTAGGATGAGAATCCAACTTGTCAGACTCTCCGGATTCATTGTGTATGAAGGAGCGGCCCACTTGTCAGATGCTCCTAATTGGTGTACGGAGGAGCACACTTGTCGGACTCTCTGTCATGTGGGCAGCCAGTGTGCTGATGGGGCGCGCGAGGTTGGAGTGGGGCGCCACTGCAGGGTGGCTAATTAATTGGTGGGGATGGCACTGGCCTGCTTGATTCAGGGTCGGGGGCGCGCCTGCCAGCGTTCCTGATCATTGTGCGGGGAGCCACCATGTCAGCTGGCTATGAAGTAGAAGAGGAGTGCTCACTTGCAGACGTCCATTCATAGTTGTATGACGGGCTCATTCTTGTCAGAAAGCGATTTATGGGTTGGATGAACACCACTCAGATCACGGACATGGTGTCAGAGAGAGGAAGTGCCGGCTGCTGATTATTGTGTACGGGAGGAGAGCACATGCAGAGGATGCTTGGTGCACGAGAGACTGTCAGACACTCCTGATTCATTGGTGTACGGAGGAGCAAGGGCGGACATACTGCATGTGCAGCCAGTGTGGCTGCATCGGGGCCCGGAGGTGGAGTGGGGCCCCTGCAGGGTGGCTAATAATGAGGGCAATCTGGCCTGTTTATCCGGCTCGGGGGGCCCCTGGCCAGATTCCTATCATGTGCGGCGATCCCTGCAGCTCCGCTGGCTATAAGAGAATATGGCAGCGGAGCTGCAGCGATCCATCCTGCTTCCTGCCGGCGCTTCCTGTCTCACATAGCAGTACGGTTGGATGACATCATCACTCAGCACACGGCTGTGCCAGAGAGAGGAAGCTGCCGGCGACGATGATGCTGCGGGAGAGAGTGCGGAGAGGTGCTGTGTGTGTAGAGATGAGTGGTGTGTGTGTGTGTGTGCGTAGCGCTGCGGGGGAACGTGCAGAGAGGTGAATTTTGTTTGTGTAGGTAGAGGAGAGGGTAATGATGAAGAGAAGGCAATGATGGGGTGGTGGGGAGAAAGCAATGATGGAGGTGGTGGAAAGGACAATGATGGGGTGGTGGAAAGGGAAATGGTGGGGAGGAGGAAATGATGGAAGTGGGGGAGAGGACAATAATGGTGTGTGGGGGAGAGAAGGACAATGAGGGGTGTGGGGGATTGGGATGGGAGGAAGGGGGATTTATAATTGACTTAGGAACAGAGGGAGGTGGAGGAAGACGTTATTATCGCTCATTATGTCTAACACAGTCCTTTAGTATATAGTGTACTCACTTATTATACATAGCACAGTCACTTAGTATATAGTGTACTCGCTTATTACATATAGCGCCATCCCTCAGTATATAGTGTAGTCACTTTTTATGTAGTCCCTTAGTATATAGTGTACTCACTTATGTATAATACAGTCCCTTAGTATATCATGTACTCATTATGTATAGCACAGTCCCTTAGTACAGTTTCACTCTTTGTTTCATTGCAGCCATTTGGTCAATTCAAAAAAGTTATTTTTTTTTTCTGATTAATGCACACTCTGCACCCCATCTTGACTGAAAAAAAAACAGAAATGTAGAAATTTTTGCAATTTATTAAAAAAGAAAAACTGAAATATCACATGGTCATAAGTATTTAGACCCTTTGCTCAGACACTCATATTTAAGTCACAGTGTCATTTGGATGTTTTGGGTTGTCATTATGTTTTAAAAAGAGAAAGCACAGTAGTTTGACAATAAATGGCTTCACCCAACCACTAACCATAAGTGGAGAAAAAGTTTGTTGTTATCATTCATATTCTCTGAAAAAAGGCCAAGAAAGCAAAAATTCTGCCGGGGTATGTAAACTTTTAGGAAACAACTGTATATGCCCCATCCTGGTATATATGGCCCCCATCCTGGTATATATGGCACCATATATTCAAAACATAGAAAAAAACAAACACTTGTACTTTTCTTCCCTCTGCTTCCACGCAACGCATCATCATGTTCAGGGCACATCAGTGTGATGATCTGCCTGCTGTGCCCTGAATGGGTCAGCGGTGAGCGGTGATCACAGGCTATACAATAAGAATATGTGCGCACTTTGAGTACTTGCTTGCAGAAATTCCTGCAAGGTTTCTGCTTCACTTGGCAGCAAAAATGCTGCAGGAAAAACGTGCTTTTTGCTGCGGTTTTTGATGCATTTTTGCACCAAAAGTTCTCACGCAGCAGCGGTGGTGCCGTAAGTGAAATCACCTGAGCTCATTAGCCGATGAACTCGTGTGACCTCCTGTCAGTGTATCGCCGGTGGCTGGTTACAGCAGTCACATCTCCCGATGTGACTGTTCTACAAGTGAGATCGCTGTGGGACACTCTGGATTACGTGGACTACTGGGGACAGGAGAGTATATGGCTGTTTATTATTTTTAATTGTTTACAGGGGGCATGGGCATCGAGGATTTGGTGTTAAGTGAGTATAATATGTTTTTTATTTTTTTTAAAATGTATTTATTTTCCTTTTTTTAACGTTTGAACGTAGGCGCCAGCTGACAAGAGACTACTTCTCCCATCAGCGGCCCTTGCTATCACTGTTCAGTGACAGCAGACGTAGTCTAATGGGAGTAGTAGTCTCTCATCAGCTGACGCCCATGATCTGCTGTAAGCTTTTTACTGCGAGTCACAGTATCTCTGCGGGGTCACGCTGACATCTGACAGGGTAACCCACAGCGCTCTGACCGCGGTAACGATCTTACCAGTAGTAAAGTTACCGCAGATCAGAACTGCTACGACGGTGTTTTCCATGGTGTCACACAGATGACAGCGTGGGAAACACCACAGGAAATCTGTATAAACTCCAGAAATCTGCAGCAAATCCACAAACATTTTTATACCTGCGTTTTTGCTGCGGTTTTGACTGACTCAATAAAAGTCAATGGGTGAAAAACGCTAAAAATCCGCACAAAGAATTGACATACTGCAGAAAAAAACACACTGAAATACTCCAAGGAAAATGACTCATCATGTGTACAGCACTTCAGGATTCTCATTGAATTAGCGTTTTTGGCCTATTTGTGTGTGGAAAACACTGTGAAAATGCACCAAAAACGCACCGTGTGCACACAGCCTAATACTGACAGGCTGAGATCACCACTTTCCGCCGCAGATGCTCACCTCACCTAAGATCTCTGCTCCCCTGCACTTCCTTTCCCCGGCAGCTCCGGTCATCGCACGCACTGAGCTGTGGGCTACAACAAAATGGCCATGATCTTCTTCCCACAGCTGTGACCTGGACTGCCCAGGGAGCATGCCCAGGTCACAGAGGCATGAGGAGCGGACTCAATACAAGATATGCGGTCGCCGGCCGACCGAAGGCTCTTATGCCCAGAGGATGCCGTAAGTGAGGTGTTTAACTGTCCTGCTGAGACACTTATACCCCCTTGAATGAAAATGGCCGCTCACAGTGATTAAAGTATAAATTAATTAAAAAAGTATTAAACTTCTTCGAATTCAAGATTTAACAAATACAAGATTTTAGGGATGTCGTGGCAGGAGGAGTTGAAAATGGTTTCCCCATAATGTGAGGAAAACCTTTGCCAGATTTTTATATACAGTACAGACCAAATGTTTGGACACACCTCATTTAAAGATTTTTCTGTATTTTCATGACTATGAAAATTGTAAATTCACACTGAAGGCTACTTTAAAGAACCTAGAATATAAGACATAATTTCAGTTGTTACACACTTTTTTGTTAAGTATATAATTCCACATGTGTTAATTCATAGTTTTGATGCCTTCAGTGTGAATGTACAATTTTCATAGTCATGAAAATACAGAAAAATCTTTAAATGAGAAGGTGTGTCCAAACTTTTGGTCTGTACTGTATATGGTAGAAGTTACCGGTTTTCTGTTTGCCTGCATCGTCGTGACCACCCGATTCAACAGACCTTGAGACATTAAGATCTGCCTCTCAGGATCCAAACTGTCACATGCAATAGTTGTATATTGTGAAGGACAACATCTGCAAGGAGTTTGTGTGTTCTCCCCGTGTTTGCGTGGGTTTCCTCCAGGTTCTCCGGTTTCCTCCCACATTCCAAAAAACATACTGATAGGGAATCTAGATTGTGAGCCCTATCGGGGACAGTGACGATAATGTGTGCAAAACTGTAAAGCACTGCGGAATATGTTAGCGCTATATAAAAATAAAGATTATTATTATTATGTAGGAAGGGACCTTGAGAGCAAAGGTCGTCAGTCTCTGTAAGAGGAAGCAGAACTTCTAGAGCGATGTGATTTAATAGAGGAAACCAGCTCCTTTTCGGCCGGATCAGTATTAGCATAGCCTGATCTTCCAGGATTTTTCTCAGGACCCTCGGGATTAATTTAAAAGGTGGGAAGGCATATAGTACATTTTTGTCCCATTTTTGGGACAAGACGTTCAGCCTGTCCAGGTTGTCTTCCAGGTTCAAGAAGAAGAAGCTTGCAACTTTTGCTTTTTTCTCGGTTGCAAACAGGTCTATTTGATGGACACCCTAACGCTGGGTTAGCTATTGAAACATGTCCGTATTTAATTTCCATTCTGAGGACTATTCTGTTTTACTACTGAGAAAGTCTGTCACCTTGTTTTGGCAGCCTTTCAGGTAAACCGCTGATCTAGACAGAACAGTCCTCTCTGCTCACTGAAACATTTGTAAAGGGTATGCCACACTAAACGAGATCGCTAACGAGATTGTTAAAATACGTCACTATTTAGCGATCTCGTTAGCGACGTCGTTGTGTGTGGCATGTAGCAACGATGTGGCCCCTGCTGTGATGTCGCTGATCGTTCACTAGAGTTCTGGACCGTATTTTGATTGTTGGCGTCCCGCTGTTGAGCCTGAATCGTTGTGTTTGGCACCTTTTGTGAACGATGTGCGACCTCGTTGACGACGCATTAGTCAGTGGCGCAGGCTGGACTTGGTTTTCTTTCGTTAACGCCCTTCAGCTCCGATTGGTGACCACAACATCACCTCAGCTATAATAACTGTGCCCCCATCCATTGTTTCCAGAGCACTTTGTGGGTGACTCCAACGGTGCTTCGTGCGTTGTTGCGAGGATAGTATTGTGTGTCGGAGTTTTGCGATCCTGTTTGTGGCGTAGTGGTGGGTTTTGCGATCCTGTCTGAGTCGCTAGAGCGCTTCATCTTTCCTATTTGGATTTGGATCTTCAGGATATTTGGATTCAAGGTACATATTGTTTGTGATGTTGTTTGATACGTTTTTTTACCTTATTTTTTTTTTCGTCTGCTTTATTTATTTTACACCCCCCACCATTTTAGACATTTGTTAACTGTATTTTAAATGTTAACTGAAAAGTTAACAAACATTTTTTTTTTATATATATATTTTTTTATTTTATTCTTTATTTTATTTTGTTTAAACACTTTATTAATAGTAATTAATTAGTAATTAACTTTTCTCTTCTTTACGTACAGGTTGCACATAATGAACCTGTCCACCGCGGAGGTATGATTGTGGCAGTTGCACTATCAATGGAGGCAGATCGTCAGGAAGAGGCGCGGGTGGAAGAGAGGCGCTCCAAGCGAAAGCGTCGCATGTGGACTAGAGAATGGCTGGAGCAGAGGTCCAAATTCACCCACATGCATCTAGTGAGGGAGTTGCAGGAGAAGAATCCGCAGGATTTCTGGAATTATCTACGGATGTCGGAGGATTCATTCAAGCTCCTACTGGAAGCTGTGAGGCCACTCATTGAACGGCAGGATACCCGGATGCGTGCAGCTGTTTCAGCAGAGGAACGTTTGGCAGTAATGCTGCGATTTCTGGCAACCGGACGTTCAATGAAGGATTTGCAATTTTCGGCTGCAATTTCTCGATCGCTGCTTGGAGTACTAATTCCGGAGACATGCAACGCCATCGTCCTCAGTTTACGGAGCTACATGCCTTTTCCCAAATCAGTGGCGGAATGGCAAATTATTGCCTCTGATTTTGATAGGATTTGGCAGTTCCCAAACTGTGGTGGTGCCTTGGATGGCAAACATGTGCGGATCACGCAACCAGCCAAAAGCGGATCCTTTTTTCATAATTACAAGGGCTACTTCAGCGTGATCCTCATGGCCCTTGTTAATGCCAATTATGAATTTATTAACGTTGATGTTGGCATTAATGGAAGGGTTTCTGACGGTGGCGTTTTGGAGCACACAAGTTTTGGTGAACGATTGTTTAGTAATAAACTTAACTTGCCAACCAACATGGACACCACCGCCAACCTAAACTTTGTGTTTGTGGGTGATGAAGCCTTCCCCCTTCATGAGCATCTTGTGAAGCCATATCCACAAAAGACTTTGACAGGGGAAAGGCGGATTTTTAATTACAGACTCTCTAGGGCACGGCGCGTTGTGGAGAATGCCTTCAGCATAATGGCCAACCGCTTCAGGGTTTTCCACACTCCAATCAACATGAAGCTGGAATCCATAGACTCTGTGGTGTTGGCCTGTTGTGTGCTGCACAATTTTCTATGAAAACGCGATGCTGGAACTTACAGTCCGCCAGGCTTCATGGACTCGGACAGCAATGGTGACGTGGTGCTTGGAGAATGGCGTAACAATGATCCCGCTATTGCAGGCCTTCAACCTGTCAATCAAGGCAGGAGCAAGGACGATGCGAAGGCCGGCCGAGACAAGTACTGCCATTACTTTAATGGGCCTGGTGCAGTGAGTTGGCAGCATCAGATATAGTTTGATTTTGATAATGTTTTACTTTTGCCTTTTTTTAACAATCTTTTTATAATAAAAAATTTTTATTTTAAAAATGCATTTGTGTTTTTTTTCAATTATTTTACCAATATGGGAGAAGGGATAATGATGGGTGAGATGTGGGGAGGGAGTAATGGGGATGGCAACGAGACATGTTACCAGCTGCTGTAGTTTTTAAAATCTTTTCTAATGTTTTTTGTTGTCTTTATTTTTTTTTTACATTGTATCTACTTGTCACACACGGGGTCATGGGAGTACCATCAGTCATAGGAGTTCATTGTTAAAAAAAAAAGACCCGAACACTTATAATCCTGAAAAGAGGATTGAGCACAGCTTGCTTTTTGAATGGCTATCTCCTGACCAAGTTTTTAACCAGATGGCCCGCCTAGCTGTGTTGGAAAGGACATTACTTCTGGCTGCAAATCTTATTGAGTCAACCAATGCATCAGGCAGGGCCGGCTCCAGGTTTTTATGGGCCCCGGGCGAAAGAGCCTCAGTGGGCCCCTTTAACACAGACCACGATTCATGATGCACAGATACAGCAGAGAAATATAGGTACAGTACAATGTCAAATACTTCACTTCTTCCATTACATGAGTGATATCTATTGTAAATTGTACAATAGCTCAAAATCCGCCAAATCCTCACAGCGCACAGAACAGACTGGACAGTACAGTCCTCCATACAATATTATGGGCACCACAGTCTCCCCCTCATCACCCATATAATACCCCATGCAGGATGTCACCCCCCATATAATGCTCCATACAGAATACTGGACCCAAAATAATGCTCCATACAGAATACTGGACCCAATATAATGCTCCATACAGGATACTGGTCCCCATATAATGCTCCATACAGGATACTGGTCCCCATATAATGCTCCATACAAAATATGGAGCTCTCCTCTGCGCTGTACTGCGTTCTGCACTGTTACGGCTCAGGAAAGGGCGCTGTGGAAAGACTCCCCATTATCATCATGATTGTCTCCCCATCATCATCATTGCCTCCTTATCATCATCATTGCCTCCCCATCATCATCATGGCCTCCCCATTATCATCAATGCCTGCCCATCATCATCATCTCCTCCCCATCATCATCTTCTCCCCATCATCAATGCCTGCCCATTATCATCAATGCCTGCCCATTATCATCATCTTCTCCCCATCATCATCAATGCCTCCCCATTATCAGCAATGCCTGCCCATCATCATCTCCTCCCCATCATCATCAATGCCTGCCCATCATCATCTTCTCCCCATCAAATATGCCTGCCCATTATCATCAATGCCTGCCCATTATCATCATCTTCTCCCCATCATCATCAATGCCTCCCCATTATCAGCAATGCCTGCCCATCATCATCTTCTCCCCATCATCAATGCCTGCCCATTATCATCAATGCCTGCCCATTATCATCAATGCCTGCCCATTATCATCATCTGCTCCCCATCATCATCAATGCCTCCCCATTATCAGCAATGCCTGCCCATCATCATCTTCTCCCCATCATCAATGCCTGCCCATTATTATCAATGCCTGCCCATTATCATCATCTTCTCCCCATCATCATCATCAATGCCTCCCCATTATCAGCAATGCCTGCCCATCATCACACACAGACAGCACACAAGCACTCTCTCACATACATACACACACACATACATACACACACAAAGCACCGCACTACATACACACAGAGACACACACACGTCTTACCTGTCCGGCGTCCCCGCGCTCTGTGCCACAGCCGGCCGCTGAATGATGACGTCATTCAGCGGCCGGCTGTGAGAGGAAGCGCCGGCGCCCCCTGGAGCCCGGAGCTGCGGCAGCGGAGGCACGGGAGGGGTAAGTATTGTGCCAGCTGATGCCGGGGCCCTGAGCAAGCGGGGGGGGGGGCCCAGTGGCGGCGCTGACACCGCTCTCCTCCGCTAACGGGCGCGGGGGTGCCAGACTGCGAGTGGGCCCCCCCGCCTGCTCAAGGCCCCGGCACTTGCCCGGGTGTGCCGAGTGCTGACGCCGGCCCTGGCATCAGGTATAAATCCCGTTGCCATTTTTAACAATGGAAGGGACTCCAGTGCAATCTCTCTAGGGTATTGGACTTTAGTTAGGCAATCAATTTGTCAATCCAAAAACTCATAGATCTAGCCACTGAGGTGGCAGCTATATTGGCCCTAATGACAGCAACTGAGGCTTCCTAGGTCCTTCTTAGTAACCCCTCTGCCTTCCTAATCATTTAGTCACCAAGATAGGAAAAGTCTTCAAAGGGGGATTAAAGTCTTTTTTTGCCACAATGACAATTGGGATATCAATTTTTGGAATTTCTTCCCAAATCTTGCAAGGACTAAGAAATGTTGTTTGAAACGCGTCTGCCCACTCTATATTCCCACATGGGGGTTGTGATTTTTTATGACATGTAACCAATTTTTATAAAAGATATTTTTTCAATAAAAAATTAAGTATTTAACGGACCTTCCTGAGCGGGATTATACCTTCATGAATTACGTTTTTCCTGCTACACTGCAGTTTCCGTGCTTGGATTCCGAGACCGACTAATGGGTGAGCTGACTTTTTCTATACTTTTTCATAACTCTGGAATGCTTCAACGGATCTTGGCGATTCTGAGACTGTTTTCTCGTAATATATTGAACTTCATTTTAGTGGTAAAATTTCTTCGATATAACTTGCGTTTATTTATGAAAATTTGCATTTTTCAAACTTTGAATTTTTATGCCCTTAAAACAGAGAAATATGTCAAACAAAATAGTTACTAAATAACATTTCCCACATATCTACTTTACATCAGCACGATTTTGGAAACAAATTGTTTTTTGTTAGGAAGTTATAAGGGTTAAAAGTTGACCAGCGATTTCTCATTTTTACAACAATATTTACAAAACCATTTTTTTAGGGACCACCTCACATTTAAAGTCACTTTGAGGGGTCTATATGGCAGAAAATACCCAAAAGTGACACCATTCTAAAAACTGCACCCCTCAAGGTACTCAAAACCACATTCAAGAAGTTTATTAACCCTTCAGGTGCTTCACAGCAATTTTTGGAATGTGGAAGGAAAAAATGAACATTTAACTTTTTAGTCACAAAAATTATCTTTTACAAACAATTTTTTTATTTTCACAAGCAGGGCTGGACTGGCCATCTGGCAATTCTGGCAAATGCCAGAAGGGCCTGTCTGGTTGTGGGCTGCCTTGTCTGCTATGTTGTTAATGGAATCGCTGTTCTCAAGATACCCATGCTGTTAAGAGATGTGACGGAGCACAAAGCCGCTGACTCCGTCACTTACCCCAGCAGGCCACGGGTATCATTAGATATATTGGTCTTGTAGTAATTCTTACTTTCCTCCATCCAAGGTAATATTAGTAATATATCCCATCTGGTGCTTGGGGACGGGGACAGCATGGGCCTGTGTGATTTCAAATGCCAGGGCTGAATTTCAGCCCCAGTTCATACCTGTTCACAAGGGTAAAAGGAGAAAATTGACAGATAAAGTTGTTGTGCAATGTCTCCTGAGTACGAAGATATCCCATATGTGGGGGAAAACCACTGGGCGCACGGCAAGGCTCGGAAGAGAAGGAGCGCCGTTTGACTTTTTCAAACCAAAATTGACTGGAATTGAGATCAGACGCCATGTCGCATTTGGAGAGCCCCTGATGTGCCTAACCAGTGGAAACCCCCACAAGTGACCCCATTTTGGAAACTAGACACCCTAAGGAACTTATCTAGATGTGTGGTGAGCACTTTGAACCCCCAAGTGCTTCACACAAGTTTATAATTTAGAGCCGTGAAAAAAAAATATATTTTTTCCACAAACATATTTTAATCCCCATTTTTTTATTTTCCCAAGGGTAAGAGGAGAAATTGGACTCCAAACGTTGTTGTCCAAATTGTCCTGAGTACGCTGATACCCCATATGTGGGGGGAACCACTGTTTGGGTGCACGGCAGAGCTCGGAAGGAAAGGAGCGCCATTTGACATTTTCATACCAAAATTGGCTGGAATTGAAATCGGACGCCATGTCGCGTTTTGGGAGCCCAGATGTACCTAAACTCTAACTCCAATTCTAACTCCAACCCTAACCCCAAGACACCCCTAACCCTAATCCCCACCCTAGCCATAACCCTAACCACAAACCTAACCCTAAACCCAACCCTAAGCCCAACCCTAATCTCAACCCTAACTTTAGCCCCAACCCTAACCCTAACTTTAGCCCCAACCCTAACGGCAAAATGGAAATAAATACATTTTTTTATTTTATTTTTTTTCCCTAACTAAGGGGGTGATAAAGGGGGGTTTGATTTACTATTTATGGCGGGCTTTAATGTTTGGCAGCTGTCACACACTAAAACGCTTTTTATTGCAAAAAATAGTTTTTGCATCACCATATTTTGAGAGCTACAGTACAGACCAAAACTTTGGACACACCTTCTCATTCAATGATTTTTCTGTATTTTCATGACTATGAAAATTGTAGAATCACACTGAAGGCATCAAAACTATGAATGAACACATGTGGAATTATACATTACACTTTACAAAAAAGTGTGAAACAACTGAAAATATGTCTTATATTCTAGGTTCTTCAAAGTAGCCACCTTTTGCTTTGATTACTGCTTTGCATGCAGAAAAGGTGAACGGATGGACTCTACATGCCTAGTTCCCACCGTGAAGCATGGAGGAGGAGGTGTGATGGTGTGGGGGTGCTTTGCTGGTGACACTGTTGGGATTTATTCAAAATTGAAGGCATACTCAACCAGCATGGCTACCACAGCATCTTGCAGCGGCATGCTATTCCATCCGGTTTGCGTTTAGTTGGACCATCATTTATTTTTCAACAGGACTGTAAGGTTCTGTGTACATGTTCCTGAAACTCAGTTTTTCCGTCAGCCATTTTACTTTCTGTCTTGCTGCAGCTGTCTTGCCCTCAGTCAATATGGAGTTTCCAGCTTGCATGTTCCCGCCCTGATTCTCTCCCTCTTGCTTCTTAAGCAGCCACAGCTGAGCAATCAGTGCTTCAGAATCAAGCCTGCAGTGTACCTGTGACCTGACTCCTGGAAGCCTTGGACCTTGTACTCCAGTTATTTCCTATTGTGGAACTTTGGAACACTCGTGGACTTTGGAACCTTGCTATTTGATAGATCCACGTTTGCATGGACTTATGGTAACAGAGAAGAGATCCTGAACCTGTTGTGGAGAGTGATTGCTGAGCTTAAGTTACTCTGGCCTGCTGTGTCTCCTGCTTTTGTATCTGCAAACTGTGTGACTATTATTGCCACTTGTATGAAGTAATACAAGACCTTCTATATCAAACCTGTGACTCCTGTGTTTTCATCGCACCCAAGCACAAGACACTATATGAACTGTACTCCTTACATTACAAGATTCTGAAGACAAACGTTAGTGTCTGCTGGGTCTGGAAAAGGCTGTGTCTGCTGTAACTGTGGATATCAGATGTCCGGTTGTACTTTCTGTGATAACAGTGGTTGTGACTTCTCACAACCATTCCAGGTGAGCAATTCCCTTAAGTTTTTTTTTCTGCAGTGTTACCACAGGTAAACACTATTGTTTTTTTTTTTTTTCTTTTCTCTTTTGTGTCTGCTGTAACTGTGGATATCAGATGTCCGGTTGAACTTTCTGTGATGATAGTGGTTGTGACTTCTCACAACCATTCCAGGTGAGCAGTTCCCTTAATTTTTTTTTCTCTCTGCAGTGTTACCACAGGTAAACACTATTGTTTTTTTTTTCTCTTCTCCTCTCCTTCCAGTACTCCTGTCTTAAAAGATCTGGAAAATGGAGGCCCGCATAAAGGAACTTTGCGGAGTGACTGATAATATCCTTGCAGATTTGCAGACTAATAAAAACCCGTTTTACAAACCTACAGGACCTCACTAATCACAATTTGCAAGTGTTTGGACAGACTGCCCAGGATTTGCAAGCCAGGATTGAGGTTCTAGAGGAGCGAGTCCAGGCTCCTGCCGTAGCCCCGAGTTCTGGGATTCCCAAGTTGCCCCCTTTTCGTTTTGGCGGTGAACGTGAGAAATTCAGGGGATTTATTAATCAATGCAATCTTTTTTTTTCTGCACATGCTTCACAATTTCCCACTGAACGATCTAAAGTACTTACTATAATTATGTTGCTTACCAACAAGGCTTTGATGTGGGCAAACCCTCTGATTGAGACTGAGGATGAATGTTTGGATCATCTTGATGCTTTCATTTCAGCCATGGGCAGGTGTTTGATGACCCCAATCGAGGTGCAACAGCTGAAGCAGCCATGTTAGCTTTGCGCCAAGGTAAGCACTCGGTAGCTGAATATGCCTTGGATTTCAGGAGATGGGCCCTTGATACCACCTGGGACAGTTCCGCCAAAAAATCTATTTTTCGAAAAGGGTTATCTCCACTGATTAAGGATGAACTTGCTCGTGCCGACCCTCCCACTGCGTTAGGTGACTTTATTAACTACTGCATCCGTATTGATACTCGTCTGACTGAACGCAGGCAAGAGAGATGGTTCGAAAGCAATCGCACTAACCTTTTCCTACCTTCCTCTCCAGCTAAGGAACCTTTGAGTAGGATCACACGGGAACCTGAACCTGAACCCATGCAGGTAGACTCTTTACAACGACGGGTTAGTGATGCACGCAAGGAACATCGTTTTAAGGAGAATCTATGTTTCTATTGTGGTAAGTCAGGGCACTTCATTATAAACTGCCCCAGCCGTTCTCGTAAGACTACTGCAGCACTCATTCACTGTGAGTGTTGCGAGAGGGGATCTGTCAGGTCCGAGCCTCAGGCTCCAGAGAGATCTGCAGCAACAGATCTTGATTTCTCGGACTTAAACTCCGTTACTTCTGAGGACGTTGACTGTGTAAACGCTGCAATTTTTCAAGTTTCCTCAGCGGTGTCCCAGCTGAGTTGTAAGAAAAACAATTCTCATTACTTTCTTTCCATCAAACTCTGGGTTGACTCAGCTTGGGTGTCTAGCTCTGCTATGATCTACTCAGGGGCAAGTGGAAATTTTATGGATGTCTCCTTTGCTCTGAAACAGGGGATACGTTCAGTGAAGAAGGCTACTCCAGTACAGATGGAAACTGTGGATGGCTCCCTGCTGACCTCTGGACCAGTGGATCAGGAAACAGAGCCTTTGAGGGTTCTTATGGGTAAAGATCATCAAGAGAAACTGTCCTTTATGCTTATCTCTTCTCCCCACTTTCCCATTATTCTAGGGCTACCATGGCTGCAGGCTCAGAATCCTACCATTAACTGGGAGACCAAGGAATTACACTTTCCAGAGAAACAGATAAGTCCAAAAGTTTCAGCTTGCTCTGTTCCTAAAGGAACCATGTCAGTCCCTGAACTACCAGCTGTATACCAGGACTATGTGGATTTATGTGACAAGAAGAACGCTGACCAGCTTCCCCTCACCGTCCATATGATTGTCCAATTGAATTATTGCCTGGAGCAGAGATACCTTTTGGTAAGATCTACCCCCTGGCGGGGCCCGAGCTAAAGGCTTTAAAGGATTACATAGACGAAAATCTAGCCAAGGGCTTCATACGCCCCTCTTCATCTCCTGCAGGTGCACCCATCTTCTTTGTAAAGAAGAAAGATGGATCTCTGAGACCCTGCGTAGACTATAGGGAACTCAATAAGGTTACTATTAGAAACCGTTATCCATTGCCTTTAATCCCTGAGTTATTGGAGAGAGTGCGACATGCCAAAATTTTCTCTAAACTAGATCTCCGTGGGGCCTATAACTTAGTCCGTATTAGACCTGGGGATGAATGGAAGACTGCATTCAGGTCACGCTATGGACACTTTGAATATCTAGTTATGCCTTTTGGTCTGAGTACCGCCCCAGCCACTTTCCAACACTTGGTGAATGACATCTTCAGGGATCTCCTAGATACATTCGTGGTGATTTATTTGGATGATATTCTAATTTTTTCTAACTCCACAGAGGAACA
>JARQOD010000002.1:128962748-129005266 GCA_033576555.1 Oophaga sylvatica | reverse complement strand
TTGTAGTAATTCTTACTTTCCTCCATCCAAGGTAATATTAGTAATATATCCCATCTGGTGCTTGGGGACGGGGACAGCATGGGCCTGTGTGATTTCAAATGCCAGGGCTGAATTTCAGCCCCAGTTCATACCTGTTCACAAGGGTAAAAGGAGAAAATGACAGATAAAGTTGTTGTGCAATGTCTCCTGAGTACGAAGATATCCATATGTGGGGGAAAACCACTGGGCGCACGGCAAGGCTCGGAAGAGAAGGAGCGCCGTTTGACTTTTTCAAACCAAAATTGACTGGAATTGAGATCAGACGCCATGTCGCATTTGGAGAGCCCCTGATGTGCCTAACCAGTGGAAACCCCCCACAAGTGACCCCATTTTGGAAACTAGACACCCTAAGGAACTTATCTAGATGTGTGGTGAGCACTTTGAACCCCCAAGTGCTTCACACAAGTTTATAATTTAGAGCCGTGAAAAAAATATATATTTTTTCCACAAACATATTTTAATCCCCATTTTTTTATTTTCCCAAGGGTAAGAGGAGAAATTGGACTCCAAACGTTGTTGTCCAAATTGTCCTGAGTACGCTGATACCCCATATGTGGGGGGGAACCACTGTTTGGGTGCACGGCAGAGCTCGGAAGGAAAGGAGCGCCATTTGACATTTTCATACCAAAATTGGCTGGAATTGAAATCGGACGCCATGTCGCGTTTTGGGAGCCCCAGATGTACCTAAACTCTAACTCCAATTCTAACTCCAACCCTAACCCCAAGACACCCCTAACCCTAATCCCCACCCTAGCCATAACCCTAACCACAAACCTAACCCTAAACCCAACCCTAAGCCCAACCCTAATCTCAACCCTAACTTTAGCCCCAACCCTAACCCTAACTTTAGCCCCAACCCTAACGGCAAAATGGAAATAAATACATTTTTTTATTTTATTTTTTTTCCCTAACTAAGGGGGTGATAAAGGGGGGTTTGATTTACTATTTATGGCGGGCTTTAATGTTTGGCAGCTGTCACACACTAAAACGCTTTTTATTGCAAAAAATAGTTTTTGCATCACCATATTTTGAGAGCTACAGTACAGACCAAAACTTTGGACACACCTTCTCATTCAATGATTTTTCTGTATTTTCATGACTATGAAAATTGTAGAATCACACTGAAGGCATCAAAACTATGAATGAACACATGTGGAATTATACATTACACTTTACAAAAAAGTGTGAAACAACTGAAAATATGTCTTATATTCTAGGTTCTTCAAAGTAGCCACCTTTTGCTTTGATTACTGCTTTGCATGCAGAAAAGGTGAACGGATGGACTCTACATGCCTAGTTCCCACCGTGAAGCATGGAGGAGGAGGTGTGATGGTGTGGGGGTGCTTTGCTGGTGACACTGTTGAGGATTTATTCAAAATTGAAGGCATACTCAACCAGCATGGCTACCACAGCATCTTGCAGCGGCATGCTATTCCATCCGGTTTGCGTTTAGTTGGACCATCATTTATTTTTCAACAGGACTGTAAGGTTCTGTGTACATGTTCCTGAAACTCAGTTTTTCCGTCAGCCATTTTACTTTCTGTCTTGCTGCAGCTGTCTTGCCCTCAGTCAATATGGAGTTTCCAGCTTGCATGTTCCCGCCCTGATTCTCTCCCTCTTGCTTCTTAAGCAGCCACAGCTGAGCAATCAGTGCTTCAGAATCAAGCCTGCAGTGTACCTGTGACCTGACTCCTGGAAGCCTTGGACCTTGTACTCCAGTTATTTCCTATTGTGGAACTTTGGAACACTCGTGGACTTTGGAACCTTGCTATTTGATAGATCCACGTTTGCATGGACTTATGGTAACAGAGAAGAGATCCTGAACCTGTTGTGGAGAGTGATTGCTGAGCTTAAGTTACTCTGGCCTGCTGTGTCTCCTGCTTTTGTATCTGCAAACTGTGTGACTATTATTGCCACTTGTATGAAGTAATACAAGACCTTCTATATCAAACCTGTGACTCCTGTGTTTTCATCGCACCCAAGCACAAGACACTATATGAACTGTACTCCTTACATTACAAGATTCTGAAGACAAACGTTAGTGTCTGCTGGGTCTGGAAAAGGCTGTGTCTGCTGTAACTGTGGATATCAGATGTCCGGTTGTACTTTCTGTGATGACAGTGGTTGTGACTTCTCACAACCATTCCAGGTGAGCAATTCCCTTAAGTTTTTTTTTCTGCAGTGTTACCACAGGTAAACACTATTGTTTTTTTTTTTTTTCTTTTCTCTTTTGTGTCTGCTGTAACTGTGGATATCAGATGTCCGGTTGAACTTTCTGTGATGATAGTGGTTGTGACTTCTCACAACCATTCCAGGTGAGCAGTTCCCTTAATTTTTTTTTCTCTCTGCAGTGTTACCACAGGTAAACACTATTGTTTTTTTTTTCTCTTCTCCTCTCCTTCCAGTACTCCTGTCTTAAAAGATCTGGAAAATGGAGGCCCGCATAAAGGAACTTTGCGGAGTGACTGATAATATCCTTGCAGATTTGCAGACTATAAAAACCCGTTTTACAAACCTACAGGACCTCACTAATCACAATTTGCAAGTGTTTGGACAGACTGCCCAGGATTTGCAAGCCAGGATTGAGGTTCTAGAGGAGCGAGTCCAGGCTCCTGCCGTAGCCCCGAGTTCTGGGATTCCCAAGTTGCCCCCTTTTCGTTTTGGCGGTGAACGTGAGAAATTCAGGGGATTTATTAATCAATGCAATCTTTTTTTTTCTGCACATGCTTCACAATTTCCCACTGAACGATCTAAAGTACTTACTATAATTATGTTGCTTACCAACAAGGCTTTGATGTGGGCAAACCCTCTGATTGAGACTGAGGATGAATGTTTGGATCATCTTGATGCTTTCATTTCAGCCATGGGACAGGTGTTTGATGACCCCAATCGAGGTGCAACAGCTGAAGCAGCCATGTTAGCTTTGCGCCAAGGTAAGCACTCGGTAGCTGAATATGCCTTGGATTTCAGGAGATGGGCCCTTGATACCACCTGGGACAGTTCCGCCAAAAATCTATTTTTCGAAAAGGGTTATCTCCACTGATTAAGGATGAACTTGCTCGTGCCGACCCTCCCACTGCGTTAGGTGACTTTATTAACTACTGCATCCGTATTGATACTCGTCTGACTGAACGCAGGCAAGAGAGATGGTTCGAAAGCAATCGCACTAACCTTTTCCTACCTTCCTCTCCAGCTAAGGAACCTTTGAGTAGGATCACACGGGAACCTGAACCTGAACCCATGCAGGTAGACTCTTTACAACGACGGGTTAGTGATGCACGCAAGGAACATCGTTTTAAGGAGAATCTATGTTTCTATTGTGGTAAGTCAGGGCACTTCATTATAAACTGCCCCAGCCGTTCTCGTAAGACTACTGCAGCACTCATTCACTGTGAGTGTTGCGAGAGGGGATCTGTCAGGTCCGAGCCTCAGGCTCCAGAGAGATCTGCAGCAACAGATCTTGATTTCTCGGACTTAAACTCCGTTACTTCTGAGGACGTTGACTGTGTAAACGCTGCAATTTTTCAAGTTTCCTCAGCGGTGTCCCAGCTGAGTTGTAAGAAAAACAATTCTCATTGCTTTCTTTCCATCAAACTCTGGGTTGACTCAGCTTGGGTGTCTAGCTCTGCTATGATCTACTCAGGGGCAAGTGGAAATTTTATGGATGTCTCCTTTGCTCTGAAACAAGGGATACGTTCAGTGAAGAAGGCTACTCCAGTACAGATGGAAACTGTGGATGGCTCCCTGCTGACCTCTGGACCAGTGGATCAGGAAACAGAGCCTTTGAGGGTTCTTATGGGTAAAGATCATCAAGAGAAACTGTCCTTTATGCTTATCTCTTCTCCCCACTTTCCCATTATTCTAGGGCTACCATGGCTGCAGGCTCAGAATCCTACCATTAACTGGGAGACCAAGGAATTACACTTTCCAGAGAAACAGATAAGTCCAAAAGTTTCAGCTTGCTCTGTTCCTAAAGGAACCATGTCAGTCCCTGAACTACCAGCTGTATACCAGGACTATGTGGATTTATGTGACAAGAAGAACGCTGACCAGCTTCCCCCTCACCGTCCATATGATTGTCCAATTGAATTATTGCCTGGAGCAGAGATACCTTTTGGTAAGATCTACCCCCTGGCGGGGCCCGAGCTAAAGGCTTTAAAGGATTACATAGACGAAAATCTAGCCAAGGGCTTCATACGCCCCTCTTCATCTCCTGCAGGTGCACCCATCTTCTTTGTAAAGAAGAAAGATGGATCTCTGAGACCCTGCGTAGACTATAGGGAACTCAATAAGGTTACTATTAGAAACCGTTATCCATTGCCTTTAATCCCTGAGTTATTGGAGAGAGTGCGACATGCCAAAATTTTCTCTAAACTAGATCTCCGTGGGGCCTATAACTTAGTCCGTATTAGACCTGGGGATGAATGGAAGACTGCATTCAGGTCACGCTATGGACACTTTGAATATCTAGTTATGCCTTTTGGTCTGTGTACCGCCCCAGCCACTTTCCAACACTTGGTGAATGACATCTTCAGGGATCTCCTAGATACATTCGTGGTGATTTATTTGGATGATATTCTAATTTTTTCTAACTCCACAGAGGAACATCATGGACATGTGAGAATGGTCTTGGAACGTCTAAGACAAAATCATCTTTACATCAAACTTGAAAAGTGTGAATTCCATAGGACCGAAATTCAATTTCTGGGGTATGTACTGTCTACACAAGGAATTAGTATGGATGGAAGCAAGACCCAAGCCATCAAGGATTGGCCAAGTCCTAGAAATGTGAAGGAGGTGCAGCGCTTCCTGTGGGGCAGCTCACTAGCGACCATTTAGCGATGCACCAGCGATCCTGACCGGGTCGTATCGTGGTCGGGATTGCTGGTGCATCGCTAAATATAAAAGGCCCTTTAGTCTCATAGTCATGAAGACAGCAGATGATATCCCATGGCTAAGGTGTAGACCCCTTAGATTGTAAGGTATGATGAGTGCTGTCAAATTTAATAGACGTTGAGGGAGGCTCCCCCATCACAGCAGTAAAGATCTCTTGAAGAATTAACTTGGGGTTTACTTGCTCATTAGTTTCCGGATGCCCCTTACTCTGATATTGCACCTCCTCCCTCTATTATCCAAATCCTCCAGTTGACCCAGTAATTCTCTGACAGACCTCTGGTGAGAAGAGGTTAATCAATGGAGATTAGCCACATGTGTTCTGGTAGTGTCATGTTCCCCCTCCAGTGAGTCTATAGTTCTGTCTTATACAGGCAATCTCAGACCTACAGGTCTCCTTGACTTCAGCAACCGGGGATTTCAAATCATCCTTGGAGGGAAATTGTGCAAGAAGTCTTTTACAGAATGATAAGAAAGGAGCACCCCATCTGACCCTCTTCATCCTCAGAGGACTCCCCTGTGTAATCACTTGAGGCCTCTGCTATATTAGCAGACTGAAAAATATTGGGGGGGATTTGTCCTGGAAACCATTCTCTCTCCCTTCCTTTCTGTACTGTTTTTTTCTTAAAAGGCCCTTTAGCCCCAGGGAACAGTGGAGATCATCTGCCTGGCATTGCGGAAGGGGAGCTGCAACTGTCCTGTCTATCCGGTGAAGGGACACCATATTATAAGGCACAGTGCCCCAAAGAGGACAGCTCCTTATTTTCAGCAGAAGCATGCTCGTGCTGCTGAGAGCAGGGTGTGTGACCAACCTCTCTTCCCCGGTCAGGGATATGCTCTTTGGGTAGACTCCGAAGATCCTCTCCTCCAGGTCCACGCTGCGACGCAGCTCCCTCCTTCTCTGCAGCCTCCTTGACCACATGGCAAAATGGACTTTGCATTTTATTGGTAACCTTTTGCCCCTCCTTGTTGGTGTCCAGCAGTTTTTCCATTCTCCATTGTCTATTTTAAGTGAATTATTTAATAAATATTGAATTAAAAAAAAAAAAAAAAGATTATACTCTCTGGTGGTGGTCCAGTCACTTCCTCCTTCTAGTGGTTTAACATACAGTACAGACCAAAAGTTTGGACACACCTTCTCATTCAAAGACTTTTCTGTATTTTCATGACTATGAAAATTGTACATTCACACTGAAGGCATCAAAACTATGAATTAACGCATGTGGAATTATATACTTAACAAAAAAGTGTGTAACAAATGAAAATATGTCTTATATTCTAGGTTCTTCAAAGTAGCCACCTTTTGCTTTGATGACTGCTTTGCACACTCTTGGCATTCTCTTGATGAGCTTCAAGAGGTAGTCACCGGAAATGGTATTCCAACAGTCTTGAAGGAGTTCCCAGAGATGCTTAGCACTTGTTGGCCCTTTTGCCTTCACTCTGCGGTCCAGCTCACCCCAAACCATCTCGAATGGGTTCTGGTCTGGTGACTGTGGAGGACAGGTCATCTGGCATAGCACCCCATCACTCTCCTTCTTGGTCAAATAGCCCTTACACAGCCTGGAGGTGTGTTTGGGGTCATTGTCCTGTTGAAAAAAAAAATGATGGTCCAACTAAACGCAAACCGGATGGAATAGCATGCCGCTGCAAGATGCTGTGATAACCATGCTGGTTCAGTATGCCTCCAATTTTGAATAAATCCCCAACAGTGTCACCAGCAAAGCACCCCCACACCATCACACCTCCTCCTTCATGCTTCAGGTTGGGAACCAGGCATGTAGAGTCCATCCGTTCAACCTTTTCTGCGTTTCACAAAGACACGGTGGTTGGAACCAAAGATCTCAAATTTGGATTCATCAGACCAAAGCACAGATTTCCACTGGTCTAATGTCCATTCCTTGTGTTCTTTATCCCAAACAAGTCTCTTCTGCTTGTTGCCTGTCCTTAGCAGTGGTTTCCTTGCAGCTATGTTACCATGAAGGCCTGCTGCACAAAGTCTCCTCTTAGCAGTTGTTGTAGAGATGTGTCTGCTGCTAGAACTCTGTGTGGCATTGACCTGGTCTCTAATCTGAGCTGCTGTAAACCTGCGATTTCTGAGGCTGGTGACTCGGATAAACTTATCCTCAGAAGCAGAGGTGACTCTTGGTCAGGGCCGGCGTCAGCACCCGGCACACCCGGGCAAGTGCCGGGGCCCTGAGCAGGCGGGGGGGCCCACTCGCTGTCTGGCACCCCGCGCCCGTTAGCGGAGGAGAGCGGTGTCAGCGCCGCCACTGGGCCCCCCCCTCCCCCCCGCTTGCTCAGGGCCCCGGCATCAGCTGGCACAATACTTACCTCTCCCGTGCCTCCGCAGCCGCAGCTCCGGGCTCCAGGGGGCGCCGGCGCTTCCTCTCACAGCAGCGCCGCTGAATGACATCATCATTCAGCGGCCGGCTGTGGCAGAGAGCGCGCGGACGCTGGACGGGTGAGACGTGTGTGTGTGTGTCTCTGTGTGTGTGTGTCTGTGTGTATGTAGTGCGGTGCTTTGTGTGTGTGTGTGTGTGTGTGTGTATGTGTGTGTACAGTCAGGGCCAGAAATATTTGGACAGTGACACAATTTTCGCGAGTTGGGCTCTGCATGCCACCACATTGGATTTGAAATGAAACCTCTACAACAGAATTCAAGTGCAGATTGTAACGTTTAATTTGAAGGGTTGAACAAAAATATGTGTTAGAAAATGTAGGAATTGTACACATTTCTTTACAAACACTCCACATTTTAGGAGGTCAAAAGTAATTGGACAAATAAACATAACCCAAACAAAATATTTTTATTTTCAATATTTTGTGGCGAATCCTTTGGAGGCAATCACTGCCTTAAGTCTGGAACCCATGGACATCACCAAACGCTGGGTTTCCTCCTTCTTAATGCTTTGCCAGGCCTTTACAGCCGCAGCCTTCAGGTCTTGCTTGTTTGTGGGTCTTTCCCTCTTAAGTCTGGATTTGAGCAAGTGAAATGCATGCTCAATTGGGTTAAGATCTGGTGATTGACTTGGCCATTGAAAATGTTCCACTTTTTTGCACTCATGAACTCCTGTGTAGCTTTGGCTGTATGCTTGGGGTCATTATCCATCTGTACTATGAAGCGCCGTCCAATCAAGTTTGCAGCATTTGGCTGAATCTGGGCTGAAAGTATATCCCGGTACACTTCAGAATTCATCCGGCTACTCTTGTCTGCTGTTATGTCATCAATAAACACAAGTGACCCAGTGCCATTGAAAGCCATGCATGCCCATGCCATCACGTTGCCTCCACCATGTTTTACAGAGGATGTGGTGTGCCTTGGATCATGTGCCGTTCCCTTTCTTCTCCAAACTTTTGGCTTCCCATCATTCTGGTACAGGTTGATCTTTGTCTCATCTGTACATAGAATACTTTTCCAGAACTGAGCTGGCTTCTGGAGGTGATTTTCAGCAAATTTAACTCTGGCCTGTCTATTTTTGGAATTGATGAATGGTTTGCATCTAGATGTGAACCCTTTGTATTTACTTTCATGGAGTCTTCTCTTTACTGTTGACTTAGAGACAGATACACCTACTTCACTGAGAGTGTTCTGGACTTCAGTTGATGTTGTGAACGGGTTCTTCTTCACCAAAGAAAGTATGCGGCGATCATCCACCACTGTTGTCTTCCGTGGGCTCCCAGGTCTTTTTGGATTGATGAGTTCACCAGTGCTTTCTTTCTTTCTCAGGATGTACCAAATTGTAGATTTTGCCACTTCTAATGTTGTAGCAATTTCTTGGATGGGTTTTTTTCTGTTCTTGCAGCTTAAGGATGGCTTGTTTCACCTGCATGGAGAGCTCCTGTGACCGCATGTTTCCTTCACAGCAAAACCTTCCAAATGCAAACACCACACCTCAAATCAACTCCGGCCCTTTCATCTGCTTAATTGAGAATGACATAACAAAGGGATTGCCCACACCTGTCCATGAAATAGCCTTGGAGTCATTTGTCCAATTACTTTTGGTCCCTTTAAAAACAGGGTGGCACATGTTAAGGAGCTGAAACTCCTAAACCCTTCATCCAATTTTAATGTGGATACCCTCAAATGAAAGCTGAAAGTCTGAACTTCAACTGCATCTGATTTGTTTTGTTTCAAATTCATTGTGGTAATGTCTAGAACCAAAATTAGATAAATGTTGTCTCTGTCCAAATATTTATGGACCTAACTGTATGTGTGTGTGTATGTATGTGAGAGAGTGCTTGTGTGCTGTCTGTGTGTGATGATGGGCAGGCATTGTTGATAATGGGGAGGCATTGATGATGATGAGGAGAAGATGATGATAATGGGCAGGCATTGATGATAATGGGCAGGCATTGATGATGGGGAGAAGATGATGATGGGCAGGCATTGATGATAATGGGGAGGCATGATGATGATGGGGAGGCCATGATGATAATGGGCAGGCATTGATGATGGGGAGGAGATGATGATGATGGGCAGGCATTGATGATGATGGGGAGGAGATGATGATGATAGGCAGGCATTGATGATAATGGGGAGGCCATGATGATGATGGGGAGACAATGATGATGATAAGGAGGCAATGATGATGATGAGGAGGAAATCATGATGATAATGGGGAGTCTTTCCACAGCGCCCTTTCCTGAGCCGTAACAGTGCAGAACGCAGTACAGCGCAGAGGAGAGCTCCATATTTTATATGGAGCATTATATGGGGACCAGTATCCTGTATGGAGCATTATATGGGGACCAGTATCCTGTATGGAGCATTATATTGGGTCCAGTATTCTGTATGGAGCATTATTTTGGGTCCAGTATTCTGTATGGAGCATTATATGGGGGTGACATCCTGCATGGGGTATTATATGGGTGATGAGGGGGAGACTGTGGTGCCCATAATATTGTATGGAGGACTGTACTGTCCAGTCTGTACTGTGCGCTGTGAGGATTTGGCGGTTTTTGAGCTATTGTACAATTTACAATAGGTATCAGTCATGTAATGTAAGAAGAGAAGTAACATAGTAACATAGTTATTAAGGTTGAAGGAAGACTTTAAGTCCATCTAGTTCAACCCATATCCTATCCTAACCTGCCCTAACATGTTGATCCAGAGGAAGGCAAAAAAAACCCAAGTGGCAAACAGTAAGCTTCACATTGGGGAAAAAAATTCCTTCCCGACTCCACATACGGCAATCAGACTAGCTCCCTGGATCAACGCTGTATCTAGGAAACTAGTGAATATAGCCTGTAATATTATACTTTTCAAGAAAGGCATCCAGTCCCTTCTTAAATTTTAGTAAGGAATCACTCATTACAACATTAGACGGCAGAGAGTTCCATAGTCTCACTGCTCTTACAGTAAAGAATCTGCGTCTGTGATTATGGCTAAACCTTCTTTCCTCCAGACGTAGAGGATGCCCCCTTGTCCCCGTCACAGGTCTAAGAGTAAAAAGATCATTAGAAAGGTCTTTGTACTGTCCCCTCATATATTTATACATTGTAATAAGATCACCCCTAAGCCTTCGTTTTTCCAAACTAAATAACCCCAAGTGTAATAACCTGTCTTGGTATTGCAGACCCCCCAGTTCTCTAATAACCTTGGACGCTCTTCTCTGCACCCGCTCCAGTTCAGCTATGTCTTTCTTATACACCGGAGACCAGAACTGCACACAGTATTCTAAGTGTGGTCGCACCAGTGACTTGTATAGAGGTAAAATTATGTTCTCCTCATGAGCATCTATGCCTCTTTTAATACATCCCATTATTTTATTTGCCTTGGCAGCAGCTGCCTGACATTGGCCACTAAATGTGAGTTTGTCGTCCACCCATACACCCAGGTCTTTTTCAGTGACAGTTTTGCCCAGTGTTTTACAATTAAGCACATAATTATACATCTTATTTGTTCTACCCAACTGCATGACCTTACATTTATCCCCATTAAAGCTCATTTGCCATTTATCAGCCCAAGCTTCTAGTTTACATAAATCCTCCTGTAATATAAAATTATCCTCCTCTGTATTTATTACCCTGCAGAGTTTAGTGTCATCTGCAAATATTGTTTGGCACTGTACTGTACCCATATTTCTCTGCCGTATCTGTGCATCATGAATCGTGGTCTGTGTTAAAGGGGCCCACTGAGACTCTTTCGCCCGGGGCCCATAAAAACCTGGAGCCGGCCCTGCTCTTGGTCTTCCTTTCCAGGGGCGGTCCTCATGTGAGCCAGTTTCTTTGTAGTGCTTGATGGTTTTTGCAACTGCACTTGGGGACACTTTCAAAGTTTTCCCAATTTTTCAGACTGACTGACCTTCATTTCTTAAAGTAATGATGGCCACTCGTTTTTCTTTACTTAGCTGCTTTTTTCTTGCCATAATACACATTCTAACAGTCTATTCAGTAGGACTGTCAGCTGTGTATCCACCAGACTTCTGCACAACACAACTGATGGTCCCAACCCCATTTATAAGGCAAGAAATCCCACTTATTAAACCTGACAGGGCACACCTGTGAAGTGAAAACCATTTCCGGTGACTACCTCTTGAAGCTCATCAAGAGAATGCCAAGAGTGTGGAAAGCAGTAATCAAAGCAAAAAGTGGCTACTTTGAAGAACCTAGAATATAAGACATATTTTCAGTTGTTCCACACTTTTTTGTTAAGTATATAATTCCACATGTGTTAATTCATAGTTTTGATGCATTCAGTGTGAATGTACAATTTTCATAGTCACGAAAATAGAGAAAAATCTTTGAATGAGAAGGTGTGTCCAAACTTTTGGTCTGTGCTGTATAAGTACAGGTACTAAAATTTCTGCTTCTCTCTTAGTCATGTTTCTCTGGCCTTATATAGTGATTTACACTATGTGTAACGCTGGTTTCAGCCTCGTCCACTAGTGGCCAGCTTTTGGGATAAGATGAATCTGATATACCGGGCAAACATCAGACAATGGGGCACTAAAGCCACACAATTCAAAAGCTCCCAAGATAAAATAAGTCCACAGTACACAGAGGTTAAATAAACCTCCATGTTTTACTGTAACAAATAGAATGCATTCCGTATATTTCAATATGGACTCAAAATATCCATTTATTCTGGTTTTCTTCCTGGAGGAAGAACCAGACCCTAGAGGGGATCCCCTGTCCTAAATTTAAACATGATAGCAAAAAAAATAAGACTAAGGGTTCCTGAGCTTACTCTAGAAAATATTGGGGTCATTGAACACCATTCATAATCCCCTGCATGCCACAGTGGAACGCATGCTGTGCCGGAAGATCATTCTGCAACTGCCCTTGAAACTGGAATTGCAATCCACCATGGAACACACACCATGCCAACAGAGCATCCTGCATCCCTTGCAATCTGGAAGTGCGTTCCTCACTGGAATGCACGCCACTGGATGTGCAGCATGGGAAAGCTGAAGCGTGTGGCAGAGAGCCCTCCTCAAAGTGAAGAGGCGAAAGCCAGGAGCCACTTCCTGCTGATCCAGATTGAGGGACCCGTACACAGCAAGGTATCAGCCGTGAGCCTCTTCACAGGAGGAAGGGAAAAGATGGATTCCCACACATTCCTCTGAGCTCATTCCAGGTAATCCTTGTGTTAATTTGCATCCTCTCTGCATCTGTCCTGTTAGGGACTGGTAAAACAGCGAGCAGGTGGAGGATAGCAGAAATATCCAAATGGCCACTGGCAGATGGAAAAAAAAAAGATTCCCCACCCCTGCCCTAGAAGATGAGAATGGCTACCTCCTGATGTGATGTCATGAGGGACATCCTGGAAAACATGTATATTACTTACCGGTAATATGTTTTTTTTCTAAACGCATGACAGCACCGAGAGAGGGGATCCACCCTTCAAGGACAGGAAAACTTCAAGCTAAAAAGAGAAGTGCCTGTCTCCACATCAGTTGGTTTACAGAGCACGCGAGGACCTCCCAGGTTAATATATAAAACCATTTTTAAAGCGAACCTGTCAGCTGTTTTGGCTGATATAAGATGCGTCTACAGCCTTTCAGGGCTTATCTACAGCAACAGGGGCTGCTGTGACTGTGTGGATTTGGTCATTTAATATGGGTATGTTTCTATCATATATGTTTTTCAGCTGCATATGATTTGTTTTAAGGTCATTGGTTACCAGATGGGCTGTACAAACCACTATTAACATAGTACATATGCCATATACCAATGTATATGTAGTTCTTCCAGTCACTATCTGTGCATAACATTTGGGTTACTCCTTTTCCCTTGTATGTTCGTATTTAATATTTTTTGTAATTGTAACAATAAATTTGATATTTTTACATATATCCTCTTGTGAGTGGTGTGCTTTTGGATACCTTGTATCCTTGTTGTTAGTAAGCATTCTATAATGCTGTAGATGAGCCCCCGATCCGACCTGAAAGATAAGAAAAATAAGTTTTATTATACTCAGCTGGGGGGCAGTCCGGTCCGATGGGTGTCGTAGGTCCGGATCTGGTGCCTCCCATCTTCTTATGATCGCAGCCCTCCTGCTTGCTTCATGGTCCCCGGCATCGCACTCCTGCGCAGACATACTTGGAGCGCCCGCTGGGGCCCGCGGGGTACTCGGTACCGGGCGTTCACTCCTTAAAGGGGATGTCACGGTGGCAGTGACCTGGTCCGTGGCCCCAGTCGTCCATGCAAAAATGGTGTAAATGAAATTAAGGAAAAAGGGGATTTTTAAAGGGGAAATGTTCGTGACGCCACCTATGGTTTGTGGTCAGAGGGGACCACCGCTATAATGCAGATCCTCTGGGACTGGTGGTGAGGCAGCAGAGTTGGTATAGCTCCCCACAGGTGGAGCTTAGTCCCAGGTAGATGTAGTATGTTCAAGATAGTAATGATGTAGTATTTGGCAAGAAATGTAGCAGTGCTGAGTGGGTGTTGCAGGAAGAACTTGAAAGGACACAGTCAGGTGCAAAAAAAATTTGGGACAGGTCTCAAGATTACCCTACCTTCCAATGCCAGGGTGAAGGGGGGGTGTCTGCAGATAGAGCCTGTATGTCACTCACCCTATGGGATGCACTGCAGAAAATCTAAGTTACTTACCGTTAACGGGATTTTACAGAGCCCATGACAGCACCACCTGAGAGAGAGTCTCCGCCCACCAGGACAGGAAACCTACTGAATAAAAGGGCGGTACCTCTCCTTCGCATCAGTTCGGTTCCAGAGCACGAGAGGACCTCCAGAAAAATTGGTTAGCATAACTTCCACCAAATACATTTTACTTAACACCCCTAATTAGTGCACACCATAAGTGACAGAAGCGAGGGAGGGAATTTAAGGGTGCTGTCATGGGCTCTGTAAAATCCCGTTAATGGTAAGTAACTTAGATTTTTCCCCTCTCCCATGACAGCACCACCTGTGAGATTTATATAGACTGAAGCACCCTAGGGAGGGATAGCCGCTTCCAGCACCTTCCTACCGAAAGACAGGCTAGCAGAGGAGGACAGATCAAGTCGGTAATGTTTATAAAAAGTAGTAGGGGTAGACTATGTGGCCGCATTACATATTTCCTCGATGGAAACCTCCGCCCTCTCGGCCCAGGAGGTCGCCACGGCCCTGGTGGAATGGGCTCTCAGATCCTGTGGTATCGGTGTCTTACTAGATGTCTAGGCTAAGCTAATGGCATCCCTAATCCATCTAGCTAAAGATCCCTTTGTGACACTACACCCTTTCCTTCCACCTTGAAAAGACACAAATAAGGACTTGCTCTTCCTATCTTGACTGATCCTATCTAGATAGTGTAGAAGGGTTCTCCTTACATCTAATGTGTGGAGTTTACATTCTTCCTCTGATGTTGGCTCACTGAAGAAGGAGGGCAGTATAACCTCTTGACTCCTGTGAAATCTAGAGGCCACCTTTGGAAGATAGGCCGGATCAGGTCTCAATACGACCCTATCCTCTAATATCTGCATGAACGGCGGATCTATGGAGAGAGCCTGTAGATCACTAACCCTACGTGCTGATATCAAAGCTATCAGGAACACCGTTTTGAGAGTCAGGTTCTTGTTAGAAATTTCCTGTAGGGGTTCAAAGGGAGATTTTGTCAGCGCTTCCAACACTAAATTTAGATCCCAAGGGGGAAATCTTGGGCTTAGCGCTGGTCTAGATCTCTGACAGGCTTTAATGAATCTGACTACCCATCTGTTTGACGCTAGATTGTGGTTGAACAGGGCCCCTAATGCTGATACCTGCACCTTAAGGGTGCTAGTAGCTAGCCCCATTTCCATTCCTTTCTGTAGGAATTCCAAGATTAGCTTAATCGGGATTGGACCTCCCAATCGGTGTCCTGAAAAGCTTAGAAACTTTGCCCATATTCTGCCATAAATTCTCGTGGTTATGGGCTTTCTGCTCTGCATTAAAGAATTGATCAGTCCCGGTGAAAACCCCTTCTGTATCAATAATGACCTCTCAAATTCCAGGCAGTCAAGTGAAGGATCTGCAGCGCATCTACAGCATAAGGTCTTTCCTTCGGGTCTAGGGAACAGAATCTGCTGGTTTTCTTGTTTTTCCTGTTCGCAAAAAGGTTTATCTCTGGCTGCCCCCAGAGACTCACAATCTGTTGGAACACTGATTGATTTAGTTCCCATTCTCCTTGTTTCAGAGTCGTTCTGCTGAGGAAATCTGCCTCCTCGTTGTCCTTCCCCCTTATGGGTAAGTCTGAAATTTGGACCTGGCATCTCTCCATCACTAGTAGAATCTGCCGGGTTAACGTCATCAAGGGTCTGGATCTTCTGCCTCCCTGATGATTTATGTAGGCTACTGAGGTTCTGTTGTCCGACAGGATACGGACATGATTACCTCTTAGTTTGGGAAGGAATTCCAATACTGCTTCCTTGATGGCAAGTAGCTCCCTGTAATTTGAGGAGTTTGCTGCTTGACCTTCGGTCCAGATTCCTTGTATCACATTGTCCCTTAGATGTGCTCCCCACCCTTCCGCACTCGCATCTGTTATTGTTGTGAATATGCTGGAGGCGGCTTCTGAGCTGGGCCTTCAGCTGGCGCTGAATGGTAGGATATAAGTGGCCTGAGTTCCCAGCAGCCTTGCCGGTTATCAATTGTTCCTTCTGGTCTTGCTTGAAGCACTGTTAGTTCCCTGCTCTCATTTAGATAAGTGTTTGCTGGTTTTTTTTTTCCTCTGTTTGATTTTCTCTGCTGGTTTGCTGCTTGCAGAGGACTGCAGCCTGTCCCCTTTTGGGGGTCTGGCGCCGCAGTTGTGCTCCGTTTGTGTTCTGCACTTTTGCTTTGCTCCTTTGTTACTTTTTATTTGCTGAATAGCGTTTTGTTACACCAGAGATCTGATTTAGGTGGATGAGATCGTGTGATCTCAGGTTTTTTGGCAATCAGAAGTGTTGGTATTTTTGTTAGGGTTTTGTAGGATTGCAGTCAGAATTCTTTCCTGTACTTTTCTGTCTAGACAGATTGGGCCCCAGCGTTTGCTCATTCTATTTTCTGTCTGTGTCCGTGTTTTCTTCTTGTCTAACCGCCATTACATGTTTGGGGGCTTCCTATTTCTTTGGGGATCTGCTCCGGGGCAGTTAGCTTTCATCTTTCTGCCTTTAGGTGTAGGTATCTCTCAGGCTGTGACGAGGCATCTAGGATCACCGTAGGAATGCTCCACGGCTACTTCTAGTTGTGTGGTTAGTTCAGGTTACTGCAATCCAATAGGTTCCAGCCTCTCTGGTGTATTACCGCTTTTGCTATTTTTTGCTATTTCTCCTCAGTTACCGAAACATAACACGTTATTATGACATCCGATACCGGAAGGGACCATGGGACACCAGTTTTCCCGGATCCAGCCACCATGCCATGGTGCTTAAGGCTTCTTGGGATAGCGTCATCTTCCCTTCCAGATGTCCTGATAGTCTTATCTCCCCTTCTAGGACATCTTGCTGCAGAGACCTGGAATGGAACTGAGCCTATTGCACCGCCGGAATGCATGAAGTCATGGAGCCTAAAAGGGACTTGGCTTGTCTGAGGGACATAGTTGGTCTGGATAATGCTGTTGATATTAATGTTATCATCTTCTTTTTCTTTTCCTCTGGAAGGCGGAAAAGTTGTTTCTCTGAGTCTATAGTAAGACCCAAGAAGGATTGAACCCTCTTGGGCTGGAGTCTTGATTTTTCTATATTTATTATCCAGCCTAGATCGGACATGGTGTTTTGAATGAATCTTAGACTGGTTCTGCACTCCTGCTCCGATTTGCCGATTACTAAGAAATCGTCCAAGTAAGGTATAATTAGAATGTTCTTTTCCCGCAGGCATGCTGTCACTTCTAGAATTATTTTGGTAAATATTCTCGGGGCCATGGATAGGCCGAAGGGTAGTACCCTGTATTGGAAATGCCTTAGCCGATCTTTTAGACGTACTGCCACTCTTAAGTATTGTTGGTGTTCCTGATGGATAGGAACATGATAATAGGCATCTTTGAGGTCTAAGACGCTCATAAAACAACCTGGAAACAACACCTTGATTGCCGCCTTTCAGGACTCCATCTTGAATGGCCTGTAGGCCAAGAATTTGTTGAGGCCTCTTAGGTTGGCTATTGTCCTGTAAGATTGGTCTGTTTTTTTGATCAGAAACAGGGGAGAGTAAAATCCTCTCCCTTCCTGCTGAACCGGCACCTCTATCAGTACCTTCTTTTGAATTAATGACAATACTTCGGCCTCCAGAGCTTGCTGTTCTTTCTCGGATCTGGGGGACGAGATCTTGAACCTGTGCCTGGGTACTGAAGCAAACTCCAATCAGAGTCCTGATTTTATAATGCCTAGGATCCAGCTGTTGACTGATATCTTCTCCCAGGCGATTAGGAAGTAGGTCAGCCTTCCTCCCACCTGGGCAGCCCATCACTTGGCGCTTTTTCTGCTCTTTGAAGATGACTCTCCGAACATGAAGCCTATATTAAAGGGCCTTCTCGCTCTCCAGCCTTGTGTATCCTTGGATGGCCTGCTTCTTCTATAACACCTTCTCCGAAAGGAGCTTTTGAACTGAGGCCTCGACACTGTCGGAAATCCCTTTTTCTTGTCTGCTGCTTTCTCCAAAATGTCATCCAAGGTCTTCCCAAAAATAAATTTTCCATCACAAGGAATAGAGCACAGCTTGGTCTTAGACTGAGCGTCTCCTGGCCAGCTCTTAAGCCATAGGGCTCTACGCGCTGCAATAGCCAGATTCGCTGACATAGACGCTAGTCTTACTGAGCCCGCTGAGGCATCCGATAAGTAAGAAGCCGCGCCCTGTAATAACGGTAGCTCCGCTAAAATCTCCTTTCTGGGGGTGTTATCTCTAAGATGATCCCCGAGCTGTTCCAACCATATCATCAATGACCTTGCGGTGCATGTGGCTGCAATGGCTGGTTTTAATGATCCCGCTGAGGACTCCCATGCCTGCTTGAGGAATGTTTCAGCCTTCCGCCTTGGCTACTGCCACATCAATTTTCGGGGCCTTGTCCCATATTAAGGTGTTCTCTTCCTCAAAGGGGTATCTTCTCTTTGAAGAAGATGGTAGTGGCCCCTTTCTCTCCGGCTTCTTCCATTCCCTGTCAATGAGCAATTGAATATTCTCATTGACTCTAATATTATAAACCTAACTGTTTGTCACTTGAAACAGACTATTTGAAGTATGAACAGGGAGACCTTGGGAACCTTTTCTTATTGTCCCCGGAGTTCTCAAGGATATCGTCCAGGGCTGTGCCAAATAAGTACTCTCCCTTACAAGGGAGAGAGCACAACTTCTCCTTTGCCTGTATATTCTCCGGCCAGCACTTTATCCAGACAGCTCTATGGCCTGCATTAGATAGCGCTGCTGATCTTTCTGCCAATCTAGCTGAATCTGCCAAGACATCAGAAAAGAAGGCTGCTGCCCTTTTAATTACTGGGAGGTTGGCCTTAATGGAGTCTTGGGGTGCGTTATCCCTCAGCTGGTCTTCTAACCTATTCAACTAGACCATAAGAGATCTGTCAGTTCATATTGCCGCTATGGCTGGTTTCAGTGCCGCCGACGGACAACTCCTAAGTACATTTAATAAAAGTATCAATATTCCTGTATAGGGGTCTTTTAATAACCCTGCATCCTCAAAGGGAAGAGAGGATTTCCTTGAGGCTTTGGAAATAGTAACATTTAGTTTTGGGGCTTTATTCCAGGATGTTGTTGCCTCCTCTTCAAAGGGGTATTTCCTCTTGAAGGAAAATTGAGGGGGCCCCCTTTTTTCTGGTCTTCCCCATTCCTTATTTATGAGTCCTTGTATTTTCTCATTAATAGGGAAGGTTTTATGCTTTCTCCGATCCAGAGTCCCAAACATTATGTCCTGTACTAATTTTTTTTTTGTTTTCTGGTCGACCAACCCCATTGTGGACCTTACTGCTTTTACAAGATGGTCTACTTGTTCCAGGGGAAAACAATGACCTGTCCCCGAGTCGCTTTCATATGAACCTGAAGAATCACCCAGAACCCCCTCATTTGATTCTGTAGCCGATAACATGGGAGTTCTCTTGGTCTTGTGTCTGTGTGGTTTCTCCTGAGTGTGAAAGGGATCTCAACAAATTCTCCACCTGTCCTAATGTGGGATTTTAAACTGGAGGTAAATTTCGGAGTCTCCTCCGATGTTGTCTAGTCAATACAAGACTGGCACAATTTTTTAGGCCGTACCCTGGCTAATCTTTGACAGCACAAGCTCTGTGATGAGTTTTTCCTAAACATTTGAGAGACTGACAATACCAAATCACAAAATCACCCAATCTATAGTGCACACCCATATGGTGATAAGAGGGGGGAATATACAGGTGCCGTCATGGGTTCTGGAAAACCTGGCTACCGAAAAGTAACCTTGGTGTTTTCCCTTCACCCATGATAGCACATCGAAGATATTTCTAGAGAATTGAAGCACCTTAAGGAGGGACCACTGCTTGCAGCAGCCTTCTACCAAAGGTTAAGTTAGCAGAGGCAGATTCAGTCATTTAATAAAAGTATCAATATTCCTGTATAGGGGTCTTTTAATAACCCTGCATCCCCAAAGGAAGAGAGGATTTCCTTGAGGCTTTGGAAATAGCAGAGGCAGATGTGGTGCTTAAAGATGGATCTGATCAATCAATACCTCAGTTTTTTCTGCCTAGAAGGTTGCCACGGCTCTGGTGAAATGAACTTTGATGCCTTCAGGAACCGGAGCACCACTCGCAGTGTAGGACAAATTAATGGCCTCTCTGTTCTATCTGGCAATGGTACCTTTGGATACTCCATACAAGGGGTGGACACTGACAGCTTGGGGCCCCTGTGCAAGAAATGTGTCTGGGCCCCCTTCCTTTTATGATGACAAAGCTACTTATATATATATAATATACAGTACAGACCAAAAGTTTGGACACACCTTCTCATTTAAAGATTTTTCGTTATTTTCATGACTATGAAAATTGTACATTCACACTGAAGACATCAAAACTATGAATTAACACATGTGGAATTATATACTAAACAAAAAAGTGTGTAACAACTGAAATTATGTCTTATAGTCTAGGTTCTTCAAAGTAGCCACTTTTTGCTTTGATGACTGCTTTGCACACTCGCTTCAAGAGGTAGTCACCGGAAATGGTCTTCCAAAAATCTTGGAGTTCCCAAAGATGCTTAGCACTTGTTGACCCTTTTGCCTTCACTCTGTGGTCCAGCTCACTCCAAACCATCTCGATTGGGTTCAGGTCTGGTGACTGTGGAGGCCAGGTCATATGGCGTAGCACCCCATCACTCTCCTTCTTGGTCAAATAGCCCTTACACAGCCTGGAGGTGTGTTTGGGGTAATTTTCCTGTTGAAAAAAAAATGATGGTCCAACTAAACGCAAACCGGATGGAATAGCATGCTGCTGCAAGATGCTGTGGTAGACTTGCTGGTTCAGTATGTCTTCAATTTTGAATAAATCCCCAACAGTGTCACCAGCAAAGCACCCCCACACCATCACACCTCCTCCTCCATGCTTCACAGTGGGAACCAGGCATGTAGAGTCCATCCGTTCACCTTTTCTGCGTCGCACAAAGACACGGTGGTTGGAACCAAAGATCTCAAATTTGGATTCATCAGACCAAAGCACAGATTTCCACTGGTCTAATGTCCATTCCTTGTGTTCTTTATCCCAAACAAGTCTCTTCTGCTTGTTGCCTGTCCATAGCAGTGGTTTCCTAGCAGCTATTTTACCATGAAGGCCTGCTGCACAAAGTCTACTCTTAACATTAACAGTTGTTGTAGAGATGTATCTGCTGCTAAAACTCTGTGTGGCATTGACCTGGTCTCTAATCTGAGCTGTTGTAAACCTGCGATTTCTGAGGCTGGTGACTCGGATAAACTTATCCTCAGAAGCAGAGGTAACTCTTGGTCTTCCTTTCTTGGGCGGTCCTCATGTGAGCCAGTTTCTTTGTAGCGCTTGATGGTTTTTGCAACTGCACTTGGGGACACTTTCAAAGTTTTCCCAATTTTTCAGACTGACTGACCTTCATTTCTTAAAGTAATGATGGCCACTCGTTTTTCTTTACTTAGCTGCTTTTTTCTTGCCATAATACACATTCTAACAGTCTATTCAGTAGGACTATCAGCTGTGTATCCACCAGACTTCTGCACAATGCAACGGATGGTCCCAACCCCATTTATAAGGCCAGAAATCCCACTTATTAAACCTGACAGGGCACACCTGTGAAGTGAAAACCATTTCCGGTGACTACCTCTTGAAGCTCATCAAGAGAATGCCAAGAGTGTGCAAAGCAGTCATCAAAGCAAAAGGTGGCTACTTTGAAGAACCTAGAATATAAGACATAATTTCAGTTGTTACACACTTTTTTATAAGTATATAATTCCACATGTGTTAACCCCTTCACCCCCAAGGGTGGTTTGCACGTTAATGACCGGGACAATTTTTACAATTCTGACCACTGTCTCTTTATGAGGTTATAACTCCGGAACGCTTCAACGGATCTTCGCGATTCTGAGATTGTTTTCTCGTGACATATTGTACTTCATGTTAGTGGTAAAATTTCTTCCATATAACTTGCGTTTATTTTTGAAAAAAACGCAAATATGGCGAAAATTTTGAAAATTTAGCAATTTTCAAACTTTGAATTTTTATTCCCTTAAAACAGAGAAATATGTAACACAAAATAGTTAAGAAATAACATTTCCCACATGTCTACTTTACATCAGCACAATTTTGGAATCAAAATTTTTTTTTGTTAGGAAGTTATAAGGGTTAAAAGTTGACCAGCGATTTCTCATTTTTACAACAAAATTTACAAAGCCATTTTTTTTAGGGACCACCTCACATTTGAAGTCACTTTGAGGGGTCTACATGACAGAAAATACCCAAAAGTGACACCATTCTAAAAACTGCACCCCTCAAGGTTCTCAAAACCACATTCAAGAAGTTTATTAACCCTTCAGGTGCTTCACAGGAACTAAAGCAACGTGGAAGGAAAAAATGAATATTTAACTTTTTAGCCACAAAAATGATCTTTCACAAACTTTTTTTTTATTTTCACAAGGGTAAAAGGAGAAAATGGACAGATAAGGTTGTTATGCAATTTCTCCTGAGTACGCCAATACCCCATATGTGGGGGAAAACCACTGTTTGGGCACACGGCAGAGCTCGTAAGGGAAGGAGCGCCGTTTGACTTTTTCAAACTAAAATTGGCTGGAGTTGAGATTGGACGCCATGTCGCGCTTGGAGAACCTCTGATGCGCCTAAACAGTGGAAACCCCCCACAAGTGACACCATTTTGGAAACTAGACCCCCTAAGGTACTTATCTAGATCTGTTGTGAGCACTTTGAACCCCCAAGTGTTTCACAAAAGTTTATAATGCCTGGGTGTGAAAAAAAAAAATAAAAAATTCCACAAAAATGATTTTTTAGTCCTAAATTTTTGAATTTTCCCAAGGAAATTGGACCCCAAAAGTTGTTGTCCAATTTGTCCTGAGTACGCTGATACCCCATATGTGGGGGTGGAAAACTGTTTGGGCGCACGGCAGGGCTTGGAAAGGAAGTAGTAACGTTTTGGAATGCAGACGTTGATGGGGGTCATGTTCCGTTTGCAGTGCCCCAGATGAGCCTAAACAGTGGAAATCCCCCACAAGTGACCCCATTTTGGAAACTAGACCCCCTAAGGAACTTATCTAGATCTTTGGTGAGCACTTTGAACCCCCAAGTGCTTCACACAAGTTTATAATGCCCGGGCATGAAAATAAAAAATCCTATTTTTTTCCCACAAAAATTATCTTTTAGTCACTAATTTTTTATTTTCCCAAGGGTATCAGGAGAAATTGGACCACATAAGTTGTTGTCCAATTTGTCCTGAGTACGCTGATGCCCCATATGTGGGGGGGAACCACTGTTTGGGCGCACGGCAGAGCTCGGAAGGGAAGGAGCACCATTTGACTTTTTCCAACCAAAATTGGCTGGAATTGAGATTGGATGCCATGTTGCATTTGGAGAGCCCCTGATGTGCCTAAACAGTGGAAACCCCCCACAAATGACCCCATTTGGGAAACTAGACCCCCTAAGGAACTTATCTAGATCTTTGGTGAGCAATTTGAACCCTCAAGTGCTTCACACAAGTTTATAACGTAGAGCCGTAAAATTTAAAAATCATATTTTTTCCACAAAAATGATCTTTTCACCCGAATTTTTATTTTTCCAAGGGTAACAAGACTCCAAAAGTTCTTGTGCAATTTGTCCTGAGTACACTGATACCCCATATGTGGGGGTATACCACTGTTTGGGTGCATGGCAGAGTTTGGAAGGGAAGGAGCGCCGTCTCACTTTTTCAACGCAGAATTGGCTGGACGCCATGTCGTGTTTGGAGAGCTCCTGATCTGCCTAAACAGTGTAAACCCCCCACAAATGACACCATTTTGGAAACTAGACCCCTCAAGGAACTTATCTAGATGTGTGGTGAGAACTTTGAACCCCCAGGTGTTTCACTAAAATTTATAACGTACAGCCTTAAAATAAAAAATCCTTTTTTTTTTACAAAAATGATTTTTTCGCCCCCAATATTTTATTTTCACAAGGGTAACAGAAGAAATTGGAACCCAAAAGTTGTTGTCCAATTTGTCCTGAGTACGCTGATACCCAATATGTAGGAGAAAACTACTGTATGGGTGCACGTCAGGGCTCGGAAGGGAAGTAGTGACGTTTTGGATTGCAGACTTTGATGGAATGGTCTGGGGGCGTCATGTCGCATTTGGAGAGCCCCTGATACGCCTAAACAGTGGAAACCCCCCACAAGTGACCCCATTTTGGAAAATAGACCCCACAAGGAACTTATCTAGATGTGTGGTGAGCACTTTGAACCCCGAAGTGCTTCACAGAAGTTTATAACGCACAGCCGTAAAAATAAAAAATCCTTTTTTTTTTTACAAAAATGATTTTTTCCGCCCCCAATATTTTATTTTCACAAGGGTAACAGGAGAAATTGGACCCCAAAAGTTGTTGTCCAATTTGTCCTGAGTACGCTGATACCCAATATGTGGGAGAAAACTACTGTATGGGCGCATGTCAGGGCTCGGAAAGGGAAGTAGTGACGTTTTGGATTGCAGACTTTGATGGAATGGTCTGGGGGCGTCATGTCGCATTTGGAGAGCCCCTGATGCGCCTAAACAGTGGAAACCCCCCACAAGTGACCCCATTTTGGAAAATAGACCCCACAAGGAACTTACCTAGATGTGTGGTGAGCACTTTGAACCCCGAAGTGCTTCACAGAAGTTTATAACGCACAGCCGTAAAAATAAAAAATCCTTTTTTTTTTTACAAAAATGATTTTTTCGCCCCCAATATTTTATTTTCACAAGGGTAACAGGAGAAATTGGACCCCAAAAGTTGTTGTCCAATTTGTCCTGAGTACGCTGATACCCAATATGTGGGAGAAAACTACTGTATGGGCGCATGTCAGGGCTCGGAAAGGGAAGTAGTGACGTTTTGGATTGCAGACTTTGATGGAATGGTCTGGGGGCGTCATGTCGCATTTGGAGAGCCCCTGATGCGCCTAAACAGTGGAAATCCCCAACAAGTGACCCCATTTTGGAAAATAGACCCCACAAGGAACTTATTTAGATGTGTGGTGAGCGCTATGAAGCCCCAAGTGCTTCACAGAAGTTTATAATGTACAGCCGTAAAAACAAAAAAATCTTATTTTTTTTACAAAAATAATATTTTCGCCCCCAGTTTTTTATTTTCCCAAGGGTAACAGAAGAAATAGGACAAATTTCACAATAACTCTTGGGGTCCAGAGTACGCTGATACCCCATATGTGGGGATAAACTACTGTTTGGACGCATGGCAGAGCTCAGAAGTGAAGGAACACCGTTTGACTTTTTCAACGCAGAATTGGCTGGAATGGAGATCAGACGCCATGTCACATTTGGAGAGCCCCTGATGTGCCTAAACAGCGGAAACCCCCCAATTCTAACTCCAACCCTAACCCCAACACACCCCTAACCCTAGTCCCAACCCTAATCCCAACCCTAACCCTAATCCTAACTCTAACCCTAATCCTAACTTTAGCGCCAACCCTAACCCTAACTTTAGCCGAAACCCTAACCCTAACCCTAATGGGAAAATGGAAATAAATACATTTTTTTAATTTTATTATTTTTCCCTTACTAAGGGGGTGATAAAGGGGGGTTTGATTTACTATTTATAGCGGTTTTTATGATTGGCAGCTGTCACGCTAAAAGACGCTTTTTATTGCAAAAAGTAGTTTTTTGCATCGCCACATTTTGAGAGCTATAATTTTTGCATATTTTGGCCCACAATGTCATGTGAGGTCTTAATTTTTGCGGTACGAGTTGATGTTTTTATTGTACCATTTTTGAGCACGTGACATTTTTTGATCGCTTTTTATTTCGATTTTTGGGAGGTTAGAATGAACAAAAATCAGCAATTCATGAATTTCTTTTGGGTGAGGCGTTTTTATTGTTCCGCGTGTGGTAAAATCGATAAAGCAGTTTTATTCTTCGGGTCAGTACGATTATGGCGATACCTCATTTATATAATTTTTTTATGTTTTGGCGCTTTTATAGAATAAAAACAATTTTATATAAAAAATAATTATTTTTGCATCGCTTTATTCTGCGAGCTATAACTTTTTTATTTTTTTGCTGATGATGCTGTGTGACGGCTTGTTTTTTGCGGGACAAGATGACGTTTTCAGCGGTACCATGTTTATTTATATCCGTCTTTTTGATCGCGTGTTATTCCACTTTTTGTTCAGCGGTATGATGATAAAGCACTGATTTTTTGCTTCGTTTTTATTTTTTATTTTTTAAGGGGTTCACAAAAGGGGTTAACTAGTGGGACAGTTTTATAGGGGGGTCGTTACGGACGCGGCGATACCATATATGTGTACTTTTATTGTTTTATTTTTTTTATTTACAATAAGTAATGAATTTATTGGGGAATATTTTTTTTTTTTTTTTGGATTTTTTTTTACACGTTTATTTTTACTTTTTTTTACTTTGTCCCAGGGTGGGACATCACTGTATTTCATCAGATCGCTGGTGTGACAGTGTGCACAGCACTCTGTCACACCAGCGATGTGACAGGCAGTGCAGGACGCTTCCTCATGCCTGCTCTCGGCAGGCACTGAGGAAGCCGCCTCCCTCCAGGACCCCAGCGCCATCTTGGATCCGGGTCCTGGGAGGGAGGAAGCCCTCAGAGCAGCGCGATCACATCGCGCTGGTCTGAGGGTCTCAGGGGGGCGCGCAGGGAGCCCCCACCCTGCGCGATCCTCCCCTGTGCCCCAGTACACCGCGATCATGTTTGATCGCGGTGTGCAAGGGGTTAATGTGCCGGGAGCGGTCCGTGACCGCTCCTGACACACAGTCACGGGTGTCAGCTGTGATAATCAGCTGACACCCGGCGGCGATTAGCTGCGCTCCCTCCGGGAGCGCAGCTAATCGCCTATGACGTACTATCCCGTCCATGGTCAGAATGGCACGGGTTTTATGGACGGGATAGTACGTCTAATGTCAGAGAGGGGTTAATTCATAGTTTTGATGCCTTCAGTGTGAATTTACAATTTTCATAGCTCATGAAAATACAGAAAAATCTTTAAATGAGGTGTGTCCAAACTTTTGGTCTGTACTGTATGTATATACTGTATGTATATATATATATATAGCCACAGGCACATACATGTAAATATATTATATAGTCTCCTTTATGTACAGTTATATGAAACAGTTTGGGCACCCCTATTAATCTTAAGCTTAATGTTTTATAAAAATTGGTGTTTTTGCAACAGCTATTTCAGTTTGATATATCTAATAACTATTGGACACAGTAATGTTTCAGACTTGAAATGAGGCTTATTGTACTAACAGAAAATGTGCAATCTGCATCCAAACAAAATTTGACAGGTGCATAAGTATGGGCACCTCACCAGAAAAGTGACATTAATATTTAGATCCTCCTTTTGCAAAAATAACAGCCTCTAGTCGCTTCCTGTAGCTTTTAATGAGCTCCTGGATGAAGGTATTTTTGACCATTCCTCTTTACAAAACAATTCCAGTTCAGTTAAGTTTGATGGTCACCGAGCATGGACAGCCCTCTTCAAATGATCCCACAGATGTTCAATGATATTCAGGTCTGGGGACTGGGATGGCCATTCCAGCACAGAAAATCCAGCGCGTTTCACGAGAAGAGATCTGTTTCTCGTCAGATCTCTTTTCGGGTTATTGAGAAGGTTCAGCCCGCAGTGAGACAGGGAGACTAGGATAGGAAGATCCTACAGCGTGAAACGCGCTGGATTTTCTGGCTTGACTCACAAAAGCCTAAAGGCTTAAATGAACAATTAAATTTTACCAGTTATATCTAAGATGTTTTTGACAGATCCGGCATACTTGGTGTGTTTACTCATTCATTGAGTTATAAACACTTCATTATATATCATTATTTTGATACACATCTGTGCTTCACTGTTCCTAACTATTGAGCGTTGTTATAAATAATGTTATTTCTATTGAAGAGATCATTGACAAACTCTTATATGTTTGATGTATATAATAGATAAACGCTCATATGCCCTCTTGTGCGCATGTCCGCTCCAGGATGGCATTGGAGAGGTTAAATCCTTGTGGTATGCAGTATGCGTTCCACCACGGAGTACCGGAAGTGAGCTGGGAATCAAGTCCCATACTGAGTGCGTACCTCTGAGCATTTCCAGGCTGTGAGACGCACGCCTGCGGTTCACCCCTTTCATCGCCGCTCTGGATGTGACGTCAGGCAGGTACCACTGAGTCTTTAAAGTTTGGCGTCTCATACACGTGGAGCACGCCGCATTATGCATTGTCCTCTCGGCTCCTGGGGTGATTGTGCCTTTTTTTGACCCCTGATGAACCCTCTGCATTCTGAGGGGAAACGCGTCGGGTCTGGGTCTACGGCTCCTGTGCTTATGGGTCCTCTGACTGACATCTGCTGATAAGTATCTGCTCATTTTTTTTTTGATATCGCATATTAGGTCTCCATGATTCAAGCAGATTTTGTCTATGCATGTCTCTGATGGAAATGCATTTGCCTTTTGTCATTTGTCTAGATTTCCAGAGACTATATGAGCAGATAACTTGTATTTGTCTTTTGGTCTCTACATAAGTGGCTAATTTTTATGCACTCTTTATATGATGAGATGGGTAGGAGACCCATGACAATCTTATTATAAGTGGATATATTATTTCTGTGTAGATGTTTTTTGAGGCATTTTTCCCTGGTGGGGTTTCCCTCCCCATATTTTTTCATCTGCTTGGAGACGTATTATAGCAGCATTAAAGCAATTTTTACTACGAGATAAGTAATTCTTGCTGCATTGGTCCTCTTCAGCCTTTTTTGCTACGAAATATTTATCTTATTTGAGACCTTATGTCTCCCCATTAGGGGATTTTTGGGTGTTTATGCATGTGTGGTTTTTTCTGGGTATCCCCTTAAAGTGTTAGGGGTGTCTAGGGTTCTTTAGGGCTACCGACATTGAGCGGGCATCTACAATTAGGGTGCCAACCTCCGTGGTCAGGTAGGGGCGTACTAGGGCCCAGTAGGGTGAGCGTAGTCTCCCCTTGTAAGACTTAACTATTTTTCTGATTGTTTATCAATATAGACCCCCTTTACTTGTTTGTGCAAATTCTGATTTTAAATAAATTAAAATGTATATTTTAGGGATATTTTTTGGTGTTCAGATGCTATTGCATCAGCCATTGCTGGATTGTAATATTTCACCAAATTTCATTGGTGAAATATTACAGATTGCTCTGATTGGCTGTTAAAAGTGAAACAGCCAATCAGAGCGATCATAGCCACGTGGGGGTTAAGCCAACCCCCCCCCCCCATGGTGAAGCACAAAGGGTCTTGTGACCACAGGTCAGGTGACCTTTCAGTGACCCCAGTCACCTGACCTGCAGGAACACGATCCTTTCATGACATACACTGTCACAGGTCAGGAAGGGGTTAAAGGCAGATTTGCTATTTTTTGTTGTAATATGTATTTGTTCCAAAGGAGTCACTAATTGATTTTGAATTTTTTTTTTTTATATATACAGTAGTACGTTTTGATGGTTTCAGAAAGCCTTTTAACGTTGTGGCCATTCATGCGGCTCTGCAAGGTTTGTGTCATACGCCTGAGCCTGACATTTTGGAGTCCGCATATACAAGTGACCACATGCACAACAAAATCAGAGTTGCAGGATAATTCCAGTGTATGTGGTAACAATGTTTTACAGGTTTTTTTTTTTTTTAAGAGCTTTATTCCCAGTTTAAGATCTTAGAGCATCACTTGTTTCCACACCTGTTTTAGTGGCATCTTTCCTTGTTTTCACCATTTAAAAAATTTGAGGTTTGTACAAATCTAGAGGCTAGATTTAATTATTTTATCTCTTTGGAAAACAATTGTAGGTTGTGAGGGGGTGAAAAATTGTTTTTATTATTGGGTCTTTTTTGAGGTAACAATACTTGCTTAGAATACCCCAGATAGTTTGGTTACTCCTGTTGTAGGTTGTGGTGAAACAATTTCCATTTGCTTTTCTGCTCTATTGTATTGGTTTTCATAGCGGACATTTTTTTTTTTTTTTTTTTAAACGCTCACTTTCTGAGAGGCCAGATTTTTCTGATAAGCTTTTTTTAATCAGAGACTGAGGATGCCCTAAACCTAGAAACCAAAATGTTGGCTTGTTCCATATAATCAGATGTGGATGTACAATTTTGCCTTCTGTAGCCCTCTTGTTTTCTCTCTCCCCCTCTTCAGCTTCCTGCAATAAGACACCAATAGACATGCTGCACTTTAAGTTGCAATGCTCATTTCTTCCATTGCCAGAAAGAAGAAATCTAAAATCCAGTGGCCCCCAGGTAATGGTAAGAGAATGGTCAACTCCCCAACCTGTATAAAATGCAATATAGATGTTGCTTGGTTTTACCAAAAACATGTTTATTACACTTGCTGCACAAGATCATAAACTAACAAGTCCAACTCCTGAAAACAGGGAGGCATTAGCACATCAGTCCAAGACATCATGGGCTGTTCACCTACAGCCAGAAGGGTGGTCACATCCATACAGACAGCAAATAGGCCAGAGACTGAAAGCATCTTGAGGCTCTAGGTTCATCCTTCCCTGGAGTGCTGTGTTTAGCTTGCAGGCCTTGTAAGCAGCAATGGAAGAGACGTTTACTTGGACCTCTGCCTCATCTTTCTCCTTTTACGCTTCAGTCTAACAAAAAAAAAGTTCAAAAATTAGTGTTTAGCCAGTCAAATGTTTAGAAAGCCTAGGCTTCACAGCATTGTGGTAAGCATGGATCATACAGTCAGTGAATCAAATACCTGCTGATCCAACTACAGTTTACCTAGCAAGCTGCAACATCACTGACCTAGATCACAAGACTTCCATTGGTTCTCATTTGGTCATACCTTTGTATATAGCCAGCAGCCCAATATGGCAACTAGGGCAAACCAGCTAGTGCCTGCATACATTATCCTTTAGGATAAGTGCACAAATGCCAGGTCCTACCAATCATGAGAACTACTGTTCTGCAACTTACAAGAATGGAACAGTGGTCACATGTGTACTACTGCCCCAATCATTGTATACAAGACCGCTGAACAAGGCATGGCCATCTAAGTCAGGCCTTTCGACAGAGCGCTAACAATTTAAAGAGGTCCTGTCACCAGGTCTGATGTGGCCAGTTAGTGCTCTCCATTGCACCCAAGTATGCCAGTTATTTTTCCTTTGAATCCACCATGCAGTTTCAGACACATGGAACTTTAGTGCTACTTTTTATCTTAGCTAAGGGAGCAGTGCTCAAGGCAATTAGGCAGCACAGTATAAAGAGAATCTGTTAGGCTACTTTCACACTTGCGTTTTTTGCGCTGCGTATTGAGCGCACATCAAACGCATTAAAAAACGCTTGTAAACGCTGTGATATTTAGTCACATAAGCATGCGCATTATGACAAAAAAAGCAGCGTTTGGATGCGATTTCAAGCGTTTTTGCATGCGTTTTTCGGTGCATGGGTTGTCTACGTGTCACATCTCTATCATCTGTCTCTATCACCTTTATATCTACACTCCTCACAAACAATGTTGCTTGTGTAGGGGGTTGTTTAAACAAGTGTGTAGACATTTACTCAAAAATCGCTTGCGCTCAAAAGCGCACAGCCATTTGCACGCCAGCGCACCCATAGACAGTAATGTTATTTTTTGCGCATAGCATGCGCACACGTGCGCTTTTTTAAAGTGGTTGGGTAAAAAAAAAACAAAAAAAAAAAACATGTAGCGTCTAGTGCATATGGGCGCACACCTGGAAAATGTGCAGCGCACGACAAACGCATGCAAGCGCTAGACCCTGCGCCCGCCATGTTAAAGATAGAGGAACATTGCGCATGCGACCGATAGCGCATCATGCGCTGCGCAATAAAACGTAAGTGTGAAAGTAGCCTCAGTAGGATTAACCCTCCTAAGCAGTTTATATGGGCATTAAGGTCATAGGAAGTTGACTAAAATACATTGTTATCTGATGTCTTGACTCCACATTCATTTAAAATAAACCTGGAGGCAGATTCTCAGAGAGTTGTGTAGCCCAGAGGTCTTAATATATCACTTCATGAATTCCTCTGGAATAAGACATCACAATTTTAATTTTTCTTATGACCTGCATGTCTATATATATATGTTTTAGACATTTTGCTCACATCAAAACTTTAAAGATACCCAGAGACTCCAGAGGAGCACCATCCCTTTCTTAAGACCACAGACCTAGCGATAAATGAAAAGGCCCTTATCTTTGGAACTGTACAATGAATTAAGCAAGCCTCTGAGCATCAGAACCTGGCTTTTTGCCTGGGTGACAGGTTCTCTTTTAAGAGGTTGTCCACTACTTTATTATTGATGACCTATCCTTAGGACATGAATGTCTGACCAACACCCCCATCGATTGGCTGTTTGTTCTAGGTGTCAGCATCTGGAACTGCTCAACTGCAGAGCTGCTGTCTGACTGCAGCCATGGCAGGGTACTACACATCCACCTGCTATTCAAATCAATAGGACATTGATGTTCAGTACCCTGCCATGGCCACCATCAGAAGACAGCAGCTCCCCAATTGAACAGTTCTGGCTGGTGGCCCCATTCTGGCTGGTGGCCACAGCCACAGAACAGCTGATCGGTCCAATTACCCATTTTAAGGATAGATCAATGTTAAGGTAGCGGGCAACCTCTTTAAATAACTTCTCAGAACTTTCACACTGGTGTCCCTAACCCAATATGATACCTCTCCTAGGCAGATATACATATAAACGTAGGTGAGGATCAAGCTATGATTAAAACAGTTATAGTCTGATGGGTGGAATTAGCATGTGTATACAGATCAGACTGACCATGACTTCCAAATGAGAACAGCCATTGGGCACATGAATTGGCCAATTTATGCCCAATTATCTTCATTTGTTACCATGATAGTCATTTGTTAACGTGTTTGAAGATCCAAGGAATCAAAAGAAATCTAGCAGAAGGGCGCACAGATCACAACTTCAGTAACCAGCAGCATTACACCGAGTCCTCTTACAGCACCCTGGTTATCTTTAAAGTTTATGGCCACATTAACATTCTTGTAAATGGATCAATTCTTCCAAAAACTTAAAGAGCAATCCACAAACGAAGTATGATCCAGCAGGTAATCAATGGTTAAAACCCAAAATGTATTAATCCATAAAAAATGTATACTTGGCGTACCAAAAATGCTATAAATGTGTATAAGCACACATCAGCATAACACATATGCAGCATCAGTGTTCCGACGTCTTAATGCATGCCATTATTAAGACGTTGCCAAAACACGTAGGCTGATGCATGTGTTATGCTGATGTGTACTTAAACATATTTATAGCATTTTTGGTACGCAAAGTGTAAATTTTTGTTATGGCATAATAAATTTTGGATTTTAACCATTACCCACTGGATCATGCTTCATTTGTGGATTGCTCTGGACTGGCTGCTCAGCCTTTTTTCCTTGCGTGTATGGATGTGGATGAGCCCTCATACAAGGTGAGCTATTAGTCATTTTCTAAAAACCTAAAGAAAAGCAAACTGATTAAAAGGAAAGCTCTGCTTAGGCTACTGCTATTAAATGTTAATGGGGCTAGTTCATCAAAACCACATTTTATACACTGGTGTAAATGGGAAGCATCTGCTGGGTAAGCAGCACGCATCATAATGAATTAGACACGTTTTCAGCTTCCATGCATTAATGTAAGAAGTGTACTCTAGTCAGTCTGGAGAACTTTGTGGTATAAATTACAGAGGACATGGGCCCTGCAGCATTCCACCCACACCAAAAAATGTCAGTGATGCACTTGTGTGCACACAGCCTAACCTGCCCATAGTTAATATATAGCTTTATCCTACCGCTGCTCACAGTGGGGCAGAAGCTGTAGGTCAGTGACCATTATAGGAGCCATGCAGGATGGAGCAGGAGCTGTAGGTCAGTGACCATTATATGCAGCTATGCAGGATGGGGCAGGAGCTGCAGGTCAGTGACCATTATAGGAGCCATGCAGGATGGGGCAGGAGCTGTAGGTCAGTGACAATTATAGGAGCCATGCAGGATGGGGCAGGAGCTGTAGGTCAGTGACCATTATAGGAGCCATGCAGGATGGGGCAGGAGCTGTAGGTCAGTGACCATTATATGCAGCCATGCAGGATGGGGCAGGAGCTGTAGGTCAGTGACCATTATAGGAGCCATGCAGGATGGGGCAGGAGCTGTAGGTCAGTGACCATTATATGCAGCCATGCAGGATGGGGCAGGAGCTGTAGGTTAGTGACCATTATAGCAGCCATGCAGGATGGGACAGGAGCTGCAGGTCAGTGACCATTATAGGAGCCATGCAGGATGAGGAAGGAGCTGCAGGTCAGTGACCATTATAGGAGCCATGCAGGATGGGGCAGGAGCTGTAAGTCAGTGACCATTATAGGAGCCATGCAAGATGGGGCAGGAGCTGTAAGTCAGTGACCATTATAGGAGCCATGCAAGATGGGGCAGGAGCTGCAGGTCAGCGACCATTATAGGAGCCATGCAGGATGGGGCAGGAGCTGTAAGTCAGTGACCATTATAGGAGCCATGCAGGATGGGGCAGGAGCTGCAGGTCAGCGACCATTATAGGAGCCATGCAGGATGGGGCAGGAGCTGTAAGTCAGTGACCATTATATGCAGCCATGCAGGATGGGGCAGGAGCTGTAAGTCAGTGACCATTATAGGAGCCATGCAGGATGGGGCAGGAGCTGTAGGTCAGTGACCATTATAGGAGCCATGCAGGATGGGGCAGGAGCTGTAAGTCAGTGACCATTATAGGAGCCATGCAGGATGGGGCAGGAGCTGTAAGTCAGTGACCATTATAGGAGCCATGCAGGATGGGGCAGGAGCTGTAGGTCAGTGACCATTATAGGAGCCATGCAGGATGGGGCAGGAGCTGTAGGTCAGTGACCATTATAGGAGCCATGCAGGATGGGGCAGGAGCTGTAAGTCAGTGACCATTATAGGAGCCATGCAGGATGGGGCAGGAGCTGCAGGTCAGCGACCATTATAGGAGCCATGCAGGATGGGGCAGGAGCTGTAAGTCAGTGACCATTGTAGGAGCCATGCAGAATGGGGCAGGAGCTGCAAGTCAGTGACCATTATAGGAGCCATGCAGGATGGGGCAGGAGCTGCAGGTCAGCGACCATTATAGGAGCCATGCAGGATGGGGCAGGAGCTGTAGGTCAGTGACCATTATAGGAGCCATGCAGGATGGGGCAGGAGCTGTAGGTCAGTGACCATTATAGGGCCATGCAGGATGGGGCAGGAGCTGTAAGTCAGTGACCATTATAGGAGCCATGCAGGATGGGGCAGGAGCTGCAGGTCAGCGACCATTATAGGAGCCATGCAGGATGGGGCAGGAGCTGTAAGTCAGTGACCATTATAGGAGCCATGCAGGATGGGGCAGGAGCTGTAAGTCAGTGACCATTATAGGAGCCATGCAAGATGGGGCAGGAGCTGTAAGTCAGTGACCATTATAGGAGCCATGCAGGATGGGGCAGGAGCTGCAGGTCAGCGACCATTATAGGAGCCATGCAGGATGGGGCAGGAGCTGTAAGTCAGTGACCATTATAGGAGCCATGCAGGATGGGGCAGGAGCTGCAGGTCAGCGACCATTATAGGAGCCATGCAGGATGGGGCAGGAGCTGCAGCCACAATACTAAGCAAAAAGGGAAAACGTTCCCAGACCACGTGAGTGACTACATACCTGCGCATGCGCTTCTTCCTCCACTGAAAAACACAATAATTTAGAGTTAGAAATCACAGGTCGCATCCAGAAACACAGCGCAGGCCGAAGCACACAGCACCGGTGTAACCATCCGCACACGCCACCCAGAAACACAGCGCAGGCCGGAGCGCACAGCACCGGTGGTAACCATCCTCACACGGCACCCAGAAACACAGCGCAGGCCGGAGCGCACAGCACCGGTGGTAACCATCCTCACACGGCACCCAGAAACACAGCGCAGGCCGGAGGACACGCACCGGTGTAACCATCCTCACACGGCACCCAGAAACACAGCGCAGGCCGGAGCGCACAGCACGGTGGTAACCATCCGCACACGGCACCCAGAAACACAGCGCAGGCCGGAGCGCACAGCACCGGTGGTAACCATCCGCACACGGACAAACACAGCGCGGCGACGCACGCACCGGTACCATCACAGCCCAACCGACAGCGGCGCATCAGCACCGGAACGCTAGCCATCCGCCCACTCGACGAGCGCTCGCGTACACCCCCAGACATTACACACAGCCCCGGATAGCTGCCGCAGCCGGTAATCACAGCGGACATGGCGGAAGCCGCTGCAGACACCACACATCGCCCTTACCTTGGCTCTCATCTTGAGAGGACGAGCCTGTGAACAGAGAAAACAATAGGATTAGTGACTGGAGCGGGCGGCCGCGGACAAGCAGGGATGGCAGCAGATTCGGAGTAGGCCGCGACCCGGGAGCGCAGCAGCAGCGCCTACCTTCCTAAGATGGCACCAATGACAAGAGAACGTCACGCCGCAAAGCAGCGGTATTTAAAGCAAGCCATGTGACGTCACATCCGGTTTAGGCGGGCGCTCGAGATGGCTGATGGGAGATGCAGTCTTTTGGATTTTTTTTATGATTATTGGATTATTCTTTGAATTTGCAGAAATATGAGACCTTCTGCCGCACATGAGGAAATAGAAGCGGACGAATTTGGTGGTCACCTGTTGGGTCATATTCACACTGCTGTATTTATCACTCACCTGCACACCATAAAAACGGCTCATGACGTTTAACCCCTTCCTGACCAGGCCAGTTTTAGGTTTTGTTTCGAGTTGCCATTTTCTAAGATGTCATTTCTTTTGTCAGTGGATCTGCACGAGGTCTTGTTTTCTTGAGAGGTGAACTGATGTGTATACCTGCACTATTTTTGGTTATATATATATATATATATATAATTATATATATATATATATATATATATATATATATATCTGTAAAAAATACTTTTTATTAGTTTTTATGGCAAATTTACCACACTTCTCCTCCCCCCACAGTTATGGTGATTATTTTTTTATCATTGAATATTATATGGGTTAAGTAATAATATATTTTGAAAAATCTGACTTTTTATTGATGCGCCATTACAGAGTAGGCCTAATTTTTATACTTTACATTTCCAGATTTCTAATTTTCTATATTTTAGGGGATTTGTTTTTTCTCACTACTTGTTTTGCATTTATTTAGTGACCCAGTAAGGGGCTTGTGTGATCACTTGCACAATGTACTGCAATGCTTTAGGCCCCTTTCACATGTCCATGTCTCCAGTATGTGTGGTGACAGTTTTCACACGTACCGGAGACATGTATACACGTAGACCCATTCAAATGAATGGAGCTATGTACATGACAGTGTGTTTCCACGGACCGTGTGTCCGTGTGCAAAACACACAGACATGTCTGCTGTCACCCGGACACACGGGCCGCAAAACTTCAGTCCTCCGTGTGCATGGACGGTCTCCGTGGAAGAAGCGCTACTGTAAGCCGCTGTCCCCCTGTGTGTGGTGCTGAACGCGGCTGTCATTATTCTCTCCTCTGCAGGCAACAGCGCGAGCAGGAGAGAATGAATGAAAAACCCAACGTGGGGTCCCCCATATTTTTTGAACCAACCCGGCAAAACTCACAGCTGCGGGCTGCTATTCTCAGGCTGGTAAGGGTCCATGAATATGGGCCCTCCCAGCCTAAAAACAGCAGCTTGCAGATGCTCAGAATAAGCACATCTATTAGATGCGTCTATTCTGGAGCTTTGTCGGGTTCTTCCCACTTGTCCTGTAGCTGTGGCAAGAGGGGTAATATAAGGGGTTAATGTCACCTTTACATTGTAAGGTGACATTAAGCCCGCTTAGTAATGGAGAGGTGTCAATAGACACCAAACCTTACTAATCCCATAGTAAGTAAAGGTTAAATAAGCACACAGTGTAGCGCAGGCGTCTCTGCCTGCTGTCAGGCAGGGACGCTGTTCCACTCACCCTGGCTGCGCGCGCTCCTCTGCTTCGGGGCCGGCGTCCTCGTCCCGCTCTCCTGGCTGCGCGCGCTCCTCTGCTTCGGGGCTGGCGTCCTCCTCCCGCTCTCCTGGCTGCTTGCGTCCCTCTGTCTCGGTTCCGGCGTCCTCCTCCCGCCCTGCTGGCAGCGCGCGCTCCTTTCCGGCCACTGTGTTTAGGTCGCGCACGCGGGTGCTCCCCCTCTCTTAAAGGGGCCGCGCACGTCATCCTAAAGAGTCCCCGGCCAATGGCCGGAGGACTTTACCCTATATAAGGCACTTCCTCTAGAAGGAAGGTGCCCGAGCAATGTTGTTGCACTGTTCACTACTCTGCTTCAGCCCTCAGGTTCCGTTGCCAGTTACCTGCCAGGTTCCTGCCTGATATTCCGCGTACCTGCTTGCTAGTTTGCCGTCCGACAGTCTGCCCAACGTCACCTGCCAGTCTGCCTATGGACCAGTCTGCCCGCTCACCTGGGAGCGCTCACCTGTTACCTGTCTGCTAGCCTACCTGGAGGTCCGGCCGTCCGACAGTCTGCTCATCGTCACCTGCCAGTCTGTCTATGGACCAGCCTGCCCGCTCACCTGGGAGCGCTCACCTGTTACCTGTCTGCTAGCCTACCTGGAGGCTCTGCCGTCCGACAGTCTCCTCATCGTCACCTGCCAGTCTGTCTATGGACCAGCCTGCCCGCTCACCTGGGAGCGCTCATCTGCTATCCGCCTGCTAGCCTACCGGGAGGCTCAGCCATCACAGGTCGTATTACCTTTACCCAGAGACTGCCCCGGTCACTTGCCGTGATCTCCTGCCTGGTTACCCAGAGACTGCCCCGGTCACCTACCGTGACCTCCTGCCCGGTTACCCAGAGACTGCCCCGGTCACCTACCGTGACCTCCTGCCCGGTTACCCAGAGACTGCCCTGGTCACTTGCCGTGACTTCCTGCCCGGTTACCCAGAGACTGCCCCAGTCACTTGCCGTGACCCGCTGCCCGTTTACCCAGAGACTGCCCCGGTTACCTGTTGTGACTGTCTGCCCGTCTACCCTGGTCGCCACCCACTCTCTAACAAGGACCACCTCCTTGTATAAGTAGCTCAGAGGTTCCGCCTCCCAGACCCGTTACAGTTTGCTCGGGCCATGGAACCCGGTGGCACCCAAGCTCCCTCTATCTCGGACCTGTGTCATGAATTATCCCGTCAGAGGTCCCAACAGGAGTCCATCCTGGGTCACCTGCGGAATGTCAACTCTCGCCTGGACACTCTGACAGCTCCACCAGCAACCTCAGCTGGTGCCACGACACGCAATCCGGCAGCTCCTATGCTTCCCAATCCCATAGTTTCCTGTCACGGACCCCGACTTTCCGCACCTCCTCGCTTCGGAGGTGACTCCGCTGAGGCTCGGGGCTTCATTAACCAGTGCACCCTGCACTTTGAACTTCTCTCCCACCAGTTTAACTCCGACCGGGCCAAAATTGCCTTCATCATGTCCCATCTCACGGGGGAGGCCCTGGCCTGGCTGAATCCTCTTTGGGAGAGAGGAGACCCCCTGGTGTCCGACCTGTCTGCCTTTCTCGCGGCTTTCCGGAAAGTCTTCGATGAACCTGGACGGAAGATCTCATCCGCATCTTCTTTGCTATGCCTCCGTCAGGGAAGTCTCACCGTGGGCCAATATGCCATACGGTTCCGTACCCTTGCCTCGGAGCTGGCCTGGGATAACGACGCTCTAGTATCTGTCTTCTGGGAGGGTCTGTCCGGCCGTATAAAAGATGAGCTCGCCGGTCGGGACATCCCTACCACTCTCGATGACCTAATCACTCTTGCCACTCGGATTGACCTACGATTTCAGGAGCGTGCCAAAGAGGTCACCCGTGAGAGGAGGTTTCCACGTCTAGCTCCTACGTTTCAGAAACCCGTCACTCCCTCTGTTTCTCCCAATTACACTCTCCGGAGCCTATGCAGGTCGACCAGACCAAGATGGTCAAAACCCGTCAGGACTTACGTCGTGCCGAAGGGAGTTGCTTCTACTGTGGCAGTAAGGAGCACCGGATTCGTACTTGTCCGGAGAGGTCGGGAAACGCCTCTGTCTAGGTTCGCTCAGAGAGGTCGACCTAGACACGAAGAAAGCCTCTCCATCTCTGCTGCTGTCAGTCTCCATTCTCTGCGGGGAGAATCGTTATTTCGAACTTGCCCAACTTGATTCTGGAGCAGCCGGGAATCTTATTTCACAGTTCCTGGTAGAAAAATATCACATTCCCACCAAACCTCTGGCGGTACCCTTATCGGTCGCGGCTGTGGATGGGGGTCTCTTACCATGTCCCATCCAACTCATCACCGAATCCATAACGCTACAAGTGGGAATGCTGCATTCTGAGAGCATCTCTTTTCATGTTCTGCCTGGACTCTCTCACGCACTCTTACTAGGTCTACCTTGGCTCCAGAGACATGCACCCGTGCTCGACTGGCAGACCGGAGAGGTCCTTCGCTGGGGACAGGATTGTCATAAGACGTGTTTGATTCCTGTTCATCCCGTCTGTCCTTCTCCTACCCCAACTAATCTACCAGGTCTTCCGATTCCCTATTGGTCATTTTCTGATGTCTTTAATAAAAAAGAAGCAGAGACATTACCTCCTCATAGACCATACGATTGTCCTATCGATCTGTTACCTGGTACTACGCCTCCCCGTGGGCGTATTTACCCATTGTCTGCTGCTGAGACCCGGTCGATGTCCGATATATCGAGGAGAATTTGGCCAGGGGATTCATCCGGAAATCTACTTCCCCGGCGGGAGCAGGCTTCTTTTTCGTAAAAAAGAAGGACGGCTCTCTCCGTCCCTGTATAGACTATAGAGGACTCAACCAAATCACGGTGAAGAATAAGTATCCCCTTCCGCTCATTCCGGAATTGTTTGATCGTCTGCGGGGGGCTAGAATCTTCACCAAACTGGACCTCCGCGGGGCGTACAACTTAGTCCGTATCCGTCAGGGGGATGAATGGAAGACTGCCTTTAACACCCGGGACGGCCATTATGAATACCTAGTGATGCCCTTTGGGCTCTGTAATGCTCCCTGTTATGTTTCGGTAGCTGAGGAGTGCAGGTAAAAAAGGCAATACACCAGAGCAGTTGGAATCTATGAGATTGCAGTACCCTGACTAACCACCACAACTAGAGGCAGCCGTGGAGCGTTCCTACGTTGGTCCTAGACGCCTCGTCACAGCCTGAGAAACTAACTACACCTAAAGATAGAAATAGGAAAGCTATCTGCCCCGGAGCAGAACCCCAAAGATAATAGAAAGCCCCCAAACATGTAATGGCGGTTAGACAAGAGGAAATACTGACACAGAAAGAAAATAGTATGAGCAAACGCTGGGGCCCAAACTATCTAAATAGAAAAGGAAAGGAAGGGTACTTACTGCAATCCCAGAAAACCCTGAAAAGCACCAACTCTACTAATTTCAAAATCACCTGAGATCACACGACCTCTACCACCTAAATTAGTTCTCTGGTGTAACAAAATCAAAACAGCAGCCACTGAAAAAACTGGAAAAAGCAAAAGTACAAACTCAGTGGCTGAACTAAACTGAGAGGGCAAAAGCCCCCGGAGGGGACCCTGAAGGCCCCCACAGAAGTGCAGGACAAAATGCAAAAATATCGCACAAACACAAAAGAAGAAAAAGTCTTATCTGTTAGCAGGAGATGCAGACACGAAACAGCAGGCTACAAGGGAAACTGGAATGAAGGATTCAGACCAGAACAATTGATCACCGGCAACCCTGATGGAAAATGACTCCCTTATATAAGACCAGTCAGTAACACCTGATTCCCAGTCCTCACAATCTTCACTAGCACCGCTTGTAACCACCAGAGGGAGCCTCTGCTCAGAACTCATCTCAAACCCATTCACAACAGTACCCCCCCTTGAGGAGGGGTCACCGAACCCTCACTTGAGCAACCAGGTCGGTCAGGATGAGTTCTATGATACGCACGGATAAGTCTCCTAGCATGGATGTCCGAAGCAAACACCCAAGAATTGTCTTCCTGACCATAACCTCTCCATTTAACCAAATACTGGAGTTTCCGTCTAGAAAAACGAGAATCCAATATTTTCTCAACCACATACTCCAGATTGCCCTCAACCAAAACAGGGTCAGGAGGCACAGCAGCAGGAACCACTGGCTCAACAAACCTCTTCAACAAGGACTTGTGGAACACGTTATGGATCTTAAATGTCCCTGGAAGAAGCAAACGAAAAGAAACAGGATTAATAATCTCCATGATCTTATAAGGTCCCAAAATAACTTTAAAAAGAAAAGGAAAAGGGAAAGGGGAAATTTTCTGCAATCCCAGAAAAACCCCGAAAAGCACCCCAAATCTATAATTTTAAAATCACCTGAGATCACACGACCCCTACCCCCCAAAATTTGTTCTTGGTGTAACAAAAACAAAACAGCGCCACTGAAAAAACTGGAAAAAACAAAAAAACAAAATCAGTGGTGAACTAAACTG
>JARQOD010000002.1:128843293-128962648 GCA_033576555.1 Oophaga sylvatica | reverse complement strand
TCGGTTACTGTGCAGACGTTCGGCCCGCCTGTCGGTTACTGTGCAGACGTTCGGCCCGCCTGTCGGTTACTGTGCAGACGTTCGGCCCGCCTGTCGGCTACTGTGCAGACGTTCGGCCCGTCTGTCAGTTACTGTGCAGACGGCCGTATTGGTTTCTGCGCTGCTCTTTATTTCCAGCCTGCTCATAAAACATGTCTGAAGTCGCCCTACTCTCAAGGAGGTGTAAAGACAAATAAAGCTTCTAATTGGTAGTGAGTCCTCAGTTTTTAGGTGTGGTGGATGAACTGTGGGAATTCAAAGCATCGCTTTCTCACCTGGCTGGTGCGTGACCTGGAGAAAGGTGCTCGCTCATCGGGTCACGTCATCATTGTTCTCGCAGCACATTGCCCTGTGTAACCTGTAGCTGTGCTGCCGGTGACATGATGCTAAATGGGACAGAACGGTTTAGTGATCATTCTGTTCACATCCCTGCTCGATGGTCTGTGTAGAAATGCCGGCGCTCGAGGGCTGAACGACTTGTGCACGGTCAACTGATCCTCGTTACCATCCCAAAATCTGTCTATAAATGAAGCAGCAGATTTAGTCGCCGATATTGAATGACTATCCAGATCGAATCTGTTCCTACATTCGGTCAAAGTTTACCCTCCTGGAGTCCACAAGCTAAAAGCCTCGCTCCGGTGACACGAGTATTGTCATGCAGGCTGTGACTCGGGGAGCGGCTGCACCCGCTGTGCACGGACCTTTATCATGGAGGCCTCAGATGCCGTCTGTTGGTAGAAAGGCGTCCTCTGATCTTCATCACAGCCCACATCGAGCAGTGGCATGCAGGCAGGTATAATATGGAGAACTGACCGCACAGAAGCCCTTACAGCTCTATTCTCCCAATAGGTTGGAGATTTGACCCTGGCGTCTCCATTGATGCCGTCAATGCCTACATACACTGTCACAATCCATTTTTATCTCTGCATCTGAGAAATGAATCAACTTTTCAATGAGTCTTAATAGAATCCTGACCGCAGACACCGGCTGCCTTCCTGTATCAGACCCTGACGGGATGTTTCTGATTCTGACATGCTGCCGCTTTTCAGAGAAAAACATACTTTTTAAAAGTCACTGGGAACCGAGCCAGATAGGAGAATAGTTGGAAACAGGTGTCCTCGGTGGTCGTCCCGCCCAGCTGTCAATGACTGACAGGTCTCCCTACCTGCACACACAGGGAGACACTTGTCACTCAAGGGCTAGTGGGCAGGACAAACTATCGGGGACCCATTGTCCGACTAGTCTCCTGCGCTTCTTGGTCCTCTGCAGCATTCAGTATTTTTCTCTCTGAAGAGCAGCAATGTTTTGAGTCCAATCATACAGCAAGTGCCTGATACCTGCGGCCCATGTGCGGACAATGCGGCCGTTCTATCCTGACAGTGTGTCCACCGATTTACTTGTTAATTGTCTGCTGCTGCTCAGGCCTCTTTCACACTTCCGGCGGGCGCCTGACGGCGCCCCCGGCATTTTGCTGCAGCGCCGCATCAGAAAACCTGATGCACCGCCGGCGGCCGCATGCGGTTTTTTGCCGGATGGTTTCTGATGCTTGGAGACATCAGAAACCATCCGGCAAAAACAAAAAACGTTACATGCAGCGTTTTGTCCGGCCGCCGCAATGTACATTTGCGCCGCATCCGGACAAAACCGCATGCAACGCATTGACATGCGGCGCCATCCGGCGCTAATGCATGTCAATGCGAAAAAAGCCGCATGCGGCGCATCAGATTTTCTGATGCGGCGCTGCGGCTAAATGCCGGGGGCGCCGTCAGGCGCACACCGGATGTGTGAAACCAGCCTCACAGTATGTCTGGGCAGAAGTCAACCCATGGAAATGGCCCTTAAAAGATAAGAAACTTGGCATTGATGCTCCAGTGTTTAATCTCTGCTGCTTCCCAGAGGTTTTTTGTTGTCATGTCTGCAGTAAATGCCCCCAACAGGCAATTATTGGCCTCCATTTATACCAAATTTAGCGTGAGGTCACTGCTGCCGCCCTTAAAGGTTCCCAGGCTATTAATATCAGCTCACAGATGTTTGCTTAGCCTTTACTGGCTAGTTTACAGGGTAACCGCAGAAAAAAATTGACATGGAGTCCCCCTATAAAATCGAACCGGCAAAGGGACTAGGCAGACATCTGCGGCTGATATTAATAGCCTGGGAAGGGACCATGTATATTGGCACCCCCCCAGGCTAAAAACATCAGCTCTCTGCCGCCCGGGAAATGGCGCATCTTATAGATGCACTTCAGGATTGTCATTGCATTACCTTGCTTTAGTATTCCATTGTGTTCTTGGAGCATTTCCGCGCGTAATAAAACGCCACAAAAATGCATCGTGTGCACATAGCCTTAATGAAGTCCGGGGAGCAGTGGCGTGGCGGTGTATACTTAGCAAATGCTTAAAGGGGTTGTCCATGACTGAACTAACCACCCACTAGCTAAAAACTGGTTTGGCAGCTGCCATAATTAAGATGTACAGGACTGCAATGTACCGCATAAATTGTTTATATCCAGATGGAGTAGATTACAGCTGACTTCTGGGAGGCCATCAATAATTCAGTGTAGAACAGCGCATTTTAAAAATAACAAATGATCATTATATATAGATGCAGATATATATCTGGACTACCCCTTTAAGTCTTTTTTTTTTTTTTTTTATACTGACACAAATTCCCTCTCCATCACAATGGTCCTGCGCCATGGCCGCTTGTACCTGTACATTGATTGCTCCATGTCGGGCGGTACGAGTGGCAGCCTTGCAATAATACGATATGTTTTTAAAATGTGTCTACACGAGCAAAAACCTCGGCCCCGGAGTGCGGCCTTCACATTTACAAGTCACGGAGCCAAATTCTCTCTTCACTATAATGCAGGTTTCACAGCTGTGACGACACATGGCAGACCTGCTTTTATCTGGTTCCCGAGCAGCTGCTAGCCATTCACCCAGCATGGGAATTTCTAGTTTAGCAGCCAGCAGTCATCTTTTATTTACATTTTGTCCTAAGTGTAGTGTTTGGGGTCTTTTTTTTGTATGCTCACGACTACCCTCAAGCGAATCTGTCGCCTAATTTGACAGTACAAGCTGTTACCATCATTGAATAAATCTAAGGGTATGTGCACACACTGCGGATTCGTGTGCGCATTTTTCCGTGCAGGATCCTCAGAATCCGCAGGTAAAATAACTTGCATTTTACCTGCGGATTTTGTGCGGTTTTTTCCCTGCGTTTTTACACCTGCGGATTCGTATAATGTAATAGGTGTAAAAAACGCTGCGGAATCCGCACAAATAATTGACATGCTGCGGAAAATAAACCGCTGCGTTTCTGAGCGGATTTTTCCGCAGCATGTGCACAGCGTTTTTTTTTTTTCCCATTGATTTACATTGTACTGTAAATCTCTTGCGAATCCGCAACGTGTACACACAGCCTTAGACCTGCCAAGACTGGTGTACTTACCTTGAACATCAATGTCCAAAAGGCTGTAAAATTCAGAAATAAGTGCTTAATTTAATATTAGGCGGGGGCATGTCAAAAAGTATTCTACAGCTGTTCTGATATGGTATTTCAATGTAAGTATATCGGCCTCATCAGGTCTGAGTTTCGATTATCAATGTAAGAAGCATCTATTGTGAAATCTGTGAGGTTCACTTTAATTTTCCTGATGTTTGATGAGGAAATGCACAGATATATTTGTTGTATACGTGTGTGCGCTGGTTTCAATACCTGTCAAGTGAACCAGCGCATTGAATAGAGGTGGGTAGGTGTATGTATGTAAATTTGCCAAGCTCCTTTATATTTCTTCTCTTGCTATAAAAAGCTCTGAATGCGACTTCCGAGGAGTTAATTATCCCATGTAGAAGTCTTCCCCTGACGTGGCTCCTTCTGTAGAAGAATAGTTCATCTTGGTTTAAATCTCCCACGTAAAACCTGCAATGCACAATGGCTACGTAGCCCCCTGTCCGAGCACAGGGCGGTGGGAAATAAAAGCCTCTAATGCTGATTAATCCGTCGCCTTTGTCTGTTCCAGGGGTCCTGCGCGCTCTTGTGGAGGCCGCCACCGCAGACGCGTCCATCCTCAGCCTATGCGAAAAGGGCGATGCTATGATCATGGAGGAAACTGGCAAGATTTTCAAAAAGGAAAAAGAAATGAAGAAAGGTCAGCGGGAGTTTGGCTCGGCGTGCGTCCATGGTGCAGATTTCCAGATGTCCTGGGATTCTGCGCCCTTGGGTCTCTTTAGGTGGCCGCAGTGATTGTGCTTCTCCACATGAGCCTGGTGATGATGATGATGATGAAGCTCGCCATTTAGCCTCTTCTTTTTGTGATTGCAGGTATTGCCTTTCCAACAAGTATATCTGTTAATAACACTGTGTGCCACTTCTCCCCTCTGAAGAGCGACCAAGATTACCATCTGAAGAAAGGTGACCTAGTAAAAATGTAAGTACACGTTTTACCAAACTCAAGAAAACCTCTCCTATTAAAGTCTACACGTAAAGGTCTGTTCTTATCTTCATAGACGGAGAGTTCTTCTAAATACAAGCAAGTTTGCAATTTAATCCTTAATAAAAATAATGTTGCCGCTTTTGAGATATTAACATATTTCTTTTTGCTTCCAGCTCATTGCCTTCGAGACCGACCACTGCTGTTAGATCGCACAACATGCGCAGTGCTTACAAGCTCTTTTCTATTGAGCTTGCAAGCACTAATTAGAAGCTGGTCACGATTGCTGGAACGCGCGTTTACTGCCTACTTATGAATCAGTACAGTGTTTACAAGCTGGATTAGAGCGGTGGTCGGTCTCCTAGGCAATAAGTTGTAAGAAAAATGCAGTCACATGCGCCGCCAGCTGCCGTCTCCTCCAGCAGTACGTCACCACATTAGTGACCCGCCAGGTTGCTGGGTGGAGTGGAGGTCGCTTTTTGAATTTTCTCAATGTAAGTGTATGGAAATTTAGACCGGAAGCCTCCAATACACTTACATTGAGAATGTGACTGCTGCCCCAGTGATCTGGCAGGTTACAGAGGTGGTAACGTGACGCTGAAGACATCAGCTGGTGAGAATGTTGTCACGCTAATTGTTCACATACATGATGGCACACTGTAAAATAAAAAAAATCACCTGACTGCTCGTTTAAAGAGATTTTCGAGGGATACACTTTTAAAGGGAATCTGTCACCCCAAAATTGCCATATCAGATAAAGATATGGCTGAATAGTGCGTCCCATAACAAAGCTAACGGTAGTTATCATATATCCTGATACCCCCGTTATCATATCAAAATACCTTTGTAAAGTTGGTTATTTTCCCTGTCAATCATGGCAGTCAGGTCAGGAGGGCGGCGGTTTCCATGTCCCCCCCGCTCCTCGTCATCACTTGCGTATCGCCGTCTGTGAATCCCACAGACTGCGTTCGGCTTCCCGTAATTGCGCAATTCAAAATCCGGCGCATGCGCAGTGTGCTTTGCCTGACAGTGGGCAAAGCATATGATCAGTACAGCGCATGCGCTAGTCTTTCCTTGCCCCGGAAGTCGTCCAAGGCAAGCAGCCATTTCCGGGGCAAGGAAAGAGTAGCGCATGCGCTGTAATGAATTTATGCTTTGCCCACTGTTGGGCAAAGCGCACGCGCCGGATTTTGAATTGCGCAATTGCAGGAAGCCGAACGCCGTCTGTGGGATTCACAGACGGTGATACGCAACTGATGACGAGGAGCGAGGGGGGAGGACATGGAAACTGCCGCCCTCCTGACCTGATTGACACCGAAAATAACCAACTTTACAAAGGTATTTTGATATGAAAACGGGGGTATCAGGATATATGATACCTACCGTTAGCTTAGTTATGGGACGCACTATTCAGCCATATCTTTATCTGATATGGCAATTTTGGGGTGACATATTCCCTTTAACCCCTTCACCCCCAAGGGTGGTTTGCATGTTAATGACCGGGCCAATTTTTACAATTCTGACCACTGTCTCTTTATGAGGTTATAACTCTGGAACGCTTCAACGGATCTTCGCGATTCTGAGATTGTTTTCTCGTGACATATTGTACTTCATGTTAGTGGTAAAATTTCTTCGATATAACTTGCGTTTATTTTTGAAAAAACGCAAATATGGCGAAAATTTTTAAAATTTTGCAATTTCAAACTTTGAATTTTTATTCCCTTAAAACAGAGAAATATATCACACAAAATAGTTAAGAAATAACATTTCCCACATGTCTACTTTACATCAGCACAATTTTGGAACCAAAATTTTTTTTTGTTAGGAAGTTATAAGGGTTAAAAGTTGACCAGCGATTTCTCATTTTTACAGCAAAATTTACAAAGCCATTTTTTTTAGGGACCACCTCACATTTGAAGTCACTTTGAGGGGTCTATATGGCAGAAAATACCCAAAAGTGACACCATTCTAAAAACTGCACCCCTCAAGGTACTCAAAACCACATTCAAGAAGTTTATTAACCCTTCAGGTGCTTCACAGTAACTAAAGCAACGTGGAAGGAAAAAATGAATATTTTACTTTTTAGCCACAAAAATTATCTTTTACAAACTTTTTTTTTATTTTCACAAGGGTAAAAGGAGAAAATGGACAGATAAGGTTGTTATGCAATTTCTCCTGAGTACGCCAATACCCCATATGTGGGGGAAAACCACTGTTTGGGTACACGGCAGAGCTTGTAAGGGAAGGAGCGACGTTTGACTTTTTCAAACTAAAATTGGCTGGAATTTAGATTGGATGCCATGTCGCGTTTGGAGAGCCCCTGATGCGCCTAAACAGTGGAAACCCCCCACAAGTGACACCATTTTGGAAACTAGAACCCCTAAGGTACTTATCTAGATCTGTTGTGAGCACTTTGAACCCTCAAGTGTTTCACAAAAGTTTATAAAGCCTGGGTGTGAAAAAAAAAAAAATTTTCCACAAAAATGATTTTTTAGTCCCAAATTTTTGAATTTTCCCAAGGAAATTGGACCCCAAAAGTTGTTGTCCAATTTGTCCTGAGTACGCTGATACCCCATATGTGGGGGGGGGGAACTGTTTGGACGCACGGCAGGGCTTGGAAAGGAAGTAGTAACGTTTTGGAATGCAGACGTTAATGGGGGTCATGTTCCGTTTGCAGTGCCCCAGATGAGCCTAAACAGTGGAAACCCCCCACAAGTGACCCCATTTTGGAAACTAGACCCCCTAAGGAACTTATCTAGATCTTTCGTGAGCACTTTGAACCCCCAAGTGCTTCACACAAGTTTATAATGCCCGGGCATGAAAATAAAAAATCCTATTTTTTTCCCACAAAAATTATCTTTTAGTCACTAATTTTTTATTTTCCCAAGGGTAACAGGAGAAATTGGACCACATAAGTTGTTGTACAATTTGTCCTGAGTACGCTGATACCCCATATGTGGGGGGGAACCACTGTTTGGGCGCACGGCAGAGCTCGGAATGGAAGGAGCACCATTTGACTTTTTCCAACCAAAATTGGCTGGAATTGAGTTTGGATGCCATGTTGCATTTGGAGAGCCCCTGATGTGCCTAAACAGTGGAAACCCCCCACAAATGACCCCATTTGGGAAACTAGACCCCCTAAGGAACTTATCTAGATTTTTGATGAGCAATTTGAACCCCCAAGTGCTTCACACAAGTTTATAACGTAGAGCCGTAAAATTTAAAAATCATATTTTTTCCACAAAAATGATCTTTCACCCCAATTTTTATTTTTCCAAGGGTAACAAGACTTCCAAAGTTATTGTGCAATTTGTCCTGAGTGCGCTGATACCCCATATGTGGGGGTAAACCACTGTTTGGGTGCATGGCAGAGTTTGGAACGGAAGGAGCGCCGTCTGACTTTTTCAACGCAGAATTGGCTGGACGCCATGTCGTGTTTGGAGAGCTCCTGATCTGCCTAAACAGTGGAAACCCCCATAAATGACACCATTTTGGAAACTAGACCCCTCAAGGAACTTATCTAGATGTGTGGTGAGAACTTTGAACCCCCAGGTGTTTCACTAAAGTTTATCACGTTTACAAAAATGATTTTTTTCGCCCCCAATATTTTATTTTCACAAGGGTAACAGGAGAAATTGGACCCCAAAAGTTGTTGTCCAATTTGTCCTGAGTACGCTGATACCCAATATGTGGGAGAAAACTACTGTATGGGCGCACGTCAGGGCTCGGAAGGGAAGTAGTGACGTTTTGGATTGTAGACTTTGATGGAATGGTCTGGGTGCGTCATGTCACATTTGGAGAGCCCCTGATGCGCCTAAACAGTGGAAACCCCCCACAAGTGACCCCATTTTGGAAAATAGACCCCACAAGGAACTTATCTAGATGTGTGGTGAGCACTTTGAACCCCGAAGTTTATAACGCACAGCCGTAAAAATAAAAATTTTTTTTTTTTTTTTTTTTTTTTTGCAAACATGATTTTTTCGCCCCAATATTTTATTTTTACAAGGGTAACAGGAGAAATTGGACCCCAAAAGTTGTTGCCCAATTTGTCCTGAGTACGCTGATACCCAATATGTGGGAGAAAACTACTGTATGGGTACACGTTGGGGCTCGGAAGGGAAGTAGTGACGTTTTGGATTGCAGACTTTGATGGAATGGTCTGGGGGCGTCATGTCCATTTGGAGAGCCCCTGATGCGCCTAAACAGTGGAAACCCCACACAAGTGACCCCATTTTGGAAAATAGACCCCACAAGGAACTTATCTAGGTGTGTGGTGAGCGCTTCACAGAAGTTTATAATGTACAGCCGTAAAAACAAAAAAATATTTTTTTTTGTACAAAAATGATATTTTCGCCCCCAGTTTTTTATTTTCCCAAGGGTAACAGAAGAAATAGGACAAATTGCACAATAACTCTTGGGGTCCAGAGTACGCTGATACCCCATATGTGGGGATAAACTACTGTTTGGACGCATGGCAGAGCTCAGAAGTGAAGGAGCACCATTTGACTTTTTCAACGCAGAATTGGCTGGAATTGAGATCAGACGCCATGTCACATTTGGAGAGCCCCTGATGTGCCTAAACAGCGGAAACCCCCCAATTCTAACTCCAACCCTAACCCCAACACACCCCTAACCCTAGTCCCAACCCTAACCACAAACCTAACTCTAACACACCCCTAATCCCAACCCTAACCCTAATCCTAACTTTAGCGCCAACCCTAACCCTAACTTTAGCCGCAACCCTAACCCTAATGGGAAAATGGAAATAAATACATTTTTTTAATTTTATTATTTTTCCCTAACTAAGGGGGTGATAAAGGGGGTTTGATTTACTATTTATAGCGGGTTTTTATGATTGGCAGCTGTCACGCTAAAAGACGCTTTTTATTGCAAAAATAGTTTTTTGCATCGCCACATTTTGAGAGCTATAATTTTTGCATATTTTGGCCCACAGAGTCATGTGAGGTCTTATTTTTTGCGGTACGAGTTGACGTTTTTATTTGTACCATTTTTGAGCAGGTGACATTTTTTGATCGCTTTTTATTTCGATTTTTGGGAGGTTAGAATGAACAAAAATCAGCAATTCATGAATTTCTTTTGGGGGAGGCGTTTTTATTGTTCCGCGTGTGGTAAAATTGATAAAGCAGTTTTATTCTTCGGGTCAGTACGATTATGGCGATACCTCATTTATATCATTTTTTTATGTTTTGGCGCTTTTATAGAAAAAAAACAATTTTATATAAAAAATAATTATTTTTGCATCGCTTTATTCTGCGAGCTATAACTTTTTTATTTTTTCGCTGATGATGCTGTATGGCGGCTCGTTTTTTGCGGGACAAGATGACGTTTTCAGCGGTACCATGTTTATTTATATCGGTCTTTTTGATCGCGGTTATTCCACTTTTTGTTCGGCGGTATGATGATAAAGCATTGATTTTTTGCTTTGTTTCTTTTTTTTTTTTTTTTTAAGGGGTTCACTAAAGGGGTTAACTAGTGGGACAGTTTTATAGGGGGGGTCGTTACAGACGCGGCGATACCAAATATGTGTACTTTTATTGTTTTGTTTTTTTTATTTACAGGAAGAAATGAATTTATTGGGGAATATTTTTTATTTTTATTTTTTATTTTGGATTTTTTTTTTATAACATGTTTATTTTTATTTTTTTAACTTTTTTACTTTGTCCCAGGGTGGGACATCACTGTATTTTATCAAATAGCTGGTGTGACAGTGTGCACAGCACACTGTCACACCAGCGATCGCTCAGGCAGTGCAGCAGGCTTCTCAGTGCCTGCTCTCAGCAGGCACTGAGGAAGCCGCCTCCCTCCAGGACCCCGGCGCCATCTTAGATCCGGGTCCTGGGAGGGAGGAAGCCCTCAGAACAGCGCGATCACATCGCGCTGATCTGAGGGTCTCAGGGGGGCGCGCAGGGAGCCCCCACCCTGCGCGATCCTCCCCTGTGCCCCCAGTACAACCGCGATCATGTTTGATCGCGGTGTGCTAGGGGTTAATGTGCCGGGAGCAGTCCGTGACCGCTCTGACACACAGTCACGGGTGTCAGCTGTGATAATCAGCTGACACCCGGCGGCGATTAGCTGCGCTCCCTCCGGGAGCATAGCTAATCGCCTATGATGTACTATCCCGTCCATGGTCAGAATGGCACGGGTTTTATGGACGGGATAGTACGTCTAATGTCAGAGGGGTTAAATGGAATCTGTCACCAGGTTTTTTGCTACCTCATCTGAGATCAGCATGTAATGTAAGGGCAGAGACCCTGATTCCAGGGATGTCATTTAATGCACTCATTGCTTCAGTTTTGATTAGTAACTGTTTTATCTGCTCCAGTTCTCTGAGTGCTGTGTATATCCCCGTCCCCACCATTAATTGGTTGCCTCCTCTGGCAGCTTCCTGTCTATGCACAATGTACAATCAGTGGTGAGGGCATGGTTGGACTACCTGCCAGCAGGCCAAGTAGTGCTTTAGTGATAATCTCCTGCTTATAATAGTGATTTTATAAAAACTACAGCAAGCAGTCGAGTAAGTGACATATTACTGGAATCAGGGTCTCTGGCCCGTACATTATGCTGCTCTCAGATTAGGTGGCAAAAATCTGGAGACTGATTCCTTTTCATTCCATAAGCTGTTTACAACAATGGGAACAGTGCTGCCTCTCTACTGTTGCCCTGGCCTTTGTTTACTGGTTGCAGCGCTGAAGTCGTGACTAAAGCGCACCTCACCACTGCAGACAATCACTGAGCTCAGTGGTTCTTGTCAAATGTAGACTGCACGAGGAAAAACCTCACCACGTGAACTCTGTCTTACACTGCTGTTCACTTGTGTTACAGAGACCTAGGAGTCCACGTAGACGGCTTCATTGCTAATGTCGCACACAGCTTTGTTGTCGGCGCTTCTAAGGTAAGACCAGTTATTCCCTGTTTTTTTTCTACCCAGCTGCTTATATTATTCAAGCATATATAATAGTATAGATATAATTTTTATCTTATTTTTTTTCCTTTTACAAATTTGAAGAGGTTCAAATTTTGATCCATTTTTGTGCAGGTGGCTTCGGCCTTGTCAGAATTATACTCGCGCTGCCTTAGAAAGAGTTCCAAGTTTTTCATTTTGACCCATCTGATCCTAAAACAGTTTTGTTATCCAAATCTACGTTTTTGGGACTAAGTTGGGAAGCACAGTTTAATCTTTCCATATTGGCACAGTATAGCAGGGTGTTTTGTGTGTTTTTTTTTTTTTTTCTTCCAGTGCTTTTGGGGTGAAATCTATTTTAATGTCTCTTTAGGATTCGGCAGTCACTGGTCGTAAAGCCGACGTTATCAAGGCCGCGCATCTGTGTGCGGAGGCAGCGCTCCGTCTTGTAAAGCCTGGAAACCAGGTGAGAACCCAAAAGTGCTCCGTTTGGCTACAGTCCCAGAGGTGGCTGTGCCGATACGATGTGTCCTGTGTGAAGACGCCAGCACAGGCTAGTAAATGGAGTGTCGGGCACAACGTCTGCCGGGCTGCTGCATCCAGTGTGCGTGTCGTGTATCATAATATTCTGGTCGGCCAGTAATGACACCATGTAATTTGTTTGTAGAACACGCAGGTGACTGAAGCGTGGAACAAGATTTGTCCGTCTTTTAACTGTGTACCCATTGAAGGTAAGAGACACATAGGAAATATTATCTAATGTTTTCAGAGTTCTTCCATTTGTATATAACTTAAAAAAATACTGGTGAAGTGGATGTGTCAAGTTATTTAACAATATAAAATACAGACCTTCCCTAATAGCTTTTAGACCTGATGAGAATGGTGTACTGTCTTTGATAATCCAGCTAGTAATGGCTGAATAATGTTTCCTGGCTAAAATTAGTGAGCATTTTGAGTCGAGCTCTAGCTGGGAGTCATAAAGTGCTATCTTTATTTTAAGTGTAAGCAGTCTTTTTTTAAGCTATGCAGTTTGAATTCTGGTGCCAGATCCGCTTTCCAGAGGTTGTCCCATCTGTGACATCTCCAGCATATCGACAGCATCTCTTGAGAACGGGCCACCATCGCGTGTTTTCTCTTCATTCATTCGGGTCGGAGGTGACAGTTGGTGCTTTTAAAATTCTATAGCAGAGGGAGGAGCCAGAGGCCGACCGACATTCCGCTGCACGGTCTCCATAAACTTTATGAGCACCAGCTGTCACCTCTTAGTTATGGGGAAATCTGTAGTCACTGAAGACTGACATTACTCGTGAATTGAGAATGATCAGTTCAGGAGGAGAAAGAAGCCGATTTCTCTGAGATATATTACTAAGTTTCTTATTTTCACCGGTACTATTGATTTTATGTTAAAAATAAAAGCACTGTTGCGCTTTAACTGCACTTTCACTGAAAGCCTTTTTTTCTCCACTTAGGGATGCTGTCTCATCAGTTGAAGCAGCATGTTATCGATGGAGAGAAGACCATTATTCAGAACCCAAATGACCAGCAGAAGTATGTTACTGCATGCAGCTATAGATATATTTTAATTTCAATTTATTTATTTTTTTCTGTGCTTACTAATTTCCGGGAGGCTGGCACTGGAGCCGCAGTTCAGACTTCACACCCTGCAGGGCTCAGCTGGCTGTCTACTGGTTTGCATCTTTCCATATCCCATTGACCAGTCTGATTTAGAGTTTTTCACCTAAAACATCCTAGAAAGTATAATTTCCTTGTGGATCGGTCAGCCCTGCTGACATGTAAGTTTTAGTATTCCACAGCATCGTGCTGTTCCTCCTAGAAATGATGAATACATTGACAGCTGGGTGTTACCAGTTGGGGTTGTGTTCCTACACACTCTCTGAAACGGTCCAGTAGGTGCTGACTTGTGTAGGGACACACCTCTTTGACTGATGGGAATGGTAACACCCAGTTGACAAATCATTAATATGTTTCTTGGGGGAATAAAATAGGAACATAAGAATTTTAAGAAGGCTGCACCAGATTGGTTTCATGAGAAATACAGGTATTCAGTAAAAGAAATGTCAGAAGTGACAGATTCTATGTTAAACTCCCCCAAGGTTACTGAAGGCAATGTCACAATTGTTTGTCTGAACAAACCTCCAAAGAGGAATAAAATGAGGCAAGGACAATATCAAGTTCATGGATAAAGACCATATATCCATCCTTCACCATTCCTATACTCCATATAGTCTGTACAGCTTGTTGGTGCATTGTCTATGGAATGAACTTTGATATTTAGTCATTTACCTGCACATTCGTCTGAATGGATGATAATTCCCATTAAATTCTATGTACACAATGCCATGCTATAGTCATCACCTAAGGAGAATTAGCAGGAGCAGATGTACTATTACTGAAGTGCACACAGCAGGATCAGGCTTTAGGAGCCCACCTGCCATGACAAGGTTGCCATCTCTCACTTCAATGGACAATATACGGTACCTGTACCACAAGCGTTGCCTCCCTGGTTTCTAGTCTCCAGAATTTACAGCTTCATACTGCACTGACTAAAAACCATCCCTGACCTGATGGGAAGAGTGCTCCTCTATTATAGGAACTTTCTTTATTTGCAGGAAGGACCATGAAAAAACAGAGTTTGAGGTCCATGAGGTTTACGCAGTTGATGTTCTTATCAGCACCGGAGAAGGAAAGGTGAGCACCAGTGGTATTAACTACAGTTCTATGGGCCCCTGTGCAGAATTTAGACCAGGGCCCCCCCCCCCACCAGAATATTGGTCAGATCAATAAGCCACTATAATAATGTCATCCGTTCTGGCCCCTTCCTGTAATAATGTGCCCTGTTTTGGCCCCAATCCTGTAGTAATGTTTCCAGTGCCGTGATAATAGCCCCAGTTGTGGGCCCCATCCAGTAATCATGCCCCCCATCCTTTAATAATGTCTTCTGCCCTGTAATAATGTCCCCCGTTCTGGTCCCTTCCTGTAATAACATGCCCTTTCCTGTAGTAATGTCCCTGTACTACATTAATGTCCTGCATCATGGGCACCATCCTGTCGTAATGTCCTCCTTTGTGGGCTCCATCCTGTAATAATGGCTTCTGTTCTGAGCCCTTTTTTTTTTTTAATAACGTCCCCCATTTTTTAATAATGTTCCCCATCTGAGCGCTCTCCATCAACTAAGTTACTCCTTCTCCCCGCGAAGAGCAGTGTCCTCTTCCTCCTCCATGGCCAGGTGGAGGGGAGAGATTGATATGGAAGTGATGGCGTCCTGATGTCACCTGCCGCCCTCTGATGGGCCATCGGCCAGTATATCTCTTTTGGTGTGGGGAACTGGTGGACTTCTGCGCTACAATTCATTTCAGCTGAATGTACATCTGAGGACACACATTTGGGCCAAAGCGGCTGCACCCTCTGCCGCCACGATGGTTACACCCCTGTTGAGTCTAGTGTGGCACACTGCAGCGGGTTGCCGCTTTTCCACCTTGTCCTAGTTAACAAAGTTGTTTTTTGGTTTTTTTTGGGTGATGTTGAAAATAGGCAAAGGATGCTGGTCAGAGGACAACAATTTACAAAAGGGACCCAACAAAGCAGTATGGTCTGAAAATGAAAACCTCCCGTGCCTTTTTCAGCGAAGTCGAGAGACGTTTTGGTGCCATGCCATTCACTCTCAGGTATGAAGACGTTTTGGCGCTAGATTTCTGCGTCTAGTATTTACGTCTAGGTACAAAATGCATGAGAATAAAGTTCTGGCACTCGACAATCTTGCATCAAATGGCCATAAACGTAATTGTAATCTTTCCATTTTGTGTAGGGCCTTTGAAGATGAGAAAAAGGCTAGAATGGGTGTCGTGGAGTGCGCCAAACATGAGCTTCTCCAGCCTTTCAATGTACTGTATGAGAAGGAAGGTGAGCACCAAATGGTAAAGGGGTACTCTGCAGACCACTGTAGGACTACTGTGTGGTCACGTCAGTGACGAAAACTTAGGGTCCCGTCACACTCTTCAATGTCCCAGCGATCCCACCAACAATACGACGTGGATGGGATCGCTGGGACATCGTTAGCTGATCGCTGGTGAGCTGTCACATGGGCAGACTTACCAGCGATCAGGACCAGCGAGCACGCTGGTATCCAATGTACACACCTAGTTACCCGATATGTACCCTAGATACCGGCTCTCAGCTTCTGCTGTACGCGCTGGGAGTTGGTATCCAATGTACATATCGGGTAACCAAGCACCGCGCTGCACCTAGTTACCCGATATGTACCCTAGATACCGGCTCTCAGATTCTGCTGTATGCACTGAGAGCCGGTATCCAATGTACATATCGGGTAACTAAGCACTGCGCGGCACCTAGTTACCCGATATGTACCCTAGATACCGGCTCTCAGCTTCTGCTGTACGCACTGGGAGCTGGTATCCAATGTACATATCGGGTAACTAAGCACCGCGCGGCACCTAGTTATCCAATATGTACCCTAGATACCGGCTCTCAGATTCTGCTGTATGCGCTGAGAGCCGGTATCCAATGTACATATCGGGTAACTAAGCACCGCGCGGCACCTAGTTACCCGATATGTACCCTAGATACCGGCTCTCAGATTCTGCTGTATGCGCTGAGAGCCGGTATCCAATGTACATATCGGGTAACTAAGCACTGCGCGGCACCTAGTTACCCGATATGTACCCTAGATACCGGCTCTCAGCTTCTGCTGTACGCACTGGGAGCTGGTATCCAATGTACATATCGGGTAACTAAGCACCGCGCGGCACCTAGTTATCCAATATGTACCCTAGATACCGGCTCTCAGATTCTGCTGTATGCGCTGAGAGCCGGTATCCAATGTACATATCGGGTAACTAAGCACCGCGCGGCACCTAGTTACCCGATATGTACCCTAGATACCGGCTCTCAGCGCTCTACAGCAGAAGCTTGGAGCCGGTAACCATGGTACATATCGGGTAACTAGGTGCTGCGCGGTGCTTAGTTACCCGATATGTACATTGGATACCAGCTCGCTGATCGTTGGCCTCCTGCTGTCACACGCAGCGATGCGCGCTGGCCAGCGGGAGACCAACGATGAAATAATGGTCCAGGACATTCAGTGACGATCAGCGATACCCAGCAGGGGGGCTGGTCGTCGCTGCTTGTCACACTAAGAGAGATCTCTGGCTAGGTCGCTGTTGCGTCACAAAATTGGTGACGCTTCAGCGATCTCGCTTAGTATGACGGGGGCTTTAGTGAACTACTGGTGATTATCTAAGCCACCCATTCTTTTATCAGTTCATTCAGGGACAGGAGGGGGCTGGCCCAGCTAATACACGGAGCCATACAGACAGCCCCTTCTTGTGTATTTGATTCATGTGTTAAAATGTAATTGCCTTGAGATGTGACCTCTCCTCTCTTGCATAAGCAAACGTTTTATAGTGAAACCTTCCTTTCACATGTCCTGGATAAGCACTGAACTCAATGCAGCCATTTCTGTCTGTTTTATAGAGAGCACGTTGCACAATTCAAGTTCACAGTTCTCCTAATGCCTAATGGCCCCATGAGGATAACAAGTGGCCCTTTTGATCCAGATCTGTATAAATCTGAATTGGAGGTGCAAGATACAGAACTGAAGGTGAGGGTTTTTTTCTTGTGTGTTTTTTCTATTTCTTTTTTAAAAGCCACAATATGTTTTGTATGCCAGCAGCGCTCTTGTTGCGGTTCAGCACACTGTCCACTTAGCATAAAGTCAAATGTTTCTGACTCTTTGTTGGCAATATTCTGGTGGTTTCTTTTTCTCTGGGACCTCTTGGTCTGTCTGCTGGTTCTTTTGTTTGCTCAGGGGTTGTGTAAAGCTGAAGTTGCTCCCTGGCACTTTGCACTACCTAAGACTGGTCTTTGAGGTGGACGTAGTTGGGAGTTTTTCCCTTTACACAAGACTATATCTTATTGTCGTTACTTTGTGATTTTTATCTATTTTTCCTATGGTTAATTTAGGCACTACTGCAAAGTTCAGCCAGTCGGAAGACCCAGAAAAAAAAGAAAAAGAAGGTAACTGCGCTAGTCGGCTAAACCACCTGCTCCTGTAAATGACCACTAACGAAAGAACTGTCAAAGACCATATGAGAATTATTGACATCCACAAAATGGGCTAAACTGCTAATGTGTGTTAACTAGTTGATGAATGATTATTTCAGTCCTAAATATTTAACACATATCATCCACTCAAGGCCACGTCCCCCAACAGTTGCTTAAGGGGGTTCAAATCAACCCTCCCTTATGCCAGCCGCATCTCTGCACATCCGGCTGGAACGGCACCAGGAACCGCTGATAGGCTGAGGTGCTGGTGTCTCGTCACCACCGATCAAATATTTATAACCTATCCTAAGGATAGACCATCAGTATGAAGGTCTTTGGAAACCCCTTTAATAATATTTCTTGCAGCTAGTTTTTGTAAACTCTTGGAAACCCTTTTTAAGACTCTTCTTTTTACATTGCTAAGATACTACTGTCATTGTTATTATGCCCTTATGCTAAATCGTGCATTCTCCATTCCAGGCTTCGAAGACTGCTGAACAGGCCACTGCTGAGGATAATGAAGGCACAGAGTGAGGAACACCGCATGGAGGTGTTTGACTTCAACCTGCCAGTTTATTTTTTAGTGTCTGCGTTATTTTTGCCTCTTTCCCCTCTCCCAAGAAATATTGTAAAAGAAAAGCCTCTGATGGGTGATTTTGCAGAGTGCTAATGGATCCATGCCTCCCCTGCCCTCTTTGGATACAAAACATGGACATTGAGGGAACCGTCCTTTTTGGAATTTATACCAGACTACTTAACCAAAAATCTATAAAAACGAACAATAAAATCAGGCATAAAACCAGTCTTAAGCCCCCTCTTTCTAAATAAATGTCGATGTTTTATAAAATTGGAGCAACTCATCCTTTAAAGATTTCTACCACTACTTCTCCAAACCTCCCTCTGCTGCCAAGGTGGCTCCGATGACAGATCCGACCGTCTCTTCTCCTCTTGTGAGAACCTCATGGCAGCTCTGGACAGGCACTGCCGAAGCCATGACTGTTCATATCCAAATGCAGATCACCAAGTAGGTTATCATGAAGCAAGCTGTGCTCCGAATGGCTTTTAAGGACTTGTTTTGTATTAAGATTGCAGAGCAATGGTTTTCAGTTTGATATGTCCCATTATTTTCTCCTAAACCTTTTAATTGGAGGTGGTGCCGAAGCATAAAGGTTTATTCAGGCACTGCTCTCTTGCACACTTCCACATCAGGAGGTCAGAGCCACTGATGATGACCGGACATGTGCAGGGCCAGCAGGTATGGTGCATGCTCCTTTTCTAATGTATAGGACTGGTGCTTGATACCTTCTGACCATACACATGTCCTGGCCGGCATCTGTCAAGGTGAGCAATAACAAAATGAGCATGCTGTCATGTGTAAAAATGGTTCCAACCACATTGTTGTAAGGAATCCCTTGTTTGCACAGTGCTACCCTGTCTCCTTGGATTGCCCGTTTTCTCCAACATCAATTTCCTTCTTGCTTACTCTAAAATGAATTTAATGTTCGGTTTTAAACCTTAAACCCCATCCTGTTCTGTAGATAAATGCACACTCATTTTAGGTTTTTATTAAACTACATGCATCTGAAAGTACTTAGTGAGTCCATCACCCCAAACATACTGACAGTATAGACTATATATCCGTGTTGTGCTTCTAGCCCCTGTAAAAATCAGTGGTCGACTCTCTGCCTCTATTCTGCCGTAATTGAATATTCGTCAGATATGCTAATTATGGCGCTTGGTGTACACTTAGTATGGCCAGGAAGATCTGAATAATCCCACCCACTTGACTTGCATGTCCTTGGCTAACTGACTCGTGAGTGATTGTGCTTTCTCCGCAGTCATTGTTTGCTCCAGACGAGCCAGTCACCAGTGAGGACGGCAGGGACATGCGAAACCAGTGAGTGGAGCGAAGGACTGAGACTTTTGGCCACCCTAAGGGTGCACCGAGCCTCCTAATTAGTTTATCTGATTACATTTTATAAGAGAATCAAAAGGGTGACCCCACATCCCTGTGAGCTTGTATTCTTTAGCTATTGCATTAAATTATACAGGACAGATGTTGTACTTAGACTGGATCAGGACCTTAGCTGTCGGAGCGGACTTCTTTGTGGCCTGACCGTTTCTTTTAGGTTTTAAGTACCCACCTAATTTTTCTTTCCTCCCGCTGAGATGCCCGCCATCCCATGCACATCATGAATAAACCTTTTCGTCTAGATTAGGTGATGTTTTGCATAAATCAACATTGAATGTGCAACATTTGTAATTCCAGATGTGTAATAAACTTGCAAAGAATCGCAACTGCCATCAAGTCACTTGGAACCCCTTTCACATGCTCCATAAATCTGTAGATGTAGGTTTTCCTATAGGGAGAATTCAAAATTAAGTATTGTGGTCTTTGCATCGGTTACATGCCATAATGATCACACCAAACTTTAATGAGTTTGAAAATCCATTGTCATAAACTTGTGAAATAAAGTGTCATAAAGTGAATTTTGAGATAATAGAGAAGAGGTCTTCTGCTCAGGGTTCTTATCTCTGGACCAGAGTGCGAAGTGGCTACAAAGAGTGCTGCTCTGGAGTATCTGTCCTGCCCTGCATAGACAACGCATTTATTTGAATGAACACTGTATAATGCTTCTTTTTGCCTACAGTTGAATAATTACTAAAGATTTTCCCCATAGATCAATCGCTGGTGGAAATCAGACTTTTTTTTTCCCAACTTGTAGGCATTTTCAAAAGTGGAGAACGCCAATGTTGTGATAGTAAGGCCGGAGTCAACTGGCGACAAAATCGGACGACTGCAATGCGATGAAATATCGCATTGCAGTCGGACCTATGTTAATCTATGGAGCAGCTCCCAGTATCCGATTTTTTGTGGTCCGTTTTAAACGTCCGTGTACAATCGCAGCATGCTGCGATTGTCACCGATTGTCGGTCGACAATCGCCAATGCAAGTCTATGGAGCGATGAAAAATCGGATTACAAACGGACCACACTGTGTGACTTGCGATGAAATCGCATCGGTGTCCTTTAGAAAAGCCGGCAATTCATCCCCGGCTATACTGTAAAATCACACTGACAGCTTTAATAAAGACTAGAAAGAATAGATATATACACATAGAACACATATATATTATATATATATATATATATATTACATGTCATTGTGACATGTACATATACATATATTTATAGTTCCTAGACTTCTACATACTGTAATAGCCGCTAATTCAATTGACGGGTTTTGTGAAATCACAGAAGCCGACATGAAATGATACATTGTTTCCACACATTTAACCATGTAATTTCATGTATTTTTATATATGTTTGAAACATACAACTACATGAGTATATGTGTGCTAAATTTCAGACATGTAGGGGTTAATTAAAGGTGTAAATTCGTTGAAAAAAATGCGTGGGCTCCCGCTGTATTTTCTCCACCAGACAGACAAAGCAAGCGAGTGGGGGCAGATAATAATAGCCTAGGGAGGGTACATTTTTTTTGTGCCCCCCCTGGCTACTAACATCTGCCCCCAGACACCCCAGAAAGGGCAAATCTATAATTAGATTCGCCCTTTCTGGCACTTTGCCCGTCTATTCCCATTGCCCTGTAGCGGTGGCGAATGGGTTAATCTCACCTTAATGTCACCTTAGTATTGAAAGGTGACCTTAAGGTAGGTTAATAATTGAGAGCTGTCAATTAGACAACTATCAATTATTAATCCTATTGTAGTAAATTAAAAAAACACAGACACATTAATTAAAAATTATTTTAATGAAATAAAAACACCTTTTTTTGACCATATTTTATTTTACACTTAATCCGTGTGAAGCCATTGATCTCCTAAAATAAATAAAAAAAAATAAAACAACATTATTCTTACCTATTCCGCTGATCTGTCACGTCCCACGCTGTAATCCTTCACAAAGGGTTAACTAGCTTTGAGCCAAGCTGTGCAAGTAATCCTGCATGCTCAGCTCAAAGCTCCTGAATGAATAAGTTCCTCTCCTGGCGACAGGAGAGGATGTGTTTCATGAATGAAGCTTAATTGATTGTGTCCACTTTCACCTTAGGTCAGGTCACTAAAGTTAAATTGCCAATAAATCAATAAGCTCCATTCATGAATCTATTCCTCTACTTTCGCTGGGAGAGGAACTTATTCATTCAGGGGAATACAGGTCTGAGACAGCATTATTAGCTCTCTGCGACCTGTAACCTGTTAACCCTTTCTGATGGATTACACCGTGGGACCTGACTGTACATCGGATTGGTAAGTATAATTTTGCTTTTTTATTTTATTTTTATTACAGGAAATGGTTTTAGCAGGAAAATAAAATATGGTCAAAAACTGTGTGATTATTTCATTAAACTTATTTTTTATTAAACTGTGTGTGTTTGATTTTTCTTTCATACAATAGGATTAATAATTGATAGTTGTCTAATTGACAGCTATCAATTATTAACCTGCCTTAAGGTCACCTTTCAATACTAAGGTGACAATAACGCCAGGTTATTAACCCATTCGCCACCGCTACAGGACAATGGGAATAGACGGGCAAAGTGCCAGAAAGGGCGAATCTAATTATAGATTTGCCCTTTCTGGGGTGTCTGGGGGCAGATGTTAGTAGCCAGGGGGGGCACAAAAAAAATGTACCCTCCCTAGGCTATTATTATCTGCCCCCACTCGCTTGCTTTGTCTGTCTGGTGGAGAAAATACAGCGGGAGCCCACGCATTTTTTTTCAACGAATTTACACCTTTAATTAACCCCTACATGTCTGAAATTTAGCACACATATACTCATGTAATTGTATGTTTCAAACATATATAAAAATACATGAAATTACATGGTTAAATGTGTGGAAACAATGTATCATTTCTGTGATTTCACTGAAGCCGGCAATTGAATTAGCGGCTATAACAGTATGTAGAAGTGTAAGAATTATAAATATATGTATATACATGTCACAATGACATGTATATATATATATGTGCTCTATGTGTATATATCTATTTTTTCTTTTGGCATTTAAATACTATTCTTTTGGATCCATTATATGTCAGTTTTGCAAGCCTGCGAGAAAATCTCGCAAGTCGGATGAAAATCGGATGTTACAAGGTACACACACATGCGATTAAATCGCATCTTTGAAGGAAAATCGGATGCCAGAAGGATGTGTGATGTTTTTATTTTGATCCGATTGTCGACCGTCTAAAACGGACCGATTTTTTGTGGTTGTGTGTGACTCCGGCCTAACCCTCAAATTCTTACTACATGGGCCCAATTCATTATTTGCAGTTTTTTTTGTTTGTTTTTATTCATTAGTTGACATTTTTTGTGCCACATTTTATTAAAATGATGCAAGTGGTTTATGCATTGTGTTTACAAAAATAAGACCATTTTTTAATTTACAAAAGTACATTAAAATCATTTCCGGCGGACTGGAGTTTATTTGCAGAAAAATGTAGCAAATTCTTTAAACGCAATTGATGAATCGAATGAAATCATCTGGAAACTCCTAATTCCACCACAATGACTAACAAATATACTGTAATTTCCCCCCAGGATCAATAAAGTGTATCGTATCGTGTATAAAATAAAAATTACATGTAAGAAAAAGACGCAAATGAAAAACAGCAAAAACTGGACAAAGATGCAAATGCAGTCATGAATCGGGCCCCATGTGAATGAGTACATTTGTAATTTCCAGACTTGTCTCCATGACCAGTTGACCCGTTCTCTGATGGCATGTTCACATATAGCAGAATTGCTGTGGATTTTGGTTGGAAATCTGCAGCGATTGCAGTAGCAAGAAGGTGGCTGGACAAATGTCCACACACAGACTGACATGGAGAGGATTTTAAATCGGCAGAAATTCAATTCTTTAAGCGAATTTCACACTTTGCAATGTACGGTGTGAAATCTGTCCCAAAACGGCATATAAATCATGTCTATCATAGCGAGATCCACAATGAATTTTTTGTCCTCATCCCATGAAGGAAACCTTAAAGGGTTGTACCAAGTTTGGAAGTTATCCCCAATCTATGGAATAGGGAGATAACTTTCTGATCACTGGAGGTCCAACCTCTGCGACTCCCCGAGAACTGGGGCTCTGAAGAGCTCTGTGTGAATGGGAGCAGTGGTGGATGATGGGCAGTGCCGATCAGCCAAGCGCTGCGCTCCTATCTCTGGCAGTCCCATTAAGAATGAATGGTGCCGCAGTGCGCATAATCCACCTCTGCTGCACTCACACAAGGCTCTTTAAGAGCCCCAGTTCTCTGGATCAGCGAGGGTCCTATGGACATTCCCTTTAAACTGCTCTCAGAATACCACTGTGATTTGTTCCTGTGAACATGGATGTTATAAGTGGGGTTTTAGCTACAGTCTATATGGGGACAGTGCGGCAGAATAATGGTGTTGGCTTTGCTCTTTTGCTGTTGCAGGCATCCATCCGATTTCCACATCATGAAGAAAACATATTTTTATATCATGTAATAAATGTTCTTATATCACGTATCTTTTTTCCTACCTGGGCAGACATGGTATGGAGACTGAAGGTTTTTGGGTTTGTTTCTTTTGTTCCCACGCCTTCTCCCTTTTCCTATCTGATGAATTGTGTGGTAAAAATCCACTGGCTATAGAGAGCCCAACGTACTGAGGGTTTGCACAGCTCCATGTTGGTGTTATACACCTGGCCTATACATCTGGACAGATGGGATAAGACTTTGGGACATGAGGTGAACGAATCGCATGATTGTGATTTTTCTGATGAGTTTGAATCTTTTCCTGTGGGGTTAATTCTGGTATCAGATGGGTGAAATCACTGTGACTGCAAGAAAAAAAAGAATTTTTTTACTCGCTTTTACTACTAAATATGTATTTCTTGGAGAAAAAAATGCCTGTAAGTAACGTTACAAGTTTCCCTTGCAATCTGTATATTTTCCCAAATAAAATTGGTATTGACTGACTGGTACATGGTTATCAAAGCATTTGTATTGTCACTTTTCTTTTCATAGCTATTGTTAATGTTCGTTCATTCACAGCCTTAGGTCATGTGCACACATTCAGTATTTGGTCAGTATTTTACCTCAGTATTTGTCGGCCAAAACCAGGAGTGGGTGATAAATACTGAAGTGGTGATGTGTCTCTATTATACTTTTCCTTTGATTGTTCCACTCCTGTTTTTGGCTTAAGGGTATGCCACACTAAACAACATTGCTAACGGGATCGCTAAAAAAACGTCACTATTTAGCGATCCCGTTAGCGATGTTGTTGTGTGCGGCATGCAGCAACGACGTGGCCCCTGCTGTGATGTCGTCCTGATCGTTCCGGACCCTATTCTGATCGTCGGCGTCCCGCCGGGTAAGTATTTATCGCTGAGTGTGGCACCTTTTTTAGCGATTTAGCGGTACTTTTGTACCGCTAAAGTCGTTAAGGAGATCGCTAACCGCGATAGCGTCCTTAACGACATCGCTAAATGTGGCCGACACTAGCGATATTGTAAACGATCCCGCTGGCGATCTCATTAGTATGCGACGCTAACGAGATCGTTAGCGGGATCGTGTAGTGTGGCAGTACCTTTACACATACTGAGGTCAAATACTGAATTTGTGAACATGGCCTTGTAGGAGGTATCCTATGAACAACATGCACTGATGATAAATGGCTGATTGGTGGGTTCGGCTGCTGAGACCCCCTCCACTGATCTTGAGGATATGGTGGCCAAAGTCTCCTGTGTGACTGAAGCGATGCGGAGCATGTGAAAACTCTGCTCTAATAATACTCAAGAAAATCTTGTAAATATGATTGACACTTATTACAGCAGAGTTTGCACATGTTCAGTAATACTTCATTCATGTAAGTAATTTTGAGCCACTGTACATGGCATCAGTTGGGGTCTCTACAGCCAAACCCCTAGCAATCATATACTGTTTCCTGTAGCTGGGCGATATGTTTAAATGTTAAAGGGGTTGTCCACTATTAGGACAGACCCTTGTTAAGCTAAATGTTCGGCCCTGATGAAACAATATAGGCTATACTCATTTCCCGTGTTGGTGCTGTTTCCACAGTGTCTGCACTCGTCCTGGGGCTGCGATGCAGTGGAATGACACATGACGCCGGCTCCTAATCAGCGTTGGCATCACAGTCTCCTCCTTCGGACAAACTGAACATGAAGAGGAAGTCTGGACTGCAGCTGATCCCTGGCTTCCTTTTCATGTTCAGTTCGTACGAAGGTGGAGACAGTGACGCCAGCATCACAACCCCAGGAGAGGCGAGTGCCAACACCGTGGGAACGACGCCGGCACGGGAGGAGAGTGTAGGCTTTATTTCTCTAGTCACCTTTCCACAACAGCATAGGAGGATGTCTCTATTCCCTAATGGGGACAGAAAGTACAAAGAGGTTAAAAACCTCTCCCACCTCTCGTTAGCCAGTGTCTTTCCTGTCCCCCATGGGGCATGGAGAGGTTTCCAGTATGCTGTAGGCGCCGGCAGCATACCTTGAATGAAATAGACGGGCAGTAGTGGTCGGGGCTTTCAGCCTTCCTCCTCGCGGCTTCTCCCGTCTCCTGATGGATTCAGGGACCGTTGCTTGGCCCACCTGCGTCCCCTCGCGGGGGTAAAGTGGGCCAGTGATCCCTTCACAGAGGCCTCCATGAGCTCTCTGGCGTCTCCCCCTCCTAACCGCGCTGTTCGGTGACCCGGAAGACCCGTCATAGGTGCGCGTCACTTCCGGGTCTTGTGTTCCAGCAGTGGAACGCATACTACTTCCGGGAGACCCTGGTTGGGCGCCGGAAAGCCGAACGGCGTGCGCAGCACGCTGACACCCGCGACGCCTGCTGGGGACCCCGGAGGGGGAGGGGAGAAGGCACTCTGATGCCAGCGCTGCGGCAGGGTTTATTTCTATATAAACCTGCCAGAAGACGTCTCAGGTAAGACTGATCCCCTGACACCAGCTGAATCCCTGGTCCAGTTGTTGCATCAGCATGGAGAGTACGTCCAGCACTGCACTTGCAGAGCCCAGCACTCCCCCAGCCCCAGTAAGTGTGGTGGGGAAGGTCCTCCTAGTGGTATGGGGAATATAGGCTCCCATCTGATTCTTCTCTGCCTCTTATTGCAGGGAGACAATTCTGCCCGTAGAACTACCACTAGACGTAAATGTGCCATCTGCAGTTTAAAGTTGCCCGTTAAATCGGAGAAAAAGCTACACCAAACCTGCACGGATAAGGTGGTCAGAGCAGAGCACCCCTCTCTAATTGAGGAGATACGTACGCTCGTCAAAAAGGAGGTCCAGGCCTTTATAGCCGCAATCACCCCTCCTCCACCTCCCTCACCAGGTCCTTTGGCCCATAAGAAAAGGAAGATCCAGGTGGAGGATTCCCACTCAGAGTCAGACGATTCTTACGCTTCATCTGGTAGATGGGAAGAGCCTGTACCCCAGAAAAACCCAGAGATCAGAAAATATCTCTTCTACTCAGACCATATTGAGGAGTTAGTGAACGCAGTGCGAAGCACTATGGGGCTAGAGGAGGAGCCAGTCCCGCAAACCCTACAGGATGAATTGTTTAGCGGGTTGCATATTAACAGACAAATTGGCTTTTCTGTACATAAGAGTATTGTGGACATGATTAATCAAGAGTGGGAGCTGCCAGAAAAACGGCTATCCACCCCCTCAGACTTCAAACACAGGTTTCCCCTCGACGAAGATCTGATTAAGTAGGGTACATCCAAAGTGGACATCCAGGTAGCGAGGGTAGCAAAAAAAAAAAACGCCCTTCCCTTTGAGGACTCCTCACAATTAAGGGACCCCATAGATAGGAAGATCGATAGCCTTTTAAAAAAATCATGGGAAACGTCTACTTTGGCCCTCAGATCTAACATTGCGTTCACTTGTGTAGCAAGGTCTCTCCCGTTGGCTAGATGAGCTGGAAAACCACATCTCCCAGGGTACCCCTAGAAGAGATTATTTGGACTCTGCCCATTCTCCATAAGGCGACAGGGTTCCTGGCGGACACCTCCATTAAAGCAATTAGAGTCGCCGCTAGATCTCTGGTCCAGACAAATTCAGCCAGAAGATCACTCTGGCTCAAAATGTGGAGCGGGATGTAACCTCAAAAATATAACTTTGCTCCATCCCCTTTAAGGGCGAATATGTATTTGGACCGGCCCTGGACCAAATACTGGAGAAGGCCACGGATAGAAAGAGGGCCCTTACTGAGCAGAGACCACCCAGGAAGCGTTTTTTCGGTCTTCCCAGCCATAGCCCTCCCAGTCCAGGGGGAAAGGGAAATCGGGAAGGTGGAGCTATGCTAAGGGGAGACCCAAGAATATTCTGGTCCCCCAACAGTAGCAGCAGGAGAAGCAATGATTCCGATCCGGTGGGGGGGAGACTTTCGAGATTCTATCTCAAGTGGCAGACTATTTCCAGCAGCCGCTGGGTCTTAAATATCATACAAGATGGTCTCCTTTTAGAGTTCAAAGCCTCCCCTCCCCGGAGTCTCAGTCACCTCCCTTCCATCTCGGGAGTCAAAGACCCTAATGATGTCTGGGCTTCACGACCTTCTAGTAGCAAAAGCTATATCCCCAGTTCCGGTGGAAGAACAGGGAAGAGGTCATTACTCCCGCATTTTTATGGTAAAAAAAAACCCACGGGTTAGGCCCGGATTATCATATACTGGTTGAGAGCCTTTAAGTTTATCACCTACCACAAATTCAAGATGGAGTCCATAAGGTCAGCCATCCCGCTGATAGGCCCACACTCGTTTATGGCGACGATAGACCTAAAAGACACATACTTCCATGTTGCCATACATCCTCAGCACAGGAAGTTCCTAAGATTTGCAGTGCGGCTGGATCAGAGAGTTCTTCACTTTCAATTCAACGTTCTTCCCTTCTGGATCTCTTCAGCTCCAAGGGTCTTTTCCAGGGTTATGGCGGAGGCGACAGCATTTATACGGAGCCAGGGTATCTCTATCGTACCCTACCTGGACGATCTATTGATCATTGGTCCTTCCGCCAGGGTCCTCACCGACCACGTATCCAGAACCCTGAATATTCTACAAGACTTGGGGTGGCTTCCCAATCTAAAGAAGTCTCAACTCCACCCGTCAAAGAGATAGAAGTTATTAGGAGTTCTAGACTCAGAAAACCAGAAATCCTTTCTACCGAAGGAGCATCGCAAGAATCTAGTAGCAAAGGTCCGAGACTTCAAAAAGCAGAGGTCACCTACCCTACGGACAGCGACGACTCTTCTAGGGTCGATGACAGCCTGCATCCAGTCAGTGGCTTGGGCCCAAGCTCACTCCAGAATCCTACAGATGCACATCTTGGGAAACTGGAATGGGAATCCCTACTCGTTGAGCAAAAAGATAGTAACGACGGGGAGAGTGAAAGCGTCACTAAACTGGTGGCTAAATCAGTCAAACCTTTGCAAAGAAGTAGATATAGTCCCCCTGGTGGCGGCAACAACGGACGCCAGCAGAAGAAGATGGGGAGCCGTAGTTTCCAGCATTCCGCTCCAGGGTCTCTGGAGTCAGCATATAAGCATCAAAAGTTCCAACCTCAGAGAACTAAAGGCGGTGGAGAAGGCCCTGCTTGCAGCAGCCAATCTGATTTTGGGACGCCATGTCAGGGTATACTCGGACAATATGACCACGGTAGCCCATCTCAAGCATCAGGGGAGCACAAGGTTCAACAGTCTGAGAGGGATCTCAGACCGGATCTTCCACTGGGCCGAAAAGAATCTCCTCTCCCTGACGGCAGTACACCTAAAAGGGTCAGCAAACATGCAGGCGGATTTCCTAAGTCTATGCTATAACAAACTCCGGCACACAGAGAAATCAAAAGAGTCAATCTTTTATTGAAGACAAAGGTGATCACAAAAAAGTGACAAAAAATGTTTTCATCCAGGTATAAACAACCATTTGATTGATTTCATCCAAATCATCTAATAATAATTTTTCAGGTACAAAAATATTTTTCATCGACGTTTCGGCATGACTCTGCCTTTTTCAAGAAGTACCTTTTTACTATATGTAGAACAGTTAAGTAGTACCACTTCTTCTGAGGATTTCAAATCCTTGAAAATTAAACTCGACAAGACCATTTTGGAATTCCGTAACGGTTTACAGGATAGGAAGAAGTCGAAATTTTTGAGGGACGCTGACGATTATAAAAATAATCAGGTTTACAGATGGCGATCCACTACTTACTACAACAATCAAAGATCTTCCCGAAGAGAATACAGCTCTTATTCAAACAGCTCGGACAGCAACCTGGGATCTTCTCGTCCTTCTTCTTTTTTAGGAAATCGTCGGACTCGCCAATTCCGAGGAAGACGCGGAGGGGGAGGAGACAACACCGTGGAACGTCAGAGAGTGATGACCAGATCACAGGTAGGGACATCACTTCCAACCTTGTCTACAATATTTCATCAACGATTCTCTCCCCCCCTGAAATGAGCCTATTGGAGAAAGGTCTATCCTTTTGTCCGGTCCCTAATTTTGACACCTTTCAGGTTGACCAGGAACTATTTCGTTTTTTTAGGTCATTAAGACTTAAGGTACACTTTTCCTCTTTATCTCAAGATGACACGCATGATCAACCTGGTCCACGATCTAGGTTTAATTTAAGGACTTTGGGCCTCAGAAATCCAAGTACCTTTCAACCTCCTAGGACGCATCATCCTATTGAGACTTACGTTCAATTGGTAAAAAGAGATGTCAAAATTTATATGGAATCTATTACTAATGGATTATTAAAGGTTAAAAATAATCTCACTAATGAGGAATATAGATCCTTGCTATCTTTAAAGAATAACAATAATCTGGTAATTAAACCTGCCGACAAGGGGGGTGCGATAGTTGTCCTTGATAAATCGTATTATATGGCTGAGATTGATTCACAGTTGAGAGATTTAAATACATATATGCCGGTTCCTACTAACCCCACCTTTGACATTGAGAGACAAATTAGATTTTTGGTTGAAAACTACCTACATATTGGTATTATTGATGAAAAATTGGGTGAATATCTTATAAACAAATTTCCGGTCATTCCCGTTTTTTACACCCTTCCCAAGATTCATAAGGATTTATTAAGACCACCTGGACGACCCATTGTGGCGTCAACAAATTCCATTTTGTCTCCTCTCGCTATTATCTTAGAGAAAATTCTTTCTCCACTGATTCCATGCATGAAATCTTACCTAAAGGACACCACACATTTCCTACAATCCCTCAAGGATATAGGCACACTCCCTACTGGTTCATTACTTGTGACTATGGATGTGAATAGTCTATATACTAGCATCAACCACTGTGAAGGCATTAAAGCTGTTATCTCATTTCTTAAAAATCATACCACCTTCAGTGAGGGCCAGGTACAATTTTGTGAGGATGTACTTACTTTAATTCTTACCAAGAATTTTTTTCTGTTCGGTGACCAATTTTATATTCAGAAGAAGGGAACGGCTATGGGGTCCAATATGGCACCCCATACGCGAACATATACATGGACCTCTTTGAAACCTCTTTTGTGTATCCCCATTTACTCTTCAAATCTAAGGTGGTATATTGGAGACGCTATATTGACGACGTCTTTTTGATTTGGACTGGAGATGTTGAGACTCTTCTCCTTTTTCATACATATCTAAATTCTTATATCCCCGATATTACATTCACTATACAATATAATAACCGGGGTATTAATTTTCTGGACACACTTGTTAAGATTTCTATTGAGGGTGATATAGAGACAGACCTGTATACAAAACCCACGGACAAAAATAGTTTACTCCTATATAGCAGTAGCCATCCAGCACATATCAAGAAATCCCTACCTAAATCACAGCATGATAGGATTCGGAGGATTGTCTCTGATCACAATACCGAAATTATAGACATAATGAGATGGATAGAAAATTCCGTAATCGTGGTTATCCAGAGAAAATTTTGGCAGATACTCGAAAAGTAAAAGAAAAATCACCATTATCGGGGGATAAACATTCTAGAATTGCATTTGTCAATGTCTTCCACCCCTTTGAACAAGGCATTCATCAATGTATTTTTAAACATTGGAATATTTTACAGACCTCCTATCCTAATGTTTTGGAATTTAAGGATAAACTGATGATATGCAACAAAAAATCTAGCAATTTGTGTAATTTTTTGGTGAGGGCTGATGTGGGTTCTATCAAAAAGGACCTTGGACAGAGTTTACTACAGGCTCCCCGTAAGGGAACCTTTCCATGTCTGGGATGCCTCCAATGTTCTAATGTTACCAAGGGAGACAGTTTTACCCATCCACGCACCGGAAAAAGATTCCCCATTAAGGGATACTATACATGTGATTCATCATATGTAGTTTACTTCATTAAGTGTCCTTGCGGTCTCGGATATGTTGGGGAGACGACCCAACATATCCGAGACCGCATCTCCCAACATAAGTCTACAATTCGATGTGGACGCACCCTTCTACCTATTCCAGCGCATTTTTTGGAGAATAGACACACTATTGCCCAATTAAAATATCAAATTATCGACCATGTTCTGAAAGCAAGAAGGGGAGGTGACAGAATTACTAAACTAAAAGAACGGGAGTCCTTTTGGATACATACGCTGCAAACCCTTTTTCCGTATGGCCTCAATAGAGAATATGAGCTATCATATTAATATATTGTCCATTAGTTATATTGATTCCGTTTGGTTTCACACCTATTTGTAGTGCTTAAATCTCTGGTTGATACAATTTTCAACATTTATTGAATGATTAATTTGATATCTAATCCTTTGTTTCTGTTGTAGATCCACAGGTCATATTCATTTTCGTCTTTATGTTTGCATTTTTTTTTACAAATCTTCATTAATTGATATTGCTCACCTTTTTCTAATATCTATATTGCGAGTATTATAATATTTTAGCATGTTTATTGCATATTCCCGGCTTATACAGCATTGGCACTATTAATTCTATATATGAATATCTGTATTTGATCCTTCCCCCCCCTTTTTTGTTCTTTCAGCAATCGGGCATTGATCCCACATCTGATTCTCTGTCTGGACATGCGCAGTGACTCTCTACACTCTCGGCTTTTTCCGGCTCACATTCGGTTCTTATCGGCGTTTCACGCATGCGCACTGCCACTCTGACCTCCCTGGGGCTTACCCGGAAGTCCTCACGCACGGCGTTTCTCGTGCTCATATATAACTGCACGGGGCACTTAGCTCACTATTGCTGCATCAACCTGGGACATGCTTCTTCAGTATCAAAAGGTATGTAATTACATGAAGATTCTTTTGGGAGATTGCTTACCTTATCACTTCGGTATTTGCACTTTTTATTTAATATTGCTGATTTCAGCCAATACCTTTTTATTTTAAGTGGATCTACACGGTTCCTTCATTTAATGGTTCTTTACCATAATCGCTTATACTTATAACACAGGTTCTTTGTGCAGCGGTTTTTCCTTAAGCTGCAAGTTTCATGCACTCTATGACAACATGGGTTTTGGATAGTTCACTTTGATGAAAAAGTTCTTGTGTACTAATAGTGACCTTATTAATCAGCTATACAATTATTCATTCATGTAACAGCATTTAGAACCTATTACTAAAGGGTTTTTCATTTTTTTTCATTTTTTTCATTTTCACTTGATGCATATTCTGTTGATTATTTGTTCGATTATTTGTTCTATTTTTTTTTTCATTTTTTCTATGGTTCAATTTTTCTATTATGCAATTTGTACCATTTATGATTGTCTATTTGGTTGAAAATATCAGTGACATATATTTACATGTATTTTTCATTTCTACATATAGTAAAAAGGTACTTCTTGAAAAAGGCAGAGTCATGCCGAAACGTCGATGAAAAATATTTTTGTACCTGAAAAATTGTTATTAGATGATTTGGATGAAATCAATCAAATGGTTGTTTATACCTGGATGAAAAATTGTTTTTGTCACTTTTTTGTGATCACCTTTGTCTTCAATAAAAGATTGACTCTTTTGATTTCTCTGTGTGCCGGAGTTTGTTATAGCATATATTTGATTTTTCTCCTGAGCACCAAACTCACAGTGAGCACCCCTCTCTTTATTAACGGATTTCCTAAGTCGTTAGGATATCCAACCCGGGGAATGGAGTCTAAAGAAGGAAGTCTTCGGTATGCTGACAGACAAATGGGGTCCACCAGAAATCGACCTTCTGGCCTCAAGCCAGAACACGCAAACCAGAGCTTACTTCTCCCTAGATCCCAGGGACGCATCCCAGGGGGTAGACGCCTTCATCCACAAATGAAACCTTCACCTGGCATATGTCTTCCCTCCAATACCGTTGATCGCAAGAACGCTCCGGAAAATTCTGGACGACAAGGTACCAACTATCCTGATAGCCCCACTGTGGCCGAAGAGAAGCTGGTTCAATCTAATTATAGAACTCCAGATGGACGGTCCATTTCACTTACCACTGTACACGACCTACTCCTACAAGGTCCTCTTCTGCACCCAGATCCTCAGAAACGGAACCTGGCTGCTTGGCTACTGAGGCCCAAGTGTTACGAGCCAAGGGGCTCACAGACTCTGTAATTTCTACTCTACAAAGGTCAAGAAAACCTGTGACCAATGCAATCTATAACAAGGTGTGGAAAAAGTTTTCTTCATGGTGTCACCCTAATACACCTGATCCCTTCCACCCAAACATATCTCAGATATTAGACTTCCTGCAAAAAGGGCTGGAATTGGGCCTTAAACCGAGCATGCTAAAGGTACAAGTATCTGCCTTATCTCTATCTTCGATCAGGATCTGGCAGCCATCGATGGATAAAAAGATTTATGGCTTCAGCTCTTAGAATTCATCCCAAGAGGAGAGCACTTGTTCCACCATGGGACTTAAATTTGGTCCTCAAAGGCCTCATGGGTCCTCCATTTGAGCCCCTTTCTTCATGTACCCCTCAACTACTTTCATGTAAAGCAGCATTCCTGGTGGCCATATCCACGGCAAGGCGCGTAAGGGAATTACAGGCCCTTCTGGTCTCAGAACCGTATTTAACGGTCAGAGACGACTCTATTATTCTTCATCCGGATTCATCATTTCTTCCAAAGGTAGTATCGGAATTCCACCGTTCTCAGGATATAGTCCTCCCCTCCTTTTGCCAAAACTCGGCAAATGCTAAAGAAGAAAAATTCCACACGCTGGATGTCCGACGCATAATCCTGTACTACCTGGAACAGTCCAAGTCCTTAAGAATTGACCAAAATCTCTTCGTCCACCTGGTCGGGCGGAACAAAACACAATCGCTAACTGGATAAAAAAGGCCATAACAGAAGCTTATCTGGCCCAGGGCATGACAGCACCCGTGGGCTTAAAAGCTCACTCCACCAGATCTACTTCGGGCTCCTGGGCTGAAAAAGCAGGTGCATCTACAGAGCAGATATGCAGAGCTGCTACATGGTCCTCATTACATGCATTTACCAAGAACTATAGATTGGACTTCTGGTCCAATCGGGATCTAGTCTTTGGCCGGAAAGTACTCCAGGCCGTGGTCCCCCCTAGTGTAGAATTAGTTGATATACCTCCTATGCTGTCATGGATAGGTGACTAGAGAAAATAGAATAAGACCTACCGGTAATTCGGTTTCTAGGAACCTTTCCACAACAGTACTAATTCCCTCCCAATATTCTTGGATAACCCTAAAAAGTAGAAGGTAACCGGTGCTATGGGGTTGGTTATAAGTCACTGGCTAACGAGAGGTGGGAGGGGTTTTTAAAGGGAATCTGTCACCCTAAATTGGCGGGATATTTAAATGACGGCAGTCAGGTCAGATGGGCGGTGTTTTGGGTACTTGCCTTAACATGTTGTTCGCCACTGTCTCCATTATTTCTGGGAATTGTAGTCGTTGCCCTCCATATAATGCGCCTGCACATTGCAATCTGCGGACAAAGCGTACTGCGCGTGCGCAATTCAAGATTGCAATGCGCAGGCGCATTATATGGAGGACAGGTTCTGGAGTCTGGTCGCCCATATAAGAGTCCCGGACAAGAAAGACATCTAAGGTAGGACCACAGTGTAGTAAACAGCATGGAGATGTCAGGTTCCTCTCACTCTGCATCTGCAGATCCCAGCACCCTCCTGGTCCCAGTAAGTACTCTGGCACTGGATGTCCATTCCCTGTGTGCAGGTTTAGAGCCTTATTATTCCTTCTCCCCTTTCTTGTAGGGGGACAAGAACCTGCACCAGGAAGTGCAAGACTTCACGGAGATGTGCAGTCTGTACAAAAAAGCTGGCCTCTGCGCATAAGAAGACATTATGCAAAGAGTGCACTGAAAAAGTCATCAGGGAAGAGCAACCATCCTTGATGGAAGAAATTAAGGGCCTAATCCAACAGGAGATAAAAACCTCCCTGGCCCCTTTTTCCCAACCCATACCCTCTCCCAGTGACCCTCCAGAAGCTAAAAGGAGAAAGCTTAATTTAGAGCAGGGGTGGGGAATCTTTTCTCTGACAAGGGCCATTTGGATATTTATACCATCCTTCGGGGGCCGTACAAACTCCGCCCACAAAGTACATCCTGACTCTGACACTGGTGTCAGGACGTAATCTTTCATTGCATGCCCTTCAGTGTTCAGTAGTGACCACTGCGTGTGTGCTCACAGAGCAAGAAGAAATTAATGAGCTGGTGGCAATCAAAATACAACTCCCTGCCAAAGCACTGCGGTCCTGAGAATCTGTCCGAGGGCCAGATAAAATGTCATCGAGGGCCGTAAATTGCCTGGGGGCCTGAGGTTCCCGACCCCTGATTTAGAGGATGAAGGGGATGATGACTCTTAGGATGAAACGTCGATCCCAGACGAACCTCTGGAAGAAGGCGAATTAATCCTGGACCAGAGGTCTCCCAACAGGAGAGATATTATTTCTTCTCAGGGGATATAGAGGAACTCCTCACGGCAGTAAGGAGGACCATCGAGATTGAGGAGGAGAAGGCTACCCAGATGGTACAGGAAGAGATGTTCGGGGGTCTCCGTTCTAGGAAGAAGCAGTGTTTCCCATTCATAAAAACATCCGGGACCTGGTACTAGAAGAGTGGGAATCCCCAGAAAAGTGGTTGACCATACCTGTGTCAGTGAGAATTGTAAATCTGACATTGTAGTGCCTATACATTCTGCCCAGCTTGTGCGTCTGGAGACATGGACCCCGTAAATTAGGCGGGCTCTCATCACTACAAAAATGCCAAACATGGGGAAGCTAAATGTGGTTTAGGCACATTTAGGTGCTCAGAACACAGAAGAGCATTTGGATTTGGGTGCCCTGAATTTGCTGTATTTGTTTTGAGAAGTGATGAGCTATTTCGCTTTTCCAGAGCTTTTGTGCTACCAGTAATATGGAAGCCCTATATTTCCATTGACAGATGACGGACCTGAGTGGGGACCTGCTTTTTTATGGATTGAGTTGAAGCTTTTGTTGGGAACATTTTACATAACAATTTGGATTACATTTATCCTGCACTCTACCCTGAGCACTTACATTGGGGTTTCCATCTAAATCGCCGAATGACGTGATTCAGATGAAACCCCTGAGGGATCCATTCACTATTTGGCAACAGTTACTTTGTACTCCTTCTGGCCTCTGTTCATTGGTGTCCTTCTTTTTAGAGATGCAAAAACTGCTTCAAAAGACGGACACTTCTCGATCATAGGCTAGATAGCGTTCACAATCTCTCAATCTGCCTCATTACAGGGAATCTTCCGCCGAGGGTTCTGTTTCAATCGCTTATTTCAGAGATTTTGTTGGGAACATTTTACATAACATTTTGGATCACATATATCCTGCTCTCTACCCTGAGCACTTACATCAGGGTTTCCATCTAAATATCTGAATGACGTGATTATTATTATTACACATTTATATAGCGCCATTTATTCCATGGCGCTTTACATATGAAAAGGGAAAATATAGACAGGTACAATAAATGAGTGCTAGACAAGGGACACACAAGTACAGAAGGAGAGAGGACCCTGCCCGCGAGGGCTCACAGTCTACAGGGATGGGTGAGGATACACTAGGAAAGGGTAGAGCTGGTCGTGCGATGGTTCAGTAGACTGAGGATCATTGTAGGCTGTAGGCTTGTCGGAACAGGTGGGTCTTCAGGTTCTTCTTGAAGGTTTCCGTTGTTGGTGAAAGTCTGATGTTTTGCGGCAGGGAGTTCCAGAGTATGGGGGAAGCCCGGGAGAAGACTTGTATGCTGTTGTCGGAAGAAGAGATGAGGGGGGAGTCGAGAAGGAGATCTTGAGAGGATCGAAGGTTGCGTGTGGATGGCTTTGTATGTCATGGTTAGGGTTTTGAACTGAAGCCTCTGGGCAATAGGAAGCCAGTGAAGGGCCTGGCATAGGGGGGAGGATGGGGAATAGTGGGGAGACAGGTGGATTAGTTGGGCAGAAGAGTGTAGGATGGACTGGAGTGGTGCCAGAGTGCTAGAGGTGAGGCCAGAGAGTAGGAGGTTGCAGTAGTTGAGGCGGGAGATGATAAGGGCGTGCACTAGTGTTTTTGTGGTTTCGTGGTTGAGGAATGAGCGGATCCGGGAAATATTTTTGATTTTGAGGCGGCAGGAGATGGCGAGGGCTTGGATATGTGGTTTAAAAGAGAGGGCAGAGTCGAGGATCACCCCAAGGCACCGAGCATGCGGGACTGGGGAAAGCGAGCAGCCATTGACATTGATGGATAGGTCTGGTGGAGGGAAAGAATGAGGTGGGGGAAAGATGATGAATTCTGTTTTGTCCATGTTCAGTTTGAGAAAGCGAGCAGAAAAGAAGGCTGAGATAGCAGACAGACACTGTGGGATTTTGGTCAGTAGGGAGGTGAGGTCAGGTCCAGATAGGTAGATCTGCGTGTCATCGGCGTAGAGATGATACTGCAAGCCGTGGGATTCTATCAGCTGTCCCAGGCCGAAGGTATAGATGGAGAAGAGTAGGGGTCCTAGGACTGAGCCTTGAGGAACACCGACAGACAGGGGGCGAGGTGAGGAGGTGGTGTGTGAGAGGGAGACACTGAATGTTCGGTCTGTTAGGTATGATGAGATCCAGGATAGGGCCAAGTCTGTGATGCCAAGAGATGAGAGAATCTGTAGCAGGAGGGAATGGTCCACGGTGTCGAAGGCAGAAGACAGGTCCAGGAGAAGGAGGACAGAATAGTGTCGCTTGCTCTTGGCGGTTAGCAGGTCGTTAGTGACTTTAGTTAGGGCAGTTTCAGTTGAGTGATGCGGTCGGAAGCCAGATTGTAAACGGTCAAAGAGGGAACAGGAGGAGAGGTGGGAGGACAGTTCGAGATATACATGCTGTTCCAGTAGTTTTGAGACGTAGGGGAGAAGAGATAACGGGCGATAGCTAGACACAGAGGATGGGTCGAGGGAGGGCTTTTTGAGGATGGGAGTGATTGAGGCATGTTTGAAGGATGAAGGAAAGACACCATTTGTAAGTGAAAGGTTGAAGAGGTGTGTGAGAGTAGGGATGAAGACTGTGGCAAAGTTAGGGATGAGGTGGGACGGGAGTGGGTCAAGCGCGCAAGTGGTGAGGTGTGATCGTGACAGGAGAGTGGAGAGCTGATCTTCTGTCATGGTGGTGAAGCTGGTTTTGGAAGAACAGGGCTGAGTGGCTAAGAGGGGCATTGGCGGCTGCGGGCCAAAGCTTTCTCTGATCATATCAATCTTTTGCTTAAAGAAGGAGGCAAAGTCTTCAGCAGAAATGAGAGGAGAGGGAGGAGGTGCTGGGGGACGGAGTAGAGAATTGAAAGTGTTGAAGAGCTGTTTAGGGTTGTGAGACAGGGAGGATATGAGAGATGCGAAGTAAGTTTGTTTTGCGGCAGACAGCGTGGACTTGAAGCTGGCGAGGGACTGCTTCTATGCGTTGACGTGCTCGGTAGAATGGGTTCTCTTCCATCTCCGCTCGGCAGCCCTGGAAGCCCGTCTCAGTTCTTTGGTCAGGCCGGTCAGCCAGGACTGCCTGTTGATTGCACGAGTTTTGCTCTGCGTGAGGGGGGCGGCCGAATCAAGTGTGGCTTTTATTGTGGTGTTATAAAATGTGGCAGCAGCATCTGTGTCAGTGAGGCTATGTCTGTGAGAGGGAGGAGGGACTCAGAGAGCGATTGTAAATTGAGGTGTTTGAGATTTCTGCGAGGGTGGGTGAGTTTGTGGCGTGGGGGATGCGTACTAACAGAGGAGAGGGAAGAGAATGTCAGTAAGTTGTGGTCAGACAGGGGGAGTGGGGAGTTAGTGACAGGGCCGGCGTCAGCACCCGGCACACCCGGGCAAGTGCCGGGGCCCTGAGCAGGCGGGGTCCCACTCACCGTCTGGCACCCAGCGCCCGTTAGCGGAGGAGAGCGGTGTCAGCGCCGCCACTGGGCCCCCCCCGCTTGCTCAGGGCCCCGGCATCAGCTGGCACAATACTTACCTCTCCCGTGCCTCCGCTGCCGCAGCTCCGGGCTCCAGGGCGCCGGCGCTTCCTCTCACAGCAGCGCCGCTGAATGACGTCATCATTCAGCGGCCGGCTGTGGCAGAGAGCGCGGACGCTGGACAGGTAAGACGTGTGTGTGTGTGTCTCTGTGTGTGTCTGTGTGTATGTAGTGCGGTGCTTTGTGTGTGTGTGTGTGTATGTGTGTGTGTATGTATGTGAGAGAGTGCTTGTGTGCTGTGGTGCTGTCTGTGTGTGATGATGGGCAGGCATTGCTGATAATGGGGAGGCATTGATGATGATGATGGGGAGAAGATGATGATAATGGGCAGGCATTGATGATAATGGGCAGGCATTGATGATGGGGAGAAGATGATGATGGGCAGGCATTGCTGATAATGGGGAGGCATTGATGATGATGGGGAGAAGATGATGATAATGGGCAGGCATTGATGATAATGGGCAGGCATTGATGATGGGGAGAAGATGATGATGGGCAGGCATTGATGATGATGGGGAGGAGATGATGATGGGCAGGCATTGCTGATAATGGGGAGGCATTGATGATGATGGGGAGAAGATGATGATAATGGGCAGGCATTGATGATGGGGAGAAGATGATGATGGGCAGGCATTGATGATGATGGGGAGGAGATGATGATGATGGGCAGGCATTGATGATAATGGGGAGGCCATGATGATGATGGGGAGACAATGATGATGATAAGGAGGCAATGATGATGATGGGGAGGCAATCATGATGATAATGGGGAGTCTTTCCACAGCGCCCTTTCCTGAGCCGTAACAGTGCAGAATGCAGTACAGCGCAGAGGAGAGCTCCATATTTTGTATGGAGCATTATATGGGGACCAGTATCCTGTATGGAGCATTATATGGGGACCAGTATCCTGTATGGAGCATTATATTGGGTCCAGTATTCTGTATGGAGCATTATTTTGGGTCCAGTATTCTGTATGGAGCATTATATGGGGGGTGACATCCTGCATGGGGTATTATATGGGTGATGAGGGGGAGACTGTGGTGCCCATAATATTGTATGGAGGACTGTACTGTCCAGTCTGTTCTGTGCGCTGTGAGGATTTGGCGGTTTTTGAGCTATTGTACAATTTACAATAGATATCACTCATGTAATGGAAGAAGTGCAGTATTTGGCATTGTACTGTACCTATATTTCTGTCAGGAGTCGAACTCAGTACCTCTTGTCCACTGGCCAGCAGCTCTACCATCTGAGCTATTCTGCTGGCTGCAAAGTTCCTTGCTGAACCCAGATACCATTGACTGTTCTTCCTGATTGGCTACACCTAGTGCTCTCTTGATTGGGCCTCTGATTGCCAATTACACACCCTATATAAACCTGGCCCTGTGGGTGTGTCATTGCGAGATTATTGTTGCTTCCAGCCTTTAGTCAAGCTCTTTCTCCTGCTGTTCCTGCTGCTACAAACACTGCTCTCCTGTGTACCGACCTCCTGCTGCCACCTGACTACGTTATCTGCCTGCTCCTCTGCTACCGAACTGCCTTTCCTGTGTACCGACCTCCGGCTGCCACCTGACTACGTTATTTGCCTGCTTCCCTGCTACAAACACTGCCTTTCCTATGTACCGACCTCCGGCTGCCACCTGACTACGTTATTTGCCTGCTTCCTGCTACAAACACTGCCTTTCCTGTGTACCGACCTCGGCCTGCCTTCTGACTACGCTACCTGCCTCTGCTTCCCCTAGTGTTTGCAGTAACATCGGCTCCAACCCAGAGGGATCCTGACAGAATAATTTCGCGCCAAAATGGAGTCCGCTGTGAACACCCTGAGGCGGCAAGTTACGGAGCTTCAAAGTTTTTGTACTGACTCTCAAGGAAAATATGCCAAGTTACAAACTGATTTCACGGCGATACAACAGGAAGTAATTGAGCTACAAAAACAACTACTGGACGTGCGCAATTCAGGGTCCGAATCAAACGCGCGGCTGCCGCTGCCTGCAAAGTTCAGTGAGGATCGCAAGCAGTACCGAGGATTCCTCAATCAATGCCGCATATACTTCCAGATGCAACCTGCTCCCTTTACCAGTGAGAGGAAGAAAGTTTTTTTCATGATAAATCTCCTGACGGATGAAGCTCTTGCTTGGGCTTCACCTTATGTAGAAAAAGACTATGCCCTCCTTAATGACCTGGAAGCTTTCATCGCAGCTATGAATCAAGTTTTTGATGACCCAAACCGCTGTGCCACAGCAGAAACCAAATTACATAATTTGCGCCAAGGACGTCGCTCTGTTGCGGAATATACATCGGAGTTCCGTCGCTGGGTGGCCGACACCACCTGGAATCCAGCGGCCCAGAGAAGTCAATTTCGACGAGGGTTATCAGAACCAGTGAAAGACGAGCTTGCCAGGGTTGAGACCCCTGACCAGTTGGAGGACTTTATTCAACTATGTATCCGGATTGACCAGAGACTTACTGAAAGGAGAAAGGAGAGACTGCGAGCACTTGGGAATAGCCCTGGCTTCTCATTTTCAGCATCAGACCACCAAGAAAAGACGCAAGTTGTGTCTGAACCGATGCAGATCGACGTCATCCGAAGACCACTCTCTGCACAGGAGAAGGAGAGGCGACGTGCAGAACATCTCTGCCTCTATTGTGGGGACCCTGGACACTATGCCATCAACTGTCCTAACAAAAGGACTATAGCCTTTACCAACAACAGGTCTGCCAGCAATACGGACCTTTCTCAGCAGTCGGATTCCATCTTGCAGACTATCTCATCAGTAACGCCAGAAATAGACAAAATACATACCACATCATCTCATTTTGTAATCCCCATTCAGGTTGTAATGGGCACCCAAAAAATACAATGCTCTGCCCTGTTGGATTCGGGAGCAGGAGGAAATTTTATGGACTTAAAATTTACACGTGATAATAATATTTCCAGTAGGACCAAATCCACACCAATTGAAATGGAAACTGTGGATGGATCACCTTTGTCTTCTGGACCTGTCACGCATGAGACAATCGAACTGGAGATTTGTATCGACCCGGATCATCATGAAGCTGTCAGTTTCCACCTTATTTCATCTCCGAAATTTCCGGTTATTCTAGGGATCCCTGGTTTTCAGTCCATAACCCTTCTATCAACTGGGCATCAAGGACCATCACCTTTCCATCTGACTACTGTAAGAATAATTGTCATAAGGAACCCCTGTTCTCCAACAAGTCCAAATCTCTGAGATTTCGCATGAGAAGGAAGAGAAACTACCACCTCAATATCAGCAGTTCTCTGATGTCTGCAGTAAGAAGAAAGCAGATCAATTACCTCCTCACCGTCCTTACGACTGTCCCATTGAATAGCTGCCAGGAGCAACCATTCCATTTGGATGGATTTACAATCTTTCCGAACCTGAATTGAAGGTATTAAGAAAGTTCCTGGATGAAAATTTAGAGAAAGGCTTTATTCGACCTTCCACATCTCCAGCTGGGGCCCCTGTTCTTTGTTGAAAAGAAAGACTCCACTCTGCGGCCATGTATTGACTACAGAGAGATGAATAATATCACTGTCAAGAATCGCTACCCGCTACCCTTGATTCCTGAACTATTTGAGAGACTCCGTTCTGCGAAAATCTTTACGAAGCTGGATCTTAGAGAGGCTTACAACCTCATACGGATTCGCCCAGGAGATGAGTGGAAGACCGCCTTCAGAACGAGATATGGACATTTTGAATCTCTTGTTATGACCTTTGGCCTTAGCAATGCCCCAGCCACCTTTCAACATTTTATTAATGATGTATTTCGAGATTTCTTGGACCAATTCGTTGTGGCTTATCTCGATGACATTCTTATATTTTCAGACACCTTGGAAGAGCATCGCAGGCACGTCCAGTTAGTCTTGGAACGACTACAGGAGAACCATCTCTACATTAAACTTGAAAAATGTGAGTTTGAACAAACCAGTATCCAATTTCTGGGATATATCATCTCCCCAGAAGGTTTGAGCATGGATCCCGGCAAAATCAATGCTGTAGTAGACTGGCCTGTTCCAAGAAATTTAAAAGACGTCCAGCGTTTCATAGGATTTGCAAATTTTTACCGAAAATTTATAAAGAACTTTTCACGGATCATACTACCAATTACTACACTAACAAAAAAGACCAAAGCATTTTTCTGGTCTCCGGAGGCACAGGAGGCTTTTGACAAGTTGAAAACTCTTTTTACGTCTGCTCCATTGTTAGTACACCCAAATCCTGAATTGCCATTTACTGTCGAAGTGGACACCTCGGACTCTGCAGTGGGAGCCATTCTGTCTCAGCGAGTTGGGGACAAGATGCAACTTCACCCATGTGCGTTTCTTTCCCACACCATGTCATCTGCAGAAAAGAACTACGACATTGGTAATAAAGAACTGTTAGCCATTAAAGTTGCCTTCTCCGAGTGGAGACATCTTCTGGAAGGTGCCAATCACCCTGTGACTGTCCTCACGGACCACAAGAATCTTGAATTCCTCCGTACAGCAAAAAGATTGTCTGCAAGACAAGCACGATGGGCCTTATTTTTCTCAAGATTCAATTTTATAATCTCTTACCGGCCTGGTTCAAGAAATGGCAAGGCTGACGCCCTGTCCAGGATGTGTTCGGAACCTCAGGAGAGGTCTAGTAATGATGATCAATTCTAGGCCCTAAAAATTTTTGGGGAATATTGCACTCTAGAGGACTAGGTAATAGAATTAAAGATGGATATCAAGAGGACTCTTTCCTTAACCATCCTTCGGAAGACGTCGATCTTTCATTCAAAGAGGGGTTTTGGATGCAGAAACACCAAATATATGTACCTGAATCTTCTCGCCTTGAAGTCCTCAAAAGTGTCCATGATTCTAAACTGGCAGGACATCCTGGAGTTGCAAAAACACAAGACTTACTACTTCGTTTCTTTTGGTGGCCTAATTGTAGGAAGGACGTGAGGAAATATGTTTCAACCTGTTTAACATGCGCACGAAACAAGACCCCACGATCGTCTCCTCTAGGACTCTTGCAACCACTCCCAGTTCCATCCAGGCCTTGGGGATCTATTTCCATGGATTTTATTGTGGAACTACCCCCTTCCAAACAGATGACCGTCATCCTTGTCATAGTGGACCGACTCACAAAAATGGCCCACTTTATTCCAACTGAAGGAATTCCTACTGCTGAAAAAACTGCAGAACTGATGATCAAAGAGGTATTCAGGTTACATGGAATTCCTGACAGCGTGGTGTCTGACAGAGGCGTTCAGTTTACGTCAAAATTTTGGAAGAGTTTCTGTACAGCCTTGGGAGTCACGGTGAATCTTTCTACCGCTTTCCATCCTCAGTCCAATGGCCAGACGGAGAGAACGAACCAGACTTTGGAGCAATACCTCCGTTGCTTCATTTCCTATCTTCAGGATGACTGGGTGGACTATTTACCAACAGCAGAGTTTGCCTACAACAACTCCATACATAGCGCTACATCTCAAACCCCATTTTTTGCTAATTATGGAGTACATCCAGTATTTATCCCTAATCTGCCAGTGAACACTCCATTCCTGCTGTTAATGACAGGCTTACAAAATTACAGGAATCCCAGAAGGAATTATCAGAGATATTGCTCAAGACCCAGGAAGAATATAAGGAAGCAGCAGATAAACATCGGAGAGTGCCCCCTGCTCTTCAGGTTGGAGACAAAGTTTGGCTGTCCACTAAAAACCTTAAGACACATGTGCCATCCTCCAAATTGGGTCAGAAATTCATTGGACCTTTTCAAATTTCTGCAAAAATTAACCAGGTTGCTTTTCGTTTAAAACTTCCCAACAATCTAAAGATTCATCCAGTGTTTCACATATCCTTGCTCAAACCCTTCTGTGAAAACCCGTTTCCAGGAAGAATTCAGCCACCCCCTCCACCAGAAAGGATCCGTGGTGAAGAAGAATACATTGTGGATAAGATTCTGGACTCCCGAAAATTCAGAGGTAAACTGCAGTATCTGGTACAGTGGAAGGGTTACGTACCAGAGGAAAATTCATGGGAACCAAGGGACAACGTCCATGCTCCTAGACTAACAAGAGCCTTTCATCAAAGGTACCCGGATAAGCCAGCTCCTGAGATGTCCAGAGGCCATCCTGGAAGGAGGGGAGTACTGTCAGGAGTCGAACTCAGTACCTCTTGTCCACTGGCCAGCAGCTCTACCATCTGACTATTCTGCTGGCTGCAAAGTTCCTTGCTGAACCCAGATACCATTGACTGTTCTTCCTGATTGGCTACACCTAGTGCTCTCTTGATTGGGCCTCTGATTGCCAATTACACACCCTATATAAACCTGGCCCTGTGGGTGTGTCATTGCGAGATTATTGTGCTTCCAGCCTTTAGTCAAGCTCTTTCTCCTGCTGTTCCTGCTGCTACAAACACTGCTCTCCTGTGTACCGACTTCCTGCTGCCACCTGACTACGTTATCTGCCTGCTCCTCTGCTACCGAACTGCCTTTCCTGTGTACCGACCTCCGGCTGCCACCTGACTACGTTATTTGCCTGCTTCCCTGCTACAAACACTGCCTTTCCTGTGTACCGACCTCCGGCTGCCACCTGACTACGTTATTTGCCTGCTTCCCTGCTACAAACACTGCCTTTCCTGTGTACCGACCTCGGCCTGCCTTCTGACTACGCTACCTGCCTCTGCTTCCCTAGTGTTTGCAGTAACATCGGCTCCAACCCAGACGGGATCCTGACAATTTCTCTGCTGTATCTGTGCATCATGAATCGTGGTCTGTGTTAAAGGGGCCCACTGAGGCTCTTTCGCCCGGGGCCCATAAAAACCTGGAGCCGGCCCTGGTTAGTGAGATTAGTGAGGGAAAAGAGGCGGGTGAAGATAAGGTCCAGCGTGTGACCATCTTTGTGAGTGGCCGCAGAGGACCATTGAGTGAGGCCGAGGGAAGCTGTGAGCGATAGAAGTTTAGAGGCAGCCGGGGTGGAAGTGTCAATGGGATGTTGAAATCGCCCATGATGATGGTGGGGATGTCAGCAGAGAGGAAATGGAGTAGCCAGGTGGTGAAGTGGTCGAGAAATGTGGAGATGGCTAGTTCCGGGGGGCTGTAGATGACAGCCAGTTGGAGGTTGGAGGGGGAATAGATACGGACGGAGTGCACCTCGAACGAGGGAATAGCAGCGGAGGGTGGAAGTTGAATAGGGGTAAAGGAGCAGGTATCAGACAGGAGTAAGCCAACCCCTCCACCACGTTTGTTGCTGGGGCGAGAGGTGTGAGAGAGATGGAATCCGCCATAGGAAAGCGCAGCTGGAGAGGCTGAGTCAGAGGGGGTGAGCCAGGTTTCAGTGATGCCAAGGAAGGAGAGTTTGTTGGTGATAAAGAGGTTGTGGATAAATGACAGTCTATTGCAGATGGAGCGTGCGTTCCATAGTGCTCCAGGTAGTGGGACCGGGGGAGGGGAGTGTGGATGGATAGGTATGAGGTTATCATGGTTGCAGAAACGTGTGGAGGATCGTGGCAGGGTGTTAGAAATGAGTGTGGGGATGTGTTGAGGAGGGCCAGGATTTGGGGATACATCGCCAGCGATGAGGAGTAGCAGACAGAGCGTTAGAAGGTGGGAGCAGGATAAGACATGATGTGGCCGTGTGTGTCTTGGTAAGAAGGATTGTATGTGGAGGAACAGTTCTGAGGAGGAGGTGAGATGGGTGGGGAGAATGGAGGGGGAAATGACTAATTCCTTAATAGGTGGGGGGATTACAGGGGATAGGAAGAAAGAAAGGAGAATGGGGGTCAAAGTTAAAAGAAACTGAAACATAGTGGTTTTAAATTATGTTACCTTGCAGCCAAATTCCAGTCAAATTCTAGTCTAATTCACAGTAGTGTAATTAGAAATCTGTAATTTGAAATATGGGATTTGAAATATATGAAGCAGACTACGTCTGGAGCAGACCCATGCCACTGAATATATATGCAGCTAAAGGCAATCAGGTGAGATTGGAAAGTGGGCTGTGATCCAGATGAAACCCCTGAGGGATCCATTCACTATTTTATAATGAGGCAACAGAGTTACTTTGTACTCCATCTAGCCTCTGTTCTGTGGCGTCCTTTTTAAAGATGCACAAAACTGCATCAAAAGACGGACACCTCTCGATCATAGGCTAGACAGCGTCCACAATCTCTCAATCAGCCTAATTATAGGGAATCTTCCGTCTTCTGCCGGGGGTTCTGTCTGAATCGCTTATTTCCGAGATTTACGTGGAAACCTGGGTGTAAGCGCTCAGCGTAGAGCGCAAGATAAATGTGCGCTGAGCCATACTGCGTATTTTTTGGGGGGGCAGAATGAGCAAATCACTAGCAAGTGAAAAAAAGTTTTTCTTTATTTTTTACGTCATTCATCGTGCATTATAAGTGATTTATTTTTCAGGTCAGTGCGATTACAGCAATACCAGATTTACATACTTTTTTTTTATATTTGGCTGCTATCAAACACTAAGGGTGAGTTTCCACGGTCAGGAAACTCTGCGTGTTTGGCGCTGTGCGCTGGCGCAGCGCCAAACACGCAGCGTCCAGATGTTACAGCATAGTGGAGGGGATTTCAAGAAATCCCGTCTCCACTATGCGTAACAACACGCAGGTGGCAGACCTGCGTAAACGGACATGCGGCGCGTCTTTTCAGACCGCAGCATGTCCTAGCGTATTGCGGCGACGCTGCGTCGCCGCAACAGAATTTCACACAGAGGCTATGTAGCCCTGCGTTCTTTCCGGAGGTGTTCCGGAGGTGTCCTGAACACCTCCGGAAAGAACGCGCGTCAGAAAGCGGGCGGGGCTTAGACGGAGCGGAATTTCCGCTCCGTCAAATGCGCTGTGTTTCCTGACGGTGGAAACACTGCCTATGGGTATATGCACACGTTGCAGATTTGCCTGCAGAATTTTCTGCACAGAATCTGCACCTCTTGGCAGAAAATGCAGATGCGGATTTGATGTGTTTTTGATGTGGATTTTCATGCGGTTTTTTTCATGCGGATTTGTATGCGTTTTTGTAAGCTAAATAAAGATATGTTATTTACCAATAAAAAAAAGATTTGTGATGTAATTTCTTGTCCAACCTCCTCTTTTACACTTGTCCAACTCATATTCCATTACACACACAGATAGATAGATAGATAGATAGATAGATAGATAGATAGATAGATAGATAGATAGATAGATAGATAGATAGATATGGGATAGATAGATAGATCTATCCGCTATCTATAGATCTATCCCATATCTATAGATCTATCCGATATCTATCTATAATCTATCTATCAATCATCTATCTATCTATCTATCTATCTATCTATCCATTATCTACTACTATCCATATCTATCTATATCTATTATCATATCTCATTCCTTCTATCTATCATTATCTATCATCTTTTATCTATAAACCCATATCTATATATTAGATAGAAAAAAATCTGCGTTAGGCCGGGATTACACTTGCGAAAAACTAACGAGTCTCGCACCTCAATACTCGCACTGCCGCCGGCACTTGGACCGGAGTGTTCAGCGCAGCTGCGTAGAAATACATGCAGCCGCACACTCCGGTCCCGAGTGCCAGCGGTAGTGCGAGTATTGAGGTGCGAGACTCGTGTGAGTTTCTCGTAAAGTGTGACCCCGGCCTTAAACGCAATATGCTTAATTTAAGAAAAAATGGAAAAAAAAAAATTGCGTGGGCTCCCTCACAATTTTCAAGTCCAGAGAGGGAAAGCCAGCGACTGGGGGCCGATGTTTATAGCCTGGGCAGGGGGTAATACCCATGGCCCCTTCCCAGGCTATGAATATCAGCCCGCAGCTGTCTCCATAGCCTTTACTGGCTATTAAAATAGGGGGCCCCAAAAAAAATTAATAGCCAGAAAGGCTACGCAGACAGCTGCGGACTGATATTCATAGCCTAGGAAGGGGCCATGGATATTTGCCCTTCCCTGGCTTCAAACACCAGCCCGCAGACGCCCCAGAAATGGCACATCTGTAAGATGCGCCAATTCTGGCACTTAGCCCCTCTCTTCTCACTGCCATGTAGCAGTGGCATATGGGGTAATAAGGGGTTAATGTCACCTTTGTATTGTAAGGTGACATTAAGCCGGTTAATAATGGAGAGGTGTCAATAAGACTAACTCCAGAACACTGTTTATGGTAAACCGAACAGTGTGTTTTTGGTCATCCTGAGCGGGCGGATACCCGCAGCTAAATAGAGTGCATACCATTTTGTTTTGTTTACCTTTATTTTCCCGAAGGCTAATGTGTATTTTTACTTAGCACTGGTTTATGATGCATGTATATAATAAACCAGTGGAAGATTTAAAGAGAAAGTGTTGCTGTGTCTGCTCCGTGTGCAACCAAAGTGAGCCGATCTACCACAGTTGGTGTTGGAAGTGCGGACAATTTCCCCAGGAAGCATGTGTGACAGCTGTAGACAAACCGCATGTCCTGGGTGAAGGTGGCCATAAGCCAGGTCAGAAAGCATGGAGGAGCTGATCAAATACCTGGTCCAGGTGCTGACACCCTATCTAACTGGCGAGCCCCAAAAAGCTTATGACCTAGCATTACAGGATGCACAGGAGTAAGCCAAATTAAAAATTTAAATCTTGGCACTTTCAGGAGTGACTAGGTAGGTCAGAGCACAAAGGGTTCAATGGGTATATTGACAATCCTCCTCGCTCCTAAATGTTCAACTTACTGCATCTTGTACAGAAGTGGTTGCAGCTGGAGTCCTTCATTTCAGCCCAGATGGTCAAATGGGTTGTCATTGACAGATTTATCCACTCTCTACATAGGCTGGTGCAGGCTTTGATTGCCAGGGGGACCCTCAGAATGTGTGTGACCTGGTTGGCCTAGTGGAAAGGTGCTCCAGAGGTCACTAAGGAAGCCAGGTGTTGTTGTATCCCCGTAGTGGTGTACCCGGAAGGAACCTGAATCTCAAAATAGGGCTAATAGAGCACAACTGGGGGGAATCAGAGGTCCCAAGGGGTTGCTGAAGGGTTTGCCAAAGGCTGATGATAAGCACTTGCTCTGCCGGATATGTCACGGTCCTGGACACCTAGTCGACTTGTTGTCCTATGTGCTCCGAACAAATCGAATGCAGCATAGGGAGGCTCTGTTCGTACTACGCCTATCCCACCTGCAGTGTGGACTGTCACAGATATGTCCTGTGACAATAAATAGGGCACTGGTGTCGGGACTCTTGGACTTATTGAGTTTCGTGACTCTGGTAAGGGCCACACTCCCACACTAGTTGATCCCAGGGAATCAGGGTGTCCGCTGTACAGTAGGTACAGAAAGTATTCAGACCCTTTAAATTTTTCACTCTTTGTTTCATTGCAGTCATTTGGTAAATTCAAAAAAGTTCATTTTTTTCTCTTTAATGTACACTCTGCACCCCAACCTGACTGACAAAAAGAAATGTAGACATTTTTGCTAATTTATTAAAAAAGAAAAACTGGAATGTCACATGGTCATAAGTATTCAGACCCTTTGCTCAGTATTGAGTAGAAGCAGCCTATTCTCTCTTGCAGATCCTCTCCTGTTCCATCAGGTTGGATGGTGAATGTTGGTGGACAGCCATTTTCAGGTCTCTCCAGAGATGCTCAATTGGGTGTAGGTCAGGGCTCTGGCTGGGCCAGTCAAGAATGGTCAAAGAGTTGTTCTGAAGCAACTCCTTTGTTATTTTAGCTGTGTGCTTAGGGTCATTGTCTTGTTGGAAGGTGAACCTTCTGCCAAGTCTGAGGTCCAGAGCACTCTGGAAGAGGTTTTCATCCAGGATATCTCTGTACTTGGCCGCATTCATGTTTCCTTCAATTGCAACCAGTCGTCCTGTCCCTGCAGCTGAAAAACACCCCATAGCATGATGCTGCCACCACCATGTTTCACTGTTGGGATTGTATTGGGCAGGTGATGAGCAGTGCCTGGTTTTCTCCACACATACCACTTAAAATTATCATCAAAAAGTTCATCTCATCAGACCAGAGAATCTTACTTCTCATAGTCTGGGAGTCCTTCATGTGTTTTTTAGCAAACTGTATGCCGGAATTCACATGTCTGGCACCGAGGAGAGGATTCCATAAGGCCCCTCTGCCATAAAGGCCTGACTGGTCGAGGGCCGCAGTGATAGTTCACTTTGTGGAACTTTCTCCCATCTCCCTACTGCATCTGTGGAGCTCAGCCACAGTGATCTTGGGGTTCTTCTTTTACCTCTCTCACCAAGGCTCTTCCACGATTGCTCAGTTTGGCTGGACGGCCAGGTCTAGGAAGACTTCTGATGGTCCCAAACTTCTTCCATTTAAGGATTATGGAGGCCACTGTGGTCTTGGGAACCTAGAGTACTGCAGAAATTCTTTTGTAACCTTGGCCAGATCTGTGCCTTGCCACAATTCTGTCTCTGAGTTCCTTTGACCTCATGATTCTCATTTGGTCTGACATGCACTGAGAGCTGTGAGGTCTTATATAGACAGGTTTGTGCCTTTACAAATCAGGTCCTATCAGTTTAATTAAACACAGCTGGACTCCAATGAAGGAGTAGAACCATCTCAAAGAGGATCACAAGGAAATGGACAGCATGTGACTTAAATATGAGTGTCTGAGCAAAGGGTCTGAATACTTATGACCATGTGATATTTCAGTTTTTCTTTTTTAATAAATTTGCAAACATTTCTGTATTTCTGGTTATTTTCAGTCAAGATGGGGTGCAGAGTGTACATTAATGAGAAAGAAATGAACTTTTTTGAATGTACCAAATGGCTGCAATGAAACAAAGAGTGAAAAATTTAAAGAGGTCAGAATACTTTCCGTATTCACAGGGACGCCAAAGACTATCCCATTGCTAGAGTGAGTATAAAAATGAACTGTGGCGCTGAGTCCTATGAGGTCGGAGTGGTTACCCCTTAACCCCCGAAGCTTTTATTGGTTTTGCAGTTTCGTTTTTCGCTCCACTTCTTCCCAGAGCCATAACTTTTTTATTTTTCCGTCAATATGGCCATGTGAGGGCTTGTTTTTTTGCGGGACGAGTTGTAATTTTGAACTACACCATTGGTTTAACCATGTTGTGTACTAGAAAACAGAAAAAAAAATTCCAAGTGAGGTGAAATTGCAAAAAAAGTGCAATCCCACACTTGTTTTTTTGTTTGGCTTTTTTACTAGGTTCACTAAATGCTAAAACTGACCGGCCAGTAGTTCATAGACACCAAACATGTCTAGGTTCTTTTTTATCTAAGTAGTGAAAAAAATTCCAAACTTTAAAGGAAAAAAAAAAAAATTGTGCCATTTTCCGATACCCGTAGCGTCTCCATTTTTTGTGATCTCAGGTTGAGTGAGGGCTTATATTTTGCGTGCCGAGCTGATGTTTTTAATGATACCATATTGGTGCAGGGAAGATCTTTTGATCGCCCGTTATTGCATTTTAATTCAATGTCGCAGTGACCAAAAAAACTTAATTCTGGCATTTTGATGTTTTTACTCGCTACACTGTTTAGCAATCACGTCCTTTTTTTTTATTGATCGGGCGATTTTGAACGCGGCGATACCAAATATGTGTATAATTGGTTTTTTTATTGTTTTATTTTGAATGTGGCAAAAGGGGGGTGATTTGAACTTTTATATTTTTTTTATATTTTTAAAAACATTTTCTTTACTTTTGGCATGCTACAATAGTCTCCATGGGAGGCTAGAAGCTGCCACAACTCGAACGGCTCAGCTACATAGAGGCGATGATCAGTTTGCCTCTATGTAGCTGAATTACTGACTTGCTATGAGCGCCGACCACTGGGTGGCGCTCACAGCAAGCTGCCACTGACAACCATAGAGAGACCTCGGGTTGTCATGCCTACACACCGGTGACCCGCTATCACGTGGGTCACCGGTGTGCGTATTTTCACGCAATTGCCGGAAAAGCCATTTAAATGCCGCTGTCAGCGTTTGACAGCGGCATTTAACTAGTTAATAGCTGCGGGTGGATCACGATTCTACCCGGGGCTATTGTGGGCACGTCAGCTGTTCAAAACAGCTGACATGTCCCTGGAAAGATGTGAGCTCACCGCCGGAGCCCACATCAAAGGGAGTGAGACCGACATCGGCGTAAATGTACGCCCGATGTCAGTAAGGGGTTAAAAGAGATTATGAATAAGAAGTATCACTTCGAAACCCATTAACCAGGACATTGAATTTCTCTTGGGACTTTCTCCTCAGATATCAGAATGTATATTTTTCGTTGAATCATGTTTTTTCTGATGGAATACCATATTTTTCGGACTATAAGATCCACCGGACTATAAGACGCACCCAGGCTTTAGAGGTGGAAAATAGGTAAAAAATATTTGAAGCAAAATATGTGGTAAAATATTTAATAACATAAATAACATACTATTGGTGTTATTATATATAATAGTATAGTATGTAGGAAGCTACGGGTAGGAGATGGTGCTGCGGGACCAGTGTGGCGTCTGTAAAGTACTATGTGAAGACGCTGGAGGGCACAGGGCTTATATAAAGCACCACTCCAGCACTGGAAAATAACACTGGATTGCTGCTTTAAGATCCCATGGGAGAACTGTAACTCCCAGCATGTCCTGCAGAGCCTATGGCATGCTGGGAGTTATAGTTCACCACAGGAGTGGCAGAGTGCCTTTTATGTGTTGTAATTACTAAACGTTTAATTAATTCTCACTTGTACAGGCTGTGCTCACATCAGTGCAGGTCCTGCAGCCAGCCATGCTAGAAAACCGAGAGTCTCTCTCTACAGCTTACAGGACTTGTGGTGAGGTAATGAAGGGCTGGAGCATCACATGAACGCACAGAGCCCTCCCTCTTATTACCTCACCACAGGTCCTGTAAGAGGAAGCTGCATTGTTTCTAGTGCTGTGTCTGCAGGACCTGTGGTGACATAATGAAGAGGGAGGGCTCTGTGCTGTCATGTGATGCTGCAGCCCGCCCTCTTCATTACCTCACCACAGGTCCTATAATGACGAGAGCACTCAGCATCAGCACAGCCCGGGCTGTGCTGTCAGGTATGCGACTGCGGCGATCTCTCCTGTGGCCTCCTGCCACCACCTCCACCGGACACACGATCTCCCCAGCCGCTGCAGGAATCCGGCGCTGGGGAAACCATGTGGGTCCGCTGTTTGACTGAAGGAATATTCATTTGCTGCTCCCGCCCACTGCTCGGTACTGACAGGTGGGCGGGGAAGCGGCTAATGAATATTCCTTCACCGTAAGCATCGGGACCACATGGTTTCCCCAGCGCCGGATTCCTACAGTGGCGAGATTTTCCTGCCTCCTGCGAGTGCGATCCCACTCTGCCACTGCCCCCTCCCCACATGTTACATTCGGACCATAAGACGCACCCCACACTCTCCTCCCAAATTTGGAGAGAAAAAAAGTGCGTTTTATGGTCCGAAAAATACGGTAATTTTGGATTAAAATTTTGCATTTTATTTGAAGTGCTGGATCAACTTTTTTCTCTTTATGGACTGCCTTTCCTTGGATTTGGGATCCTGTGCACTCGTTGATAGGTGAACTGATCATATCACCTTTTCTATTGCAAACTCGGCATTTACCTAGGGCCCCCACTCCTCCAGGGACCCCTGCCAGTGACCGCTTTGGGGCCTGTGAGATAGGGAGCCCAGTGCCAGCATCGGCTCTGGGCACCCCCGCATTACGCATTCACTGTATCGGCTCACTCTCCCATCAATCTCCCTCTGCTTCTAGCGCAGTGGATGTGATGACGTCACTTTATCGCACGCCACACTGTGTTGGGCAGTGGAGCTGCTAAGTAGATGCGATGCAGAGACCAAAGCAATGGTGAAATGGGGTGAGGTGAGTGTATTTATTAAATCAGTGAGTACGTGGTGGCTATAAGACTATGGGACTGCATTATATTCTATGTACTCTATAGGGCTGCATTATACTCTATGGAGGCTGCATTATACTATATGGAGGTTGCATTATACTCTGTCAAGGACTATAGGGAGCGCATTATACTGTATGGAGGACTATGGGGAATGCATTATACTATGGGGAGTGCATTATACTATATGGAAGACTATGGGGTGTATTATACAATATGGAGAACTAGGGGATGCATTATACTATAATGAGGGCTATGGGAGTGCATTATACTATATGAAGGCTTATTGGGAGTGCATTATACTATATGGAGGACTATGGGGAGGTGCATTATACAATATGGAGGACAATGGCGAGTGTATTATATCATATGGAAGACTATGGGTAATGGATTAAACTATATGGAGGACTATTAGTGCATTATACTATATTGAGGACTATGGGAAGTGTATTATACTAAATGGAGGACTATGGGCAGTGTATTGTAGTATATGGAGGACTATGACGTGTAAATTATACAATATGGATGTAATGATGTGACACGACCCAACGGGTGGTCGGTCAGCGGACAGTGCAACACAAGCACAACGGGATGGTATAGGGGAGAGGAAAGCCCTACTGATAGGAAAATGAGGGATGGTCACCACCTGAGCTAAAAACTGAGCCTGTCCCTGCACTCCCATAACGCCATCAGGAACCTCGTCACTTATTACTGCCCTGGCAAGTGCTCTGGCCGGCAAGGGGCGCTAGCCTCACCACTGCAGATAATACCACACAGGGGACATTGACGAACACCAAAGGGACAAGGAGAAAACACAGTACTCAGCTTCCAGACACCGCTGCCAAGCTCCACACCGCAGATAGCACAGCAATAGGACTCCAAACACCAGAAGTGGCTGATACCAGAGAGCTGCTCCTCACACATTGGCTTGTCTCCAGAGAAACTCTATCACCAACAGTCAGCTGATGCATCAGGTGACCATTTAAAGGATGGTGGGAGTGGTCACCACCCACATTAGCTGACCCAGCAGCACTGCAGTTACACCAGTTTGCCAGCGGGGAAAAACTGACATTAATCCCCGATGGGGATTCATCGAGTGACTGGATTGTTTATACTGGAACACAAATCATTGTTCTCAGCAGCACATCACCTGGTATAAACTGCAGATATGTTGATGATAACATGATATTGTATGGGGACATATTGATCTACTACTGATTGCTCTGTGCCCATCATTCTTCCTCAGCTGGTATAAAGAGGCCGGGAAACAAGCATTGAACAACTTCAATATTGTCGATCACGCTCATTTAACAGCCTGAACTAAGCGCTTATAAATACAACCAAAAAGTTTCTGTGTGATGGTGCAATATGTTAGCATTTGGGGCCCCACTTTGTCTAAAACCGCCCCTAATAGGATGGAACTTTAGCTCGTTCTGGGACTTGCATGCCAAGTGACTGAGACAGGAGATGGTTCAACCATGATGAATCACCATTGCAGTCGGAGGCAGATGAGTTCTCCCTGTGTGGGCTTCCGGTTATGAGACCGAGTTAGTGACCAGTGAGGCCAAGAATCCTGAGTTGGGTGTTTCTGGGGAAATCTTGGGACTGCTCAAATGCAAGATCTTACGTTAAAAGGTGCATCTGACAATGGGACTGTGATAAATGGGGTTGCTCAAGAATCGAAGGCTGACACCAGGTTTCCATATTTCACTTTAAATGAGGATCTGCTATATCGGGTCACTAACCTAAGGGGGGGAAGTGATCGAGCAGTTGTTAGTACCGGGTCCCTATAGGAGTAGGGTACTAGACCTGGCACATTCGCATGTTTTGGTTGGGCATCTGGGAGTAGACAAAACTCAAGAGTGTGTCCTTCAGAGGTTCTACTGGCCTGGATGTCACCGAGACCTTGTTAATTTCTGCCGGTCCTGCATTAACTGTCAGCGAACTGCTCGCATATCCCACTTCTGCAGTCCCCTAGTGCTCATTATTGAGGTCCCATTTGACCGGATTGCCATGGACATTGTCAGGCCCCTGGTTAAGTCTGCCAGGAGCACCAGTACATCTTGGACTATCAAGGACTATGCATCACGGTACCCAAAGGTGGTACAACTCAGAAACTCCTCCACCAGGAGTAAAGCCGAGAGCTAGTCAATATCTTCTCAGACAGGCCTGGCAAAGGAGATTGTCATGTATAGTGTACAGTTCCTATAGCGTCTTGTGCTTGGGTGCGAGGAAAACACATGAGACACAGGTTGATATGAAATGACTTGTATTACTTCATACAAGCATGCGGAAAAGGTCACACAGTTTGCAGGAACAGAGGCAGGAGACACAGCAGGCCAGAGTAACTTCAAGCACTACAATAACTCTCCAAAGCAGGTTCAGTATCTCTTCTCTGTACCGTAATTCCTCTGCAAACATGGATTCACCAAACAGCAGGTTTCCAGAGTCCAAAAGTGTTCCAAGGTTCCTCAGTAGGAAATAGCTGGAGTACAAAGTCCAAAATTTCCAGGAGTCAGGTCACAGCCTGACTGAGGCTTGATTCAGGAGCACTGATTGTTCAGCTGAGGCTGCTTAAGAAGCAAGAGGGAGAGAATCAGGGCGGGAACATGAGAACTGGAAACTCCATATTAACTGAGGGCAAGAGCTGCAGAAAGACAGAAAGCAAAATGGCCGACGGAAAACTGAGTTTCAAGGAACATGTCAACAGAGACAAGGAACCTTACATTACTCCCCCTTAGGGACAACCTCCGGATGACCTCAGACCAGGCTTGTCAGGGTACCTCTGATGAAACTGGCGGAGCAGGCGAGGAGCATTTACATTATTGACTGGTTCCCATGAGTTGTCCTCCACTGGGTAGCCCTGCCATTTAATCAAATATTGCAACTGATTTCTGTACAACCTGGAATCTAGAATCCTTTCCACCATAAATTCTTCCTGACCATCGACCAGCACTGGGTCAGGGCAAGGAGAAGAGCGTCCAGGAAACGTATTGGGTGTTGCAGCCTTTAGTAGGGATACATGAAAGACAGGGTGGATTCTCATAGTTCTGGGCAGTTGAAGACGACAAGCAACAGCACTTATAATCTTACTGATCTTATAAGGTCCAATGTACTTATGTCCCAATTTAGACGATGGAATCTTTAATTTAAGATTTCTGGTTGACAGCCAGACCAAATCTCCTACCTTGAAAGCGGGTGCAGGTTTACGGAATTTATCTGCTGCTTTCTTGTACCTTTCCTGAGCCAATTCTAGATTTTCCTTTAGAAGATCCATATTCTTTTGTAAAGAAGTGATTCTTTCAGCCACTGCCGGCAAGGGCGTATCTATGGGAAATCGAGGAAGAATGTTAGGATGATAACCTAGATTGGAGTAAAAAGGAGACTGCTTAGTGGAGGCGCTCTGAGAGTTGTTATAAGAGAATTCAGCCAGTGGAAGTAGATCCACCCAATCATCCTGTAGGTGGCAGATAAAGCAGCGGAGATACTGCTCCAGGGTCTGATTGGTTTGTTCTGTCTGTCCATTAGTCTGGGGATGAAAAGCAGAAGAAAGGTTTACTTTAATGTCCAATGCGGCACAGAAATTTTGCCAAAACCTTGAAGTGAATTGTACCCCTCGATCCGAAATAACCTCATCCGGTACTCCATGTAAGCGAAACACATTCTTAATCATCAAGTCTGATGTCTGTTTTGCAGTGGGTAAGCCGACACAAGGGATAAAATGAGCTGCCTTTGTTAGACGATCAACCACCACTAGAATGGTGTTCTTCCCTTGAGAGGTTGGTAACTCCACAATGAAGTCCATAGAAATGGATCCCCACGGGCGGGACGGGGTGGGAAGAGGTTGTAACAGACCAGTTGGTGAGAAGCGAGGTGTTTTGCATCTTGCACAGACTTCACATGAAGTGACATAGTTTAAAACATCTTTCCTGTAAGTGGGCCACCAAAAGAAACGAGAAAGAAATTCTTGTGTCTTTAGAATTCCCCTATGCCCGGCTATCTTGGAATCGTGGATGAGTTGCAATACTCTCAATCTGACTGTTTCAGGTATATACAGACGTTGTCCCTGAATCCACACACCATTCTTAAAGACAAGACTTACGTCCCTTGGGGGTTGAGCCAACAAAGAATCCGCATGGTATGCTTCCTTGATGTCCTTAAGTAGGTCTTGATTATGAATCACTCCCAGGAATCTAGAGTCAGGAAGAATAGTCTTAGGAGGAGTAAGTGGACGTGTCTCTGCTGAATGAATCCTAGAGAGTGCATCAGCCTTTCCATTGCGCGATCCTGGTCTATAAGAAATTACAAAAATTAAATTGGTTTAGGAAAAGATTCCAGCGAGCCTGGCGAGGAGTCAGGCACTTAGCCGACCTGATAAATTCAAGGTTACGATGGTCTGTCAGGACGACTATTTGCTGTGCAGCTCCCTGAAGAAGGTGTCTCCATTCCTTGAAGGCGGCAATAATGGCCAACAATTCTCTATTGCCCACATCGTAGTTCCTCTCAGCCGAAGACAACTGCTGGGAAAAGAAGGCACAGGGATGCAAGACATTCTTCTCACCTGTTCTCTGAGAGAGTATAGCTCCAACGGCACAGTCTGAAGCATCCACCTCTATTATGAAGGCAAGCTCGGGGTTGGGATGTACTAAGATAGGTGCGGTGGTAAATTTATCCTTTAGACAGGAAAATGCTTCCTGGGCTTGCGGGGTCCAGGAGAACCTAGACTGTTTCCGGGTAAGTTGGGTGATAGGTGACACTACCTCAGAGAAATTCCTAATGAAACGTCTATAGAAGTTGGCAAACCCGATGAAGCGCTGCACCTCCTTCACATTTCTAGGAATTGGCCAATCCTTGATGGCTTGGGTCTTGCTTCCATCCATACTAATCCCTTGCATAGATAGTACATACCCCAGAAATTGAATTTCGGTCCTATGGAATTCACACTTTTCAAGTTTGATGTAGAGATGGTTTTGTCTTAGGCGTTCTAAGACCATTCTCACATGTCCATGATGTTCCTCTGTGGAGTTAGAAAAAATTAGAATATCATCCAGATAAATCACCACAAATGTATCTAAGGAGATCCTGAAGATGTCATTCACCAAGTGTTGGAAAGTGGCTGGGGCGGTACTCAGACCAAAAGGCATAACTAGATATTCAAAGTGTCCATAGCGTGACCTGAATGCAGTCTTCCATTCATCCCCAGGTCTAATACGGACCAAGTTATAGGCCCCACGGAGATCCAGTTTAGAGAAAATTTTGGCATGCCGCACTCTCTCCAACAACTCAGGGATTAAAGGCAATGGATAACGGTTTCTAATAGTAACCTTATTGAGTTCCCTATAGTCTATGCAGGGTCTCAGAGATCCATCTTTCTTCTTCACAAAGAAGATGGGTGCACCTGCGGGAGATGAAGAGGGGCGTATGAAGCCTTTGGCTAGATTTTCATCTATGTAGTCCTTCAAAGCTTTTAGCTCGGGCCCCGCTAGGGGGTAGATCTTACCAAAAGGTATCTCGGCTCCAGGCAATAATTCAATTGGACAATCATATGGACGGTGAGGAGGAAGCTGATCAGCGTTCTTCTTGTCACATAAATCCACATAGTCCTGGTATACAGCTGGTAGTTCAGGGACTGACATGGTTCCTTTAGGAAAAGAGCAAGCTGAAACTCCTTGACTCATCTGTTTCTCCGGAAAGTGTAATTCCTTGGTCTCCCAGTTAATCGTAGGATTCTGCGCCTGCAGCCATGGTAGCCCTAGAATAATGGGAAAGTGGGGAGAAGAGATAAGCATAAAAGACATTTTCTCCTGATGATCTTTACCCATAAGGACCCTCAAAGGCTCTGTTTCCTGATCCACTGGTCCAGAGGTCAGCAGGGAGCCATCCACAGTCTCCATCTGTACTGGAGTAGCCTTCTTCACTGAACGTATCCCCTGTTTCAGAGCAAAGGAGATATCCATAAAATTTCCACTTGCTCCTGAGTCGATCATAGCAGAGCTAGACACCCAGACTGAGTCAACCCAGAGTTTGATGGAAAGGAAGCAATGAGAATTGTTTCTTTTACAACTCAGCTGGGACACCGCTGAGGAAACTTGAAAAATTGCAGCGTTTATACCGTCATTGTCCCAGAACTAACAGAGTTTAAGTCCAAAAAATCAAGATCTCTTGCAGCAGATCTCTCTGGAGTCTGAGGCTCGGACATGACAGAGCTCCTCTCGCAACACTCACAGTGAATGACTGCTGCAGTAGTCTTACGAGAACGGCTGGGGCAGTTTATAATGAAGTGCCCTGACTTACCACAGTAGAAACATAGATTTTCCTTTATACGATGTTCTTTGCGTGCATCACTAACCCGTCTTTGTAAAGAGTCCACCTGCATGGGTTCAGGTTCTGGTTCCCTTGTGATCCTACTCAAAGGTTCCTTAGCTGAGGAGGGAGGTAGGAAAAGGTTAGTGCGATTATTTTCGAACCATCTCTCTTGTCTGCGTTCAGTCAGACGAGCATCAATACGGATACAATAGTTAATAAAGTCACCTAACGCAGTGGGAGGGTCGGCACGAGCAAGTTCATCCTTAATCAGTGGAGACAACCCTTTCCGAAAAATAGATTTTTTGGCGGAAGTGTCCCAAGTGGTATCAAGAGCCCATCTCCTGAAATCCAAGGCATATTCAGCTACTGAACGCTTACCTTGGCGCAAAGTTAACATGGCTGCTTCAGCTGTTGCACCTCGATTGGGGTCATCAAACACCTGCCCCATGGCTGAAATAAAAGCATCAAGGTGATTCAAACAATCATCCTCAGTCTCAATCAGAGGGTTTGCCCACATCAAAGCCTTATTGGTAAGCAACATGATTATAGTAAGCACTTTGGATCGTTCAGTGGGAAATTGTGAAGCATGTGCAGAGAAAAATAGATTGCATTGGTTAATAAATCCCCTGAATTTCTCACGTTCACCGCCAAAACGAAAAGGAGGTAACTTGGGGATCCCAGAACTCGGGGTTATGGCAGGAGCCTGGGCTCGTTCCTCTAGAGCCTCAATCCTGGCTCGTAATTCCTGGGTAGTTTGTCCAAACACTTGCAAATTATGATTAGTGAGGTCCTGTAGGCTTGCAAAACGGGTCTTTATAGTCTGTATATCTGCAAGGATTGTATCAGTCACTCCGCAAAGCTCCTTTATGCGGGCCTCCATCTTCCAGATCTTTTAAGGCAGAAATGCTGGAAGGAGAAGAGGAAAAAAAAAAAACAATAGTGTTTACCTGTGGTAACACTCCAGAGTAAAATTTAAGGAAATGCGCTCACCTGGAATGGTTGTGAGAAGTCACAACCACTGTCATCACAGAAGGTATTAAACGGACATCTGATATCCACAGTCACGGCAGACACGGCTTTCCCAGACCCAGCAGACATTAAACATTGGCTCCTGAATCTTGTCATGTATAGTGTACAGTTCCTATAGCGTCTTGTGCTTGGGTGCGAGGAAAACACATGAGACACAGGTTGATATGAAATGACTTGTATTACTTCATACAAGCATGCGGAAAAGGTCACACAGTTTGCAGGAACAGAGGCAGGAGACACAGCAGGCCAGAGTAACTTCAAGCACTACAATAACTCTCCAAAGCAGGTTCAGGATCTCTTCTCTGTACCGTAATTCCTCTGCAAACATGGATTCACCAAACAGCAGGTTTCCAGAGTCCAAAAGTGTTCCAAGGTTCCTCAGTAGGAAATAGCTGGAGTACAAAGTCCAAGGTTTCCAGGAGTCAGGTCACAGCCTGACTGAGGCTTGATTCAGGAGCACTGATTGTTCAGCTGAGGCTGCTTAAGAAGCAAGAGGGAGAGAATCAGGGCGGGAACATAAGAACTGGAAACTCCATATTAACTGAGGGCAAGAGCTGCAGAAAGACAGAAACAAAATGGTCGACGGAAAACTGAGTTTCAAGGAACATGTCAACAGAGACAAGGAACCTTACAGAGATCATGACAGACCAAGGAACTCCTTTTATGTCCAAAGTGATGAGGAAGTTGTGTAAGGCTCGCCAGATTAAACAAACTAAGGGCATCAGTGTACCATCCTCAGATGGACGGTCTGGTGGAGAAGTTCAACAAGACCCTAAAGTCCATGCTTCAGAAGGTTGTGGAGAAGGATGGCCGAGCATGTGGCCCAGATGCAGGACAGGATTGTGAAGGTAATGCCTATTGTGAGGGAGAGCCTACTTCAAGCACAGAAGGCCCAGGCAAGGGTCTACAATCGGTCGGCGAGGTTGAGACAGTTAAACCCTGGAGACCTGGTGGTGCTGATCCCCATGGTGGAAAGCAAATTTCTGGACAAGTAGCAAGGGCCATAAATGGTGGCTGAAAAGTTGAGTGACATCAACCATAAAGTCCATCAGCCACGGAGAAGAAAACCATACCAGGTGTACCACATCAACCTGCATAAGCCGTGGCAAGATAGGGAACCGGTGGAAGCTGCCTGGGGGCCAGTCCTGAAGCCAAGGTCGAAAATATCACAGTGGCAGAGATACTGTCACCGGCCCAGAAACAACAGTGCTTAGAACTGCTTCAGCGGAATTGTGACCTGTTTTCAGAGTTGCCGGGACATATGCAGGTTGTGGAGCATGATAACTTGACAGCACCGCATGTGCGGGTGAACCAAAAGCCATATTGAATCCCTGAAGCCTGCCACAAAGTGATTTTGAAGGAGGTGAGAAGAATGTTGAGCCTGGGTGTCATTGAAGCGTCAAAGAGCGGTTGGTTCAGCCCCACTGTCCTTGTGACGAAGCCGGATGGAGAGTGACATTTCTATAATGACTACAAGAAGCTGGACGTAACAAAACGGTATTGGCAAATTCTCCTGTCCCTAAGTGCCAAGGAGATGATGGCCTTCTCTATACCTGACGAGTGCTTTCAGTATACCAGGTTGCCATTTGGTCTGCAGGGAGCCCCAGCTACCTTCCAGAGGGCCATGGGCCGAATCCTTGTCTTTCACAAAAAGTATGTGGCAGCTTATCTGGATGACCTCGTGATCTTAAGCTCGAATTGGGAAAGTAACCTGCAGAAGTTCCAGGTAGTACTGGATGCGCTAAGGAAGGCAGGGTTTACCATAAACCCTAAGAAGTGTGCCATCGGGAAAGAAGAGGCAAAAAACTTGGGCTACATTGTCAGAAGGGGCGAAATAAAGCTGTAAGTAAAAAAAGGTGGAGGCGATCCAAATAACAGGTTCAGGCGTTTCTGGAAATTGTGGGATACTATCGATTTATCCCAAATTTTGCCATTATAGCTGCACCCCTGACTGACCTTTTAAAGGCACAAAGACATCAATGGCCAAATGGTCCTATGAAGAAGAGATGTCGTTCCAGAAGTTGAAACTCGCCCTGTGTAAGCAGCCGTTCTTAATCGCACCAAAGGCCAGGTTCACATCGCGTTATGGCAGTCCGTTTAACGGATGCGTTACAAAGCGGCATTAACATGATGTAATGCATCGGTTAACGCACCCCTAGACTGCCATAACCTAGCGCATCGTTAACACATGTCAAAATTGGCATGCGTTAGCGATGTCCCATTATGCTGTGACAGACCATCGGACGCAGTCTACCGCGCTCGAGGGTCCGTCACGGCTAGTGCAGAACGAGCAGATGCGCTAACGTGATTGCACAAACGCGATCAAAAGAAGACTAGCGTTAGCGCAGTCCGTTTAACGCATCCGTTAAACAGACTGCCATAACGCGATGTGACACAAAAAAATCTCCAATACTGCATTATAAAGAGTCATACACCAGTGTGCTGAATATCCCCATATATATATATGAATGTAGTACAGACTTAAAATAGATATGAGCAAAAAAGGAGAAAGAGACAAGTCCACTACTAAAAGGTACAATTTTATTAAGTACAAAAAGACACACAAGAGAATAAGACGCATCTTTAATCTCTCACTCTCCTCTGGCATTTTCCCATCCTCCTTCAAACACTCCATCATTACTCCACTACTAAAGAAACCCGCTCTCAACCCTTCCTGCACAAACAACTACAGACCGGTCTCCAATCTCCCCTTCATCTCTAAACTTTTGGAGCGCCTAGTCTACTCCCGCCTTACCCGTTACCTCTCCAATCACTCCCTCCTAGACCTTTCACAGTCCGGCTTCCGCCTCCTACATTCGACCGAAACTGCACTCATCAAAGTGACCAATCACCTTCTTACAGCAAAACATAATGGTGACCACTCTCTGCTCATTCTTCTCGACCTTTCTGCAGCTTTCGACACGGTTGACCACCGTCTCCTACTGTCTAGTCTCCACTCACTAGGTATTAAGGACACTGTTCTCTCCTGGTTCTCCTCCTATCTTTCTGACCGCTCCTTCAGTGTTTCGTTCTCTTGCTCCACATCATCTCCTCTTCCTCTCGCTGTCGGTGTACCCCAGGGCTCAGTCCTTGGCCCCCTTCTCTTCTCTCTACACGGCCCCAATTGGACAGACCATCAGCAGATTTGGCTTTCAGTACCATCTTTATGCTGATGACACACAACTATACACGTCATCCCCCGACCTTACCCCCGCTGTACTACAGAACGCCAGTGACTGTCTGTCTGCAGTCTCCAACATCATGTCCGCTCTCTATCTGAAACTCAACCTCTCCAAAACTGAACTTCTTCTGCTCCCGCCGTCTACTAACCTCCCTAAATCTGACATTTCCCTCTCCGTGGGCGGCACCATAATAACACCCCGGCAGCAGGCTCGCTGTCTGGGTGTTATGTTTGACACCAATCTCTCCTTCACCTCCCACATACAATCTCTTGCCCGCTCTTGACACCTACACCTAAAGAACATCTCTAGAATCCGCCCTTTTCTCACCATGGAAACAACAAAAACCCTCACTGTAGCATTGATCCACTCCCGCCTGGACTACTGCAACGCTCTATTACTTGGCCTCCCCATTACTCGACTATCCCCTCTCCAGTCCATCCTTAATGCAGCAGCCAGGGTCATCCATCTGGCTAATCGGTACTCGGACGCGTCCGCTCTTCGCCAGTCCTTACACTGGCTGCCCATTCATTATAGGATCCAATTCAAAGTACTTGTTCTCACCCACAAAGCTCTCCACAGTGCAGCACCCCCCTACATCTCCTCCCTCATTTCTATCTATCGGCCTAACCGACTGCTGCGCTCTGCAAATGACTTTCGACTAACCTCTGCACTAATCCGTACCTCCTACTCCCGACTCCAAGACTTCTCCTGCGCTGCGCCAATCCTCTGGAATGCTCTACCCCAAGAAATTAGGACTATCCACAATTTGCATGGTTTCAGGCGCTCCCTCAAAACACATTTGTTCAGAGCGGCCTATCACATTCACTAATCAAAGTCATTCTATGTGTAAGTGTGTTTGTGTAGCCCATTCACTATCTCCATCCATCCCTCACTCCCTCAAGATGGCTGGACCATCATTGTAAATGCACCATTGTATATACACACCTGTACTTTGTATCTCCCCCACCTCATTGTAGATTGTAAGATCTCACGAGCAGGGGCGGCTTATTTTGCTTTAATTATTGTATTGTTAACGTTGTTACTTATGACTTGTGTTTTGAAACTGTTAAACTGTAAAGCGCTGCGGAATATGAAGGCGCTATATAAATAAAGATTATTATATTATTATTATATAAATATTAAATACAATGTGTAAATAGATGAGGGCAATCAATAAACAACACCCGAAAGTGATAACGACCAGGTGTCAACCCAGAGGAAAAAATATATACCGTATATACCCATGTATAAGCCGAGATTTTCAGCTCATTTTTTAGGGCTGAAAGTCCCCTCTCGGCTTATACGCGGGTCATATACGGGGGGTCGGCGGGGGAGGGGGCGGGGGTGTCGGATTATACTCACCTCTCCGCCGCCGCGGTCTCTGCAGCCCCCCTGCTTCTCCCACGATCTCCGGCTCCTTCCTGCAGCGGTCACATGGCACCGCTCATTAAAGTCATGAATATGCACATATTCATGACTTTAATGAGCGGTACCATGTGACCGCTGTAGGAAGGAAGCGCTGCTGAGAGCGCCGGGAGAAGAGGAGAGGCTGCAGGGACGTGCGGCGGAGGGGTGAGTATAGCGATATTTACCTGTCTTCTCTCCACCGCTGTGTTGCGTCCTCGTCTGACTCCTCTGGCTGTGAATGGTCAGCAGAGGGCGCGATGATGTCATTAGTGAGCGCCGCGCCCCCTGCCAGATCATTCACAGCCAGAGGACCAGGAAGAGGACGCAGCGCTGCGGTGCAGAGATGACAGGTGAATATCACAGGTGCCGGGGTTCTGAGTGAGCGGTGACGCCGGCACCTGTCCCCATGGCGCGCCGGTGTCCCCGCCTGCTCAGGACCCCGGCACCTGGCCCCCAGCGACGAGAGGTGAGTATGTCATTTTTTTTATTTTTTTTGCAGCAGCATATGGGGCATAATCTGGAACATATGGGGGCATAATATGGGGGCATAATATTGAGCATATGGGGCATAAGCTGTGGAACATATGGGGGCATAATATGGAGCATATGGGGGCATAATATGGAGCATATGGGGGCATAAGCTGTGGAACATATGGGGCATAATATGGAGCATATGGGGCATAAGCTGTGGAACATATGGGGGCATAATATGGAGCATATGGGGCAAAATATGGAGCATATGGGGGCGTAATATGGGGGCATAAGCTGTGGAACATATGGGGGCATAATCTGGAGCATATGGGGCAAAATATGGAGCATATGGGGGCATAATATGGAGCATATGGGGGCATAAGCTGTGGAACATATGGGGGCATAATCTGGAGCATATGGGGCAAAATATGGAGCATATGGGGCATAATAAGGAGCATATGGGGGCATAAACTGTGGAACATATGGGGGCATAAGCTGTGGAACATATGGGTGCATAATCTGGAGCATATGGGGGCATAATATGGAGCATATGGGGGCATAAGCTGTGGAACATATGGGGGCATAATATGGAGCATATGGGGGCATAAGCTGTGGAACATATGGGGAATAATCTGTGGATCATACAGGGGCATAATCTGTGGAATATATGGGGGCATAATCTGGAGCATATGGGGCATAATATGGAGCATATGGGGGCATAATATGGAGCATATGGGGGCATAAACTGTGGAGCATATGGGGGCATAATCTGTGGATCATACGGAGGCATAATCTGTGGAATATATGGGGGCATAATCTCTGAAGCATATTGGGCATAATCTGGAGCATATGGGGGCATAATCTGGAGCATATAGGGGCATAATCTGTGCAGCATATGGGGGCATAATCTGTGGAGCATCATATGGGGGCATAATCATTTTTCACCCTAGGCTTATACGCGAGTCAATAAGTTTTCCCAGTTTTTTGTGGCAAAATTAGGGGGGTCGGCTTATACACGGGTCGGCTTATACATGAGTATATACGGTATATATATCTATAATATAACGCTGTAAGCATCACTCTGTCCGTAGCCTTTATAGACTGCGCAAGCGCAACGCGCCTTCGCAGTCTGGCTCCAGACAGAAGATGGCATCCAGCGGTGAGGATTGTGTATGGTGACGGAGATCGTGGTAGCGTAGACACTGAATGCATACCGCGATCTCCGGCGCCATACCTACATACTTACCTGACCGGGAGGAGCGTTGCCGCGGCGCTTCTCGCCGGAGACCGGGGCCGGAGTGCGCGTCGGAATCACTCACGCGCATAGCGCTATCCGGTGCCATTTTACTGAAGACACATTTGCAGTGTGTCTTCAGCAATATGGCGCCTGACAGCGCGGTATGGGCATGCGCGTACTCCAGTGCCACACTCCTCCCCCAGCCTCTGGCAGAACGGGACAGCGCTGGAGCACAGGGAAAAAAGTTGAGTATAAATGTTTTTTTTTTTGTATGTGTGCAGTTTAATAGGGATGAGGGGGACCATACATATCAGGATAGGGGGTGAGGGGACCATGCATACGAGGATAGGGGGTGAAGGGTACCATGCATACCAGGATTGGGGATGAGGGACCATGCATACCAGAATTGGGAGCTAAGGGTGCCATGTATACCAGATTGGGGATGAGGGACCATGCATTACCAGGATTGGAGGGTGAGGGGTACCATACATACCAGATAGGGATGAGGGGGACCATGCATACCATGTATTAGGGGGGTGAGGGAACGATGCATACAGTATTGGGGGATGAGGGCACCATGCATACCGGATTGTGGGGTTGAGGGGACCATGCATTCCAGGATTGGGGGGAGGGGACCATGCATACCAGGATTGGGGGTGAGGGGGACCATACATCCAGATTGGGGAGGGGGACCATGCATTCCAGGATTGGAGGGTGAGGGGACCATACATCCAGGATAGGGGTGAGGGGGACCATGCATCCAGATTGGGGGTGAGGGACATGCATACAGATTGGGGGTGAGGGACCATGCATACCGGATTGGGGGTGAGGGACCATGCATACAGGATTGGGGGGAGGGACCCAAAGCATACCAGGATTGGGGGTGAGGGACCATGCATACCAGATTGGGGGTGAGGGGACCATGCATACCAGGATAGGGGGTGAGGGACCATGCATACCAGGATAGGGGGGTGAGGGGACCATTGATACCAGGATGGTGAGGGACATGATCGATGGGGTGAGGGACCATGCATACCAGGATTGGGGGTGAGGGGACCATGCATACCAGATTGGGGGGTAGAGGGTACCATGCATACCAGGATTGGGGTGAGGGACCATGCATACCAGGATTGGGGGATGCATAAGGGGTAGCCATGCATACCAGGATGGGGATGAGGGGACCATGCATACCAGGATTGGGGGTGAGGGGACCATACATCCAGATGGGTGAGGGGGACCATGCATACCAGGATTTGGGGGTGAGGGACATGCATACAGGATTGGGGGTGAGGGACCATGCATACCGGATTGGGGGTGAGGGGACCATGCATTACCATGATTGGGGGGGAGGGGACCATGCATACCAGGATTGGGGGTGAGGGGACCATGCATACCAGGATTGGGGGTGAGGGGACCATGCAACCAGGATGGGGGGTGAGGGACCATGCACACACGGATTGGGGGTGAGGTGACCATGCAACCAGGATGGGGGGTGAGGGGACCATGCACACCAGGATTAGGGGTGAGGGAACCATGCATCACCAGGATTGGGTGAGAGGACCATGCATTCCAGGATAGGGGGGAGGGAACCATGCATACAGGATTGGGGGTGAGGGGACCATGCAACCAGGATGTGGGGTGAGGGACCATGCATACCAGGATTGGGGGTGAGGGACCATGCATACCAGGATAGGGGTGAGGGACCATGATACCAGGATTGGGGTGAGGGACCATGCATACCAGGATTGGGGTGAGGGGACCATCATTGTCAGGATTGGTGGGGGTGAGGGGACCATGCATACCAAGATTGGGGAGTGAGGAGACCATGAATACCAGGATAGGGGGTGAGGGACCATGCATACAGGAATTGGGGTGGAGGGACCATGCATACAGGATTGGGGTGAGGGACCATGCATACAGGATTGGTGGATGTAAGGGGAGACCATGCATACCAGGATTGGGGGTGAGAGGACCATGCATACCAGGATTGGGGGTGAGGGTACCATGCATACCAGGATTGGGGATGAGGGGACCATGCATACCAGGAATGGGAGTAAGGGGACCATGTATACCAGGATTGGGGATGAGGGGACCATGCATTCCAGGATTGGGGGGTGGGACATGCACCGGATGGGGGTGAGGGGACCATGCATCCCAGGATTGGGGGTGAGGGGACCATGCATACAGGATTAGGTGAGGGGACCATGCATAAGGATTGGGGGTGAGGGACCATGCATCCAGGATGGGGGTGAGGGACCATGCATACCAGGATTGGGGTGAGGGGACCATGCATACCAGGATTGGGGGTGAGGGGACCATGCATACAGATTGGGGAGGGAATGCTCAGATGGGGGGGGACCATGCATACCAGGATTGGGGATGAGGGACCATGCATACCAGGATTGGGGGGTGAGGGGACCATGCATACCAGGATTGGGGGTGAGGGGACCATGCATCCAGATGGGATGAGGGGACCATGCATACCAGGATGGGGGTGAGGGGACCATGCATACCAGGATTGGGGGTGAGGGGACCATGCTACCAGGATTGGGGTGAGGGACATGCATACAGGATTGGGGGGTGAGGGGACCATGCATACCAGGATTGGGGGTGAGGGACATGCATACCAGGATTGGGGTGAGGGGACCATGCAACCAGGATTGGGGGTGAGGGGACCATGCATACAGGATTGGGGTGAGGGACATGCATACGATTGGGTGGGGACCATGCATACCAGGATTGGGGGTGAGGGGACCATGCATCCAGGATTGGGGGTGAGGGGACCATGCATACCAGATTGGGATGAGGGGACCATGCATACCAGGATTGGGGGTGAGGGGACCATGCATCCAGGATTGGGGGGTGAGGGGACCATGCATCACAGGATTGGGGAGGGGGACCATGCATACCAGGATGGGGGTGAGAGACCATGCATACAGGATTGGGGGTGAGGGGACCATGCATACAGGATTGGGGTAGGGGACCATGCATCAGGATTGGGGTGAGGGACCATGCATACCAGATGGGGTAGGGCATGCATAGGATAGGTGGGGACCATCACCAGGATTGGGGTGAGGGACATGCATACCAGGATTGGGTGAGGGGACCATGCATACAGGATTGGGGTGAGGGGACCATGCATACCAGGATGGGGGGTGAGGGGACCATGCATACCAGGATTGGGGGTGAGGGGACCATGCATACCAGGATTGGGGTGAGGGACCATGCATACCAGATTGGGGGTGAGGGACCATGCATACCAGGATTGGGGGTGAGGGGACCATGCATACCAGGATAGGGAGGTGAAGGGACCATGCATACCAGGATAGGGGGGTGAGGGGACCATTGATACCAGGATTGTGGATGAGGGACCATGCATACCAGGAATTGGGGGGTGAGGGGACCATGCACACCAGAATTGGGGGTGAGGGTACCATGCATTCCAAGATTGGGGAGTGAGGACATCATACATACCAGGATAGGGGGTGAGAGGACCATGCATATCAGGATTGGGGGTGAAGCGACCATGCATATCAGGATTGGGGGTGAGGGGACCATGCATACCAGGATGGGAGGTAAGAGGAACATGCATACCAGGATAGGGGGTGAAGGGTACCATGCATACCAGAATTGGGAGCTAAGGGGTGCCATGTATACCAGGAGTGGGATGAGGGGACCATGCATTCCAGGATTGGAGGGTGAGGGGGTACCATACATCCTACGATAGGGATGAGGGGGGACCATGCATACCAGGATTTGGGGTGAGGGAACGATGCATACAGTATTGGGAGGTGAGGGCACCATGCATACCGGGATTGGGGGTGGAGGGGACCATGCATTCCATGATTGGGGAGAGGGGACCATGCATACCAGGATTGGGGGGTGAGGGGACCATGCATACCAGGATTGGGGGGTGAGGGGACCATGCACTCCAGGATTGGGGGGTGAGGGGACCATGCACACCAGGATTGGAGGGGTGAGGGGACCATGCACACCAGGATTGGCAGGTGAGGGGACCATGCACACCAGGATTGGGGGGGTGAGGGGACCATGCACAACGAGATTGAGGGGGTGGGGGAACCATGCACACCAGGATTTGGGGGTGAGAGGACCATGCATTCCAGGATAGGGGGTGAGGGAACCATGCATATCAGGATTGGGGGTGAGGGGACCATGCACACCAGGATAGGGGGGTGAGGGGACCATGCATACCAGGATTGGTGGGTGAAGGGACCATGCATACCAGGATAGGGGGGTGAGGGGACCATTGATACCAGGATTGTGGATGAGGGGACCATGCATACCAGGATTGGGGGGTGAGGGGACCATGCATTCCAGGATTGGGTGGTGAGGGGACCATGCATTCCAAGATTGGAGAGTGAGGACACCATACATACCAGGATATGGGGTGAGAGGACCATGTGTTGTGAATGGGTTTGAGATGAGTTCTGAGCAGAGGCTTCCTCTGGTGGTTACAAGCGGTGCTGGTCTGTCCAGTGAAGATTGTGAGGACTGGGAATCAGGTGTTACTGACTGGTCTTATATAAGGGAGTCACCTTCCCATCAGGGTTGCCGGTGATCAATTGTTCTGGTCTGAATCCTTGATTCCAGTTTCCCTTGTAGCCTGCTGTGTCGTGTCTGCATCTCCTGCTAACAGATAAGACATTTTCTTCTTTTTGTTTTTGTGCTAGATTTTTGCATTTTGTCCTGCACTTCTGTGGGGGCCTTCTGGGTCCCCTCAGGGGGCTTTTTGCCCTCTCAGTTTAGTTCAGCCACTGATGTTTGTACTTTTGCTTTTTCCAGTTTTTTCAGTGGCTGCTGTTTTGATTTTGTTACACCAGAGAACTAATTTAGGTGGTAGAGGTCGTGTGATCTCAGTTGTTTTTGAAATTAGTAGAGTTGGTGCTTTTCAGGGTTTTCTGGGATTGCAGTAAGTACCCTTCCTATCCTTTTCTATTTAGTTAGTTTGGGCCCCAGCGTTTGCTCATGCTATTTTCTTTCTGTGTCAGTATTTCATCTTGTCTAACCGCCATTACATGTTTGGGGGCTTTCTATTATCTTTGGGGTTCTGCTCCGGGGCAGATAGCTTTCCTATTTCTATCTTTAGGTGTAGTTAGTTTCTCAGGCTGTGACGAGGCGTCTAGGACCAACGTAGGAACGCTCCACGGCTGCCTCTAGTTGTGGTGGTTAGTCAGGGTACTGCAATCTCATAGATTCCAACTGCTCTGGTGTATTGCCTTTTTTACCTGCACTCCTCAGCTACCAAATCATAATAGTATCACCGGCCTCAAACTGAAAATTATATGGTACTCACAGAAGGGAAAAATATTGTAAAAAAAAAAAAAAAAAAAAAAAAGGTTGTCAGAGTTGTCAGAGATATTTTTCTGTTTGTTGCATTTTTTTTTTTTTCCCTCTGTATCTCTGGGTGCTGGGGAGGATCTTTTCTCTCAATGGAGTTTGCACAGTTGTCTGGCCGTGTGGATCAGCTTGCCACTGAGGTTCAGAGTATTGCTACCTATCTTGCTAGGTTGCCTGTTGTGGAACCTAGGATTCCCATGCCAGATTTTTTTTAGGGGACCGAGCTAAGTTTCAGAATTTCAAAAATAATTGTAAATTGTTTTTTGCCTTAAAATCTAAGTCCTCAGGGAACGCAGTGCAGCAGGTTCAAATTATCATCTCTCTCCTGCGCGGCGATCCTCAGGATTGGGCTTTTTCCCTGACACCTGGGGATCCTGTTTTGAGTGATGTTGATGCATTTTTTCAGGCTTTGGGGTTATTGTACGATGAGCCTAATGTCACTGATCAAGCTGAAAAAGCCTTGTTGGCATTAATTCAGGGGCTTTATGACGCTGAGTTATACTGTCAGAGATTCCGTAGGTGGGCAGTCCTGACCAAATGGAATGACGACGCTTTGGCAGTCCTTTTCCGGAAGGGTCTGTCAGATAATGTAAAGGATGTTATGGTGGGATTCCCTGTCCCCTCTGGTCTCAATGATTCTATGTCATTAGCGATTCAAATTGACAGACGTTTGCGTGAGCGGAGAAGTATGCGTGGAATGGTGTTGCCTTGTGAACCAGCTTCTGAATCCATGCAGTGTGATAGAGTGGTGTCTGGGGCACAGCGTCATGAGTTTCGAAAGCGCAATGGGTTATGTTTCTACTGTGGTGATGCCTCTCATGCTATTTCAGTCTGCCCTAAGCGGGGAAGACGTTTTGCACGCTCAGTTGTCTTGGGTAGTGTTCAGACTAAGTTTTTATTAACTGTCACTCTGATATGCTCTCTGTCCTCATTTTCTGCTCAGGCTTTCGTTGATTCTGGAGCAGCTATTAACCTGATGGATTATGATTTTGCTAAACGTTGTGGGTTTCCCTTGATACCCCTACAGAAGTCTATTCCCCTACTGGGGATCGATTCTACCCCTTTGGCTGAGAATAAACCCCAGTTTTCTACTCAGGTGATAATGAGGGTTGAACCTGATCACCAGGAGTGCTGCAAATTTTTGGTTCTGTATAATCTGCATGACATTATCGTGCTGGGTTTCCCTTGGTTACAGTCTCATAATCCTGTTTTGGATTGGAAATCTGTGTCTGTAACCAGTTGGGGTTGCCAATGTGTTAATACCAACACTCCTGTTTTTTCTGACTCCCCCCAGGCTCAGGATGTTCCTGACTTTTTGATTGATTTTTCTGATGTGTTTAGCGAAAGTAAATCTGCATCCTTGCCTCCCCATAGGAGCTATGACTGCGCTATTGAATTAGTGCCGGGTAGTAAATTCCCTAAAGGTCGCCTTTTTAACTTGTCTGTACCTGAACATGACGCTATGCGGTCTTATATCAAGGAATCACTGGAGAAGGGTCATATCAGACCATCCTCTTCACCCTTAGGTGCCGGTTTTTTCTTTGTGGCCAAAAAGGATGGTTCATTAAGGCCGTGTATTGATTATCGTCTCTTGAACAATATTACTGTGAAATATCAATACCCGTTACCCTTGATTTCTGACCTGTTTTCCAGGGTGAAAAACGCTACTTGGTTTACCAAGCTTGACCTCAGGGGGGCGTATAACCTTATTCGCATTAAGCACGGGGATGAATGGAAGACGGCATTCAATACCCCTGAAGGGCATTTTGAGTACCTAGTGATGCCCTTTGGGCTCGCTAATGCTCCTTCCGTCTTCCAGTCCTTCATGAATGACATTTTCAGGGATTTTGTGGACAAATTTCTGATTGTTTATTTGGATGATATCTTGATTTTTTCTAATGACTGGGACTCTCATGTGAAACATGTTCGAACTGTATTCGAGATTTTGAGAGAGAATGCTCTGTATGTGAAGGGATCAAAGTGTCTTTTTGGCGTACAGAGGATCTCATTTCTGGGATTCATTTTGTCCCCATCTGTTATTGAAATGGACCCGGTCAAGGTTCAGGCCATCTGTGATTGGGTCCAACCTACTTCATTAAAGGCTCTTCAGAGATTTTTGGGTTTTGCCAATTTTTATCGTAAATTTATTGGTAATTTCTCGGTTATTGTTAAACCATTAACTGATTTGACCAGAAAGGGTTCTGATGTGGTGAATTGGCCTCCTGAGGCAGTCTCTGCATTTCAGGAACTTAAGCAGAGATTCACTTCTGCTCCTATTCTACGGCAGCCTGATGTTTCTCTGCCATTGCAGGTGGAGGTTGAAGTCTGTCTGCATGGGAACCTATGAATCCTCTTTTCAGACTAAAATCTACATCTCTGTGGAGGAGTGATGAACCTGCTGTAATTAAAAGGCCTGTGACCACCAGGTGGAGTGCTCAGGCAGAAGGTAAATGAATACATATCAAAAAACTGACCGGCACATCCAAACCTATTCACACTGAATCTAAGTTTGGATGTGCCGGTCAGTTTTTTGATATGTATTCATTTACCTTCTGCCTGAGCACTCCACCTGGTGGTCACAGGCCTTTTAATTACAGCAGGTTCATCACCCCTCCACAGAGATGTAGATTTTAGTCTGAAAAGAGGATTCATAGGTTCCCATGCAGACAGACTTTTCTAAAGCGAGGATAGGCATTAGTTAGGGACCTGATATACGAGAAGAGCCTTGACGTGGCTATCAGGCTCACATAATTTGGCCATCTTATGCGCTAAGACTTCTCAATTTTTCATATTTCTAAGGTAATGATGTAATTCATTTTTCATATTTTTCATATTTCGTGTTTGCAAGCTATAGCGCTACAGTGTGCTACCTTTTCTTCTTGTATGTATATGAGTTGGTGACTCTAGGTTTAGCACCTGTTCACACTGAATCTAAGTTTGGATGTGCCGGTCAGTTTTTTGATAGGGAATTTGTGCAGTCCTGCGGGACTTGCTCTCGCTCCAAGCCTTGCTCTCGCTCTAGTGGTTTGTTGATGCCATTGCCTGTGCCCAAGAGACCATGGACCCATATCTCTATGGATTTCATTTCGATCTTCCTGTTTCTCAGAGAATGACCACCATCTGGGTAATTTGTGATAGGTTTTCCAAAATGATACATCTTGTGCCATTACCTAAGTTGCCTTCCTCCTCTGAATTGGTGCCGTTGTTCCTTCAGCACGTGGTTCGTTTACACGGCATTCCTGAGAACATTGTGTCTGACAGAGGAGTCCAGTTTGTTTCCAGATTTTGGAGGACTTTTTGTTCTAAACTGGGTGTTCAATTGTCTTTCTCCTCGGCATTTCATCCTCAGACCAATGGTCAAACTGAGAGAACAAACCAGACATTGGAGACTTATCTAAGATGCTTTGTGTCTGCTGATCAGGATGACTGGGTCTCTTTTTTGCCTTTGGCTGAGTTTGCTCTTAATAATAGGGCTAGCTCTGCCACTTTGATGTCTCCGTTTTTCTGTAATTCTGGGTTTCACCCTCGATTTTCTTCAGGACAGACGGAGGCTTCTGTCTGTCCAGGTGTTGACTCTGTTGTGGAGCGTATGCAACAGATTTGGGACCAGGTAGTGGAGAGGTTGTCCCTCTCTCAGGAGAAGGCCCAGCGGTTTGCTAACCGGCATAGGACTGGTGGTCCTCGGTTTAAAGTGGGGGACTTGGTCTGGTTGTCCTCAAAGAATATTCCTATGAGAGTAGCATCTCCTAAATTTAAGCCTAGGTTCATTGGACCTTATAAGATCATGGAGATTATTAATCCTGTTTCTTTTCGTTTGCTTCTTCCAGGGACATTTAAGATCCATAACGTGTTCCACAAGTCCTTGTTGAAGAGGTTTGTTGAGCCAGTGGTTCCTACTACTGTGCCTCCTGACCCTGTTTTGGTTGAGGGCAATCTAGAGTATGTGGTTGAGAAAATATTAGATTCTCGTTTTTCTAGACGGAAACTCCAGTATTTGGTTAAATGGAGAGGTTATGGTCAGGAAGACAATTCTTGGGTGTTTGCTTCGGAATCCATGCTAGGAGACTCATCCGTGCGTATCATAGAACTCATCCTGACCGACCTGGTTGCTGAAATGAGGGTTCGGTGACCCCTCCTCAAGGGGGGGGTACTGTTGTGAATGGGTTTGAGATGAGTTCTGAGCAGAGGCTTCCTCTGGTGGTTACAAGCGGTGCTGGTCTGTCCAGTGAAGATTGTGAGGACTGGGAATCAGGTGTTACTGACTGGTCTTATATAAGGGAGTCACCTTCCCATCAGGGTTTCTGGTGATCAATTGTTCTGGTCTGAATCCTTGATTCCAGTTTCCCTTGTAGCCTGCTGTGTCGTGTCTGCATCTCCTGCTAACAGATAAGACATTTTCTTCTTTTTGTTTTTGTGCTAGATTTTTGCATTTTGTCCTGCACTTCTGTGGGGGCCTTCTGGGTCCCCTCAGGGGGCTTTTGCCCTCTCAGTTTAGTTCAGCCACTGATGTTTGTACTTTTGCTTTTTCCAGTTTTTTCAGTGGCTGCTGTTTTGATTTTGTTACACCAGAGAACTAATTTAGGTGGTAGAGGTCGTGTGATCTCAGTTGTTTTTGAAATTAGTAGAGTTGGTGCTTTTCAGGGTTTTCTGGGATTGCAGTAAGTACCCTTCCTATCCTTTTCTATTTAGTTAGTTTGGGCCCCAGCGTTTGCTCATGCTATTTTCTTTCTGTGTCAGTATTTCATCTTGTCTAAAAGCCATTACATGTTTGGGGGCTTTATATTATCTTTGGGGTTCTGCTCCGGGGCAGATAGCTTTCCTATTTCTATCTTTAGGTGTAGTTAGTTTCTCAGGCTGTGACGAGGCGTCTAGGACCAACGTAGGAACGCTCCACGGCTGCCTCTAGTTGTGGTGGTTAGTCAGGGTACTGCAATCTCATAGATTCCAACTGCTCTGGTGTATTGCCTTTTTTACCTGCACTCCTCAGCTACCAAATCATAACAACCATGCATATTAGGATTGGGGGTGAGGGGACCATGCATATCAGGATTGGGGGTGAAGGGACCATGCATATCAGGATTGGTGGTGAGGGGACCATGCATACCAGGATGGGGGGTGAGAGGACCATGCATACCAGGATAGGGGGGTGAAGGGTACCATGCATACCAGGATTGGGGATGAGGGGACCATGCATACCAGAATTGGGAGCTAAGGGGTGCCATGTATACCAGGATTGGGGATGAGGGGACCATGCATTCCAGGATTGGAAGGTGAGGGGGTACCATACATCCTACGATAGGGATGAGGGGGGACCATGCATACCAGGATTAGGGGGTGAGGGATCGATGCATACAGTATTGGGGGATGAGGGCACCATGCATACCGGGATTGGGGGGTGAGGGGACCATGCATTCCAGGATTGGGGGGGAGGGGACCATGCAACCAGAATTGGGGGGTGAGGGGGTACCATACATCCTACGATAGGGATGAGGGGGGACCATGCATTCCAGGATTGGAGGGTGAGGGGGTACCATACATCCTACGATAGGGATGAGGGGGGACCATGCATTCCAGGATTGGGGGGTGAGGGAACGATGCATACAGTATTGGGGGGGTGAGGGCACCATGCATACCGGGATTGGGGGGTGAGGGGACCATGCATTCCAGGATTGGGGGGGAGGGGACAATGCATACCAGGATTGGGGGAGGGGACCATGCATATCAGGATTGGGGGGTGAGGGGACCATGCATACCAGGATAGGGAGGTGAGGGGACCATGCATACCAGGATTGGGGGGTGAAGGGACCATGCATACCAGGATAGGGGGGTGAGGCGACCATTCATAATAGGAAAGGGGGTAGGGGACCATGCATACCAGGATTGGGGGGGGGGGACCATGCATACCAGGATTGGGGGGTGAGGGGACCATGCATACCAGGATAGTTGGGTGAGGGAACCATGAATACCAGGATATGGATGAGCAGGTACCATGCATACCAGGATAGAGATGAGGGGGTACCATGCATACCAGGATTGTGGGGTGAGGGGACCATGCATTCCAAGATTGAGGAGTGAGGACACCATACATACCAGGATAGGGGGTGAGAGGACCATGCATATTAGGATTGGGGGTGAGGCGACCATGCATATCAGGATTGGGGGTGAAGGGACCATGCATATCAGGATTGGGGGTGAGGGGACCATGCATACCAGGATGGGGGTGAGAGGACCATGCATACCAGGATAGGGGGGTGAAGGGTACCATGCATACCAGGATTGGGGATGAGAGGACCATGCATATCAGGATAGGGGGTGAGGGGACCATGCATATCAGGATTGGGGGATGAGGGGACCATGCATATCAGGATTGGGGGGTGAGGGGACCATGCATTCCAAGATTGGGGGGTGAGGCGACCATGCATACCAGGATACGGGGGTTGAGGGGTAGCATGCACATCAGGATTGGGGGGGTGAGAGGACCATGCAAATCAGGATTGGGGGTTGAGGGGGTACCATACATCCTACGATAGGGATGAGGGGGACCATGCATACCAGGATTGGGGATGAGGGAATCATGCATACCAGGATTGGGGGGTGAGGGGACCATGCACACCATGATTGTGGGGTGAGGGGACCATGCACACCAGGATTGGGGGGGTGAGGGGACCATGCACACCAGGATTGGGGGGGTGAGGGGACCATGCACACCAGGATTAGGGGGTGAGGGGACCATGCACACTAGGATTGGGGCGGTGAGGGGACCATGCACACCATGATTGGAGGGTGAGGGGACCATGCACACCAGGATGGGGGGGTGAGGGAACCATGCAAATCAGGATTAGGGGTGGAGGGGGTACCATACATCCTATGATAGGGATGAGGGGGGACCATGCATACCAGGATTGGGGGATGAGGGGATCATGCATACCAGGATTGGGGGGTGAGGGGACCATGCATTACAGGATTGGGGGTGAGGGGACCATGCACACCAGGATTGGGGGGGTGAGGGGACCATGCACACCAGGATTGAGGGGTGAGGGGACCATGCACACCAGGATTGGAGGGGTGAGGGGACCATGCACACCAGGATTGGCGGGTGAGGGGACCATGCACACCAGGATTGGGGGGGTGAGGGGACCATGCACAACGGGATTGGGGGGGTGAGGGGACCATGCACACCAGGATTCTGGGGGTGAGCGGACCATGCACACTAGGATTAGGGGGTGGGGGAACCATGCACACCAGGATTTGGGGGTGAGAGGACCATGCATTCCAGGATAGGGGTGAGGAAACCATGCATATCAGGATTGGGGGTGAGGGGACCATGCATACCAGGATAGGGGGGTGAGGGGACCATGCATACCAGGATTGGTGGGTGAAGGGACCATGCATTCCAAGATTGGGGAGTGAGGACACCATACATACCAGGATAGGGGGTGAGAGGACCTGTCATGTATAGTGTACAGTTCCTATAGCGTCTTGTGCTTGGGTGCAAGGAAAACACAGGAGAACTAGGTTGAAATGAAATGACTTGTATTACTTCATACAAGCATGCTGAAAAGTTCACACAGTTTGCAGGAACAGCGACAGGAGACACAGCAGGCCAGAGTAACTTCAAGCACTACAATAAATCTCCAAAGCAGGTTCAGGATCTCTTCTCTGTACCGTAATTCCTCTGCAAACATGGATTCACCAAACAGCAGGTTTCCAGAGTCCAAAAGTGTTCCAAGGTTCCTCAGTAGGGAATAGCTGGAGTACAAGTCCAAAGCTTCCAGGAGTCAGGTCACAGACTGACTGAGGCTTGATTCAGGAGCACTGATTGTTCAGCTGAGGCTGCTTAAGAAGCAAGAGGGAAGAATCAGGGCGGGAACATGAAAACTGGAAACTCCATATTAACTGAGGGCAAGAGCTGCAGAAAGACAGAAAGCAAAATGGCCGACGGAAAACTGAGTTTCAAGGAACATGTCAACAGAGACAAAGAACCTTACATTACTCCCCCCTTAGGGACAACCTCCGGATGACCTCAGACCAGGCTTGTCAGGGTACCTCTGATGAAACTGGCGGAGCAGGCGAGGAGCATTTACATTATTGACTGGTTCCCATGAGTTGTCCTCCACTGGGTAGCCCTGCCATTTAATCAAATATTGCAACTGATTTCTGTACAACCTGGAATCTAGAATCCTTTCCACCATAAATTCTTCCTGACCATCGACCAGCACTGGGTCAGGGCAAGGAGAAGAACGTCCAGGAAACGTATTGGGTGTTGCAGCCTTTAGTAGGGATACATGAAAGACAGGGTGGATTCTCATAGTTCTGGGTAGTTGAAGACGACAAGCAACAGCACTTATAATCTTATTGACCTTATAAGGTCCAATGTACTTATGTCCCAATTTAGACGATGGAATCTTTAATTTAAGATTTCTGGTTGACAGCCAGACCAAATCTCCTACCTTGAAAGCTGGTGCAGGTTTACGAAATTTATCTGCTGCTTTCTTGTACCTTTCCTGAGCCAATTCTAGATTTTCCTTTAGAAGATCCATATTCTTTTATAAAGAAGTGATTCTTTCAGCCACTGCCGGCAAGGGCGTATCTATGGGAAATCGAGGAAGAATGTTAGGATGATAACCTAGATTGGAGTAAAAAGGAGACTGCTTAGTGGAGGCGCTCTGAGAGTTGTTATAAGAGAACTCAGCCAGTGGAAGTAGATCCACCCAATCATCCTGTAGGTGGCAGATAAAACAGCGGAGATACTGCTCCAGGGTCTGATTGGTTCGTTCTGTCTGTCCATTAGTCTGGGGATGAAAAGCAGAAGAAAGGTTTACTTTAATGTCCAATGCTGCACAGAAATTTTGCCAAAACCTTGAAGTGAATTGCACCCCTCGATCCGAAATGACCTCATCCGGTACTCCATGTAAGCGAAGCACATTCTTAATCATCAAGTCTGATGTCTGTTTTGCAGTGGGTAAGCCGACACAAGGGATAAAATGAGCTGCCTTTGTTAGACGGTCAACCACCACTAGAATGGTGTTCTTCCCTTGAGAGGTTGGTAACTCCACAATGAAGTCCATAGAAATGGATCCCCACGGGCGGGACGGGGTGGGAAGAGATTGCAACAGACCAGTTGGTGAGGAGCGAGGTGTTTTGCATCTTGCACAGACTTCACATGAAGTGACATAGTTTAAGACATCTTTCCTGTAAGTGGGCCACCAAAAGAAACGAGAAAGAAATTCTTGTGTCTTTAGAATTCCCCTATGCCCGGCTATCTTGGAATCGTGGATGAGTTGCAATACTCTCAATCTGACTGTTTCAGGTATATACAGACGTTGTCCCTGAATCCACACACCATTCTTAAAGACAAGACTTACGTCCCTTGGGGGTTGAGCCAACAAAGAATCCGCATGGTATGCTTCCTTGATGTCCTTAAGTAGGTCTTGATTATGAATCACTCCCAGGAATCTAGAGTCAGGAAGAATAGTCTTAGGAGGAGTAAGTGGACGTGTCTCTGCTGAATGAATCCTAGAGAGTGCATCAGCCTTTCCATTGCGCGATCCTGGTCTATAAGAAATGACAAAATTAAATTGGTTTAGGAAAAGATTCCAGCGAGCCTGGCGAGGAGTCAGGCACTTAGCCGACCTGATAAATTCAAGGTTACGATGGTCTGTCAGGACGACTATTTGCTGTGCAGCTCCCTGAAGAAGGTGTCTCCATTCCTTGAAGGCGGCAATAATGGCCAACAATTCTCTATTGCCCACATCGTAGTTCCTCTCAGCCGAAGACAACTGCTGGGAAAAGAAGGCACAGGGATGCAAGACATTCTTCTCACCTGTTCTCTGAGAGAGTATAGCCCCAACGGCACAGTCTGAAGCATCCACCTCTATTATGAAGGCAAGCTCGGGGTTGGGATGTACTAAGATAGGTGCGGTGGTAAATTTATCCTTCAAACAGGAAGATGCCTCCTGAGCTTGCGGGGTCCAGGAGAACCTAGACTGTTTCCGGGTAAGTTGGGTGATAGGTGACACTACCTCAGAAAAATTCTTAATGAAACGTCTATAGAAGTTGGCAAACCCGATGAAACGCTGCACCTCCTTCACATTTCTAGGAATTGGCCAATCCTTGATGGCCTGGGTCTTGCTTCCATCCATACCAATCCCTTGCGTAGATAGTACATACCCCAGAAATTGAATTTCGGTCCTATGGAATTCACATTTTTCAAGTTTGATGTAGAGATGGTTTTGTCTTAGGCGTTCTAAGACCATTCTCACATGTCCATGATGTTCCTCTGTGGAGTTAGAAAAAATTAGAATATCATCCAGATAAATCACCACAAATGTATCTAGGAGATCCCTGAAGATATCATTCACGAAGTGTTGGAAAGTGGCTGGGGCGGTACTCAGACCAAAAGGCATAACTAGATATTCAAAGTGTCCATAGCGTGACCTGAAAGCAGCCTTCCATTCATCCCCAGGTCTGATACGGACCAAGTTATAGGCCCCATGGAGATCCAGTTTAGAGAAAATTTTGGCATGCCGCACTCTCTCCAACAACTCAGGGATTAAAGGCAATGGATAACGGTTTCTAATAGTAACCTTATTGAGTTCCCTATAGTCTATTCAGGGTCTCAGAGATCCATCTTTCTTCTTCACAAAGAAGATGGGTGCACCTGCGGGAGATGAAGAGGGGCGTATGAAGCCCTTGGCTAAATTTTCGTCTATATAATCCTTCAAAGCTTTTAGCTCGGGCCCCGCTAGGGGGTAGATCTTACCAAAAGGTATCTCGGCTCCGGGTAATAATTCAATTGGACAATCATATGGACGGTGAGGAGGAAGCTGATCAGCGTTCTTCTTGTCACATAAATCGTCATAGTCCTGGTATACAGCTGGTAGTTCAGGGACTGACATGGTTCCTTTAGGAACAGAGCAAGCTGAAACTCCTTGACTCATCTGTTTCTCCAGAAAGTGTAATTCCTTGGTCTCCCAGTTAATCGTAGGATTCTGCGCCTGCAGCCATCGTAGCCCTAGAATAATGGGAAAGTGGGGAGAAGAGATAAGCATAAAATACATTTTCTCCTGATGATCTTTACCCATAAGGACCCTCAAAGGCTCTGTTTCTTGATCCACTGGTCCAGAAGTCAGTAGAGAGCCATCCACAGTCTCCATCTGTACTGGAGTAGCCTTCTTCACTGAACGTATCCCCTGTTTCAGAGCAAAGGAGATATCCATAAAATTTCCACTTGCTGCTGAGTCGATCATAGCAGAGCTAGACACCCAGACTGAGTCAACCCAGAGTTTGATGGAAAGGAAGCAATGAGAATTGTTTCTTTTACAACTCAGCTGGGACACCGCTGAGGAAACTTGAAAAATTGCAGCGTTTATACCGTCATCGTCCCCAGAACTAACAGAGTTTAAGTCCGAGAAATCAAGATCTCTTGCAGCAGATCTCTCTGGAGCCTGAGGCTCGGACATGACAGAGCTCCTCTCGCAACACTCACAGTGAATGACTGCTGCAGTAGTCTTACGAGAACGGCTGGGGCAGTTTATAATGAAGTGCCCTGACTTACCACAGTAGAAACATAGATTTTCCTTTATACGATGTTCTTTGCGTGCATCACTAACCCGTCTTTGTAAAGAGTCCACCTGCATGGGTTCAGGTTCTGGTTCCCTTGTGATCCTACTCAAAGGTTCCTTAGCTGAGGAGGGAGGTAGTAAAAGGTTAGTGCGATTATTTTCGAACCATCTCTCTTGTCTGCGTTCAGTCAGACGAGCATCAATACGGATACAATAGTTAATAAAGTCACCTAACGCAGTGGGAGGGTCGGCACGAGCAAGTTCATCCTTAATCAGTGGAGACAACCCTTTCCGAAAAATAGATTTTTTAGCGGAAGTGTCCCAAGTGGTATCAAGAGCCCATCTCCTGAAATCCAGGGCATATTCGGCTACTGAACGCTTACCTTGGCGCAAAGTTAACATGGCTGCTTCAGCTGTTGCACCTCGATTGGGGTCATCAAACACCTGCCCCATGGCTGAAATAAAAGCATCAAGGTGATTCAAACAATCATCCTCAGTCTCAATCAGAGGGTTTGCCCACATCAAAGCCTTATTGGTAAGCAACATGATTATAATAAGCACTTTGGATCGTTCAGTGGGAAATTGTGAAGCATGTGCAGAGAAAAATAAATTGCATTGATTAATAAATCCCCTGAATTTCTCACGTTCACCGCCAAAACGAAAAGGAGGTAATTTGGGGATCCCAGAACTTGGGGTTATGGCAGGAGCCTGGGCTCGTTCCTCTAGAGCCTCAATCCTGGCTCGCAATTCCTGGGTAGTCTGTCCAAACACTTGCAAATTATGATTAGTGAGGTCCTGTAGGCTTGCAAAACGGGTTTTTAAAGTCTGTACATCTGAAAGGATTGTATCAGTCACTCCGCAAAGTTCCTTTATGCGGGCCTCCATCTTCCAGATCTTTTAAGGCAGAGGTGCTGGAAGGAGAAGAGGAAAGGAAAAAAAAAAAAAAAACAAACAATAGTGTTTACCTGTGGTAACACTCCAGAGTAAAATTTTAAGGGAATGCGCTCACCTGGAATGGTTGTGAGAAGTCACAACCACTGTCATCACATAAGGTATTAAACGGACATCTGATATCCACAGTCACAGCAGACACGGCTTTCCCAGACCCAGCAGACACTAAACATTGGCTCCTGAATCTTGTCATGTATAGTGTACAGTTCCTATAGCGTCTTGTGCTTGGGTGCGAGGAAAACACAGGAGACATAGGTTGAAATTAAATGACTTGTATTACTTCATACAAGCATGCTGAAAAGTTCACACAGTTTGCAGGAACAGCGACAGGAGACACAGCAGGCCAGAGTAACTTCAAGCACTACAATAAATCTCCAAAGCAGGTTCAGGATCTCTTCTCTGTACCGTAATTCCTCTGCAAACATGGATTCACCAAACAGCAGGTTTCCAGAGTCCAAAAGTGTTCCAAGGTTCCTCAGTAGGGAATAGCTGGAGTACAAGTCCAAAGCTTCCAGGAGTCAGGTCACAGACTGACTGAGGCTTGATTCAGGAGCACTGATTGTTCAGCTGAGGCTGCTTAAGAAGCAAGAGGGAAGAATCAGGGCGGGAATATGAAAACTGGAAACTCCATATTAACTGAGGGCAAGAGCTGCAGAAAGACAGAAAGCAAAATGGCCGACGGAAAACTGAGTTTCAAGGAACATGTCAACAGAGACAAAGAACCTTACAGGACCATGCATAGTAGGATTAGGGGTGAGGGGACCATGCATATCAGGAATAGGGGTGAAGGGACCATGCATATCAGGATTGGGGGTGAGGGGACCATGCATACCAGGATGGGGAGGTGAGGGGACCATGCATACCAGGATTGGGGGGTGAAGGGACCATGCATACCAGGATAGGGGGGTGAGGCGACCATTCATAATAGGAAAGGGGGTAGGGGACCATGCATACCAGGATTGGGGGGGAGGGGACCATGCATACCAGGATTGGGGGGTGAGGGGACCATGCATACCAGGATAGTTGGGTGAGGGAACCATGAATACCAGGATATGGATGAGCAGGTACCATGCATACCAGGATAGAGATGAGGGGGTACCATGCATACCAGGATTGTGGGGTGAGGGGACCATGCATTCCAAGATTGAGGAGTGAGGACACCATACATACCAGGATAGGGGGTGAGAGGACCATGCATATTAGGATTGGGGGTGAGGCGACCATGCATATCAGGATTGGGGGTGAAGGGACCATGCATATCAGGATTGGGGGTGAGGGGACCATGCATACCAGGATGGGGGTGAGAGGACCATGCATACCAGGATAGGGGGGTGAAGGGTACCATGCATACCAGGATTGGGGATGAGAGGACCATGCATATCAGGATAGGGGGTGAGGGGACCATGCATATCAGGATTGGGGGGATGAGGGGACCATGCATATCAGGATTGGGGGGTGAGGGGACCATGCATTCCAAGATTGGGGGGTGAGGCGACCATGCATACCAGGATACGGGGGTTGAGGGGTAGCATGCACATCAGGATTGGGGGGGTGAGAGGACCATGCAAATCAGGATTGGGGGTTGAGGGGGTACCATACATCCTACGATAGGGATGAGGGGGGACCATGCATACCAGGATTGGGGGATGAGGGAATCATGCATACCAGGATTGGGGGGTGAGGGGACCATGCACACCATGATTGTGGGGTGAGGGGACCATGCACACCAGGATTGGGGGGGTGAGGGGACCATGCACACCAGGATTGGGGGGGTGAGGGGACCATGCACACCAGGATTAGGGGGTGAGGGGACCATGCACACTAGGATTGGGGCGGTGAGGGGACCATGCACACCATGATTGGAGGGTGAGGGGACCATGCACACCAGGATGGGGGGGTGAGGGAACCATGCAAATCAGGATTAGGGGTGGAGGGGGTACCATACATCCTATGATAGGGATGAGGGGGACCATGCATACCAGGATTGGGGATGAGGGGATCATGCATACCAGGATTGGGGGGTGAGGGGACCATGCATTACAGGATTGGGGGTGAGGGGACCATGCACACCAGGATTGGGGGGGTGAGGGGACCATGCACACCAGGATTGAGGGGTGAGGGGACCATGCACACCAGGATTGGAGGGGTGAGGGGACCATGCACACCAGGATTGGCGGGTGAGGGGACCATGCACACCAGGATTGGGGGGGTGAGGGGACCATGCACAACGGGATTGGGGGGGTGAGGGGACCATGCACACCAGGATTCTGGGGGTGAGCGGACCATGCACACTAGGATTAGGGGGTGGGGGAACCATGCACACCAGGATTTGGGGGTGAGAGGACCATGCATTCCAGGATAGGGGGTGAGGAAACCATGCATATCAGGATTGGGGGTGAGGGGACCATGCATACCAGGATAGGGGGTGAGGGGACCATGCATACAGGATTGGTGGGTGAAGGACCATGCATTCCAAGATTGGGGAGTGAGGACACCATACATACCAGGATAGGGGGTGAGAGGACCTGTCATGTATAGTGTACAGTTCCTATAGCGTCTTGTGCTTGGGTGCAAGGAAAACACAGGAGACATAGGTTGAAATGAAATGACTTGTATTACTTCATACAAGCATGCTGAAAAGTTCACACAGTTTGCAGGAACAGCGACAGGAGACACAGCAGGCCAGAGTAACTTCAAGCACTACAATAAATCTCCAAAGCAGGTTCAGGATCTCTTCTCTGTACCGTAATTCCTCTGCAAACATGGATTCACCAAACAGCAGGTTTCCAGAGTCCAAAAGTGTTCCAAGGTTCCTCAGTAGGGAATAGCTGGAGTACAAGTCCAAAGCTTCCAGGAGTCAGGTCACAGACTGACTGAGGCTTGATTCAGGAGCACTGATTGTTCAGCTGAGGCTGCTTAAGAAGCAAGAGGGAAGAATCAGGGCGGGAACATGAAAACTGGAAACTCCATATTAACTGAGGGCAAGAGCTGCAGAAAGACAGAAAGCAAAATGGCCGACGGAAAACTGAGTTTCAAGGAACATGTCAACAGAGACAAAGAACCTTACATTACTCCCCCCTTAGGGACAACCTCCGGATGACCTCAGACCAGGCTTGTCAGGGTACCTCTGATGAAACTGGCGGAGCAGGCGAGGAGCATTTACATTATTGACTGGTTCCCATGAGTTGTCCTCCACTGGGTAGCCCTGCCATTTAATCAAATATTGCAACTGATTTCTGTACAACCTGGAATCTAGAATCCTTTCCACCATAAATTCTTCCTGACCATCGACCAGCACTGGGTCAGGGCAAGGAGAAGAACGTCCAGGAAACGTATTGGGTGTTGCAGCCTTTAGTAGGGATACATGAAAGACAGGGTGGATTCTCATAGTTCTGGGTAGTTGAAGACGACAAGCAACAGCACTTATAATCTTATTGACCTTATAAGGTCCAATGTACTTATGTCCCAATTTAGACGATGGAATCTTTAATTTAAGATTTCTGGTTGACAGCCAGACCAAATCTCCTACCTTGAAAGCTGGTGCAGGTTTACGAAATTTATCTGCTGCTTTCTTGTACCTTTCCTGAGCCAATTCTAGATTTTCCTTTAGAAGATCCATATTCTTTTATAAAGAAGTGATTCTTTCAGCCACTGCCGGCAAGGGCGTATCTATGGGAAATCGAGGAAGAATGTTAGGATGATAACCTAGATTGGAGTAAAAAGGAGACTGCTTAGTGGAGGCGCTCTGAGAGTTGTTATAAGAGAACTCAGCCAGTGGAAGTAGATCCACCCAATCATCCTGTAGGTGGCAGATAAAACAGCGGAGATACTGCTCCAGGGTCTGATTGGTTCGTTCTGTCTGTCCATTAGTCTGGGGATGAAAAGCAGAAGAAAGGTTTACTTTAATGTCCAATGCTGCACAGAAATTTTGCCAAAACCTTGAAGTGAATTGCACCCCTCGATCCGAAATGACCTCATCCGGTACTCCATGTAAGCGAAGCACATTCTTAATCATCAAGTCTGATGTCTGTTTTGCAGTGGGTAAGCCGACACAAGGGATAAAATGAGCTGCCTTTGTTAGACGGTCAACCACCACTAGAATGGTGTTCTTCCCTTGAGAGGTTGGTAACTCCACAATGAAGTCCATAGAAATGGATCCCCACGGGCGGGACGGGGTGGGAAGAGATTGCAACAGACCAGTTGGTGAGGAGCGAGGTGTTTTGCATCTTGCACAGACTTCACATGAAGTGACATAGTTTAAGACATCTTTCCTGTAAGTGGGCCACCAAAAGAAACGAGAAAGAAATTCTTGTGTCTTTAGAATTCCCCTATGCCCGGCTATCTTGGAATCGTGGATGAGTTGCAATACTCTCAATCTGACTGTTTCAGGTATATACAGACGTTGTCCCTGAATCCACACACCATTCTTAAAGACAAGACTTACGTCCCTTGGGGGTTGAGCCAACAAAGAATCCGCATGGTATGCTTCCTTGATGTCCTTAAGTAGGTCTTGATTATGAATCACTCCCAGGAATCTAGAGTCAGGAAGAATAGTCTTAGGAGGAGTAAGTGGACGTGTCTCTGCTGAATGAATCCTAGAGAGTGCATCAGCCTTTCCATTGCGCGATCCTGGTCTATAAGAAATGACAAAATTAAATTGGTTTAGGAAAAGATTCCAGCGAGCCTGGCGAGGAGTCAGGCACTTAGCCGACCTGATAAATTCAAGGTTACGATGGTCTGTCAGGACGACTATTTGCTGTGCAGCTCCCTGAAGAAGGTGTCTCCATTCCTTGAAGGCGGCAATAATGGCCAACAATTCTCTATTGCCAACATCGTAGTTCCTCTCAGCCGAAGACAACTGCTGGGAAAAGAAGGCACAGGGATGCAAGACATTCTTCTCACCTGTTTTTGAGAGAGTATAGCCCCAACGGCACAGTCTGAAGCATCCACCTCTATTATGAAGGCAAGCTCGGGGTTGGGATGTACTAAGATAGGTGCGGTGGTAAATTTATCCTTCAAACAGGAAGATGCCTCCTGAGCTTGCGGGGTCCAGGAGAACCTAGACTGTTTCCGGGTAAGTTGGGTGATAGGTGACACTACCTCAGAAAAATTCTTAATGAAACGTCTATAGAAGTTGGCAAACCCGATGAAACGCTGCACCTCCTTCACATTTCTAGGAATTGGCCAATCCTTGATGGCCTGGGTCTTGCTTCCATCCATACCAATCCCTTGCGTAGATAGTACATACCCCAGAAATTGAATTTCGGTCCTATGGAATTCACATTTTTCAAGTTTGATGTAGAGATGGTTTTGTCTTAGGCGTTCTAAGACCATTCTCACATGTCCATGATGTTCCTCTGTGGAGTTAGAAAAAATTAGAATATCATCCAGATAAATCACCACAAATGTATCTAGGAGATCCCTGAAGATATCATTCACGAAGTGTTGGAAAGTGGCTGGGGCGGTACTCAGACCAAAAGGCATAACTAGATATTCAAAGTGTCCATAGCGTGACCTGAAAGCAGCCTTCCATTCATCCCCAGGTCTGATACGGACCAAGTTATAGGCCCCATGGAGATCCAGTTTAGAGAAAATTTTGGCATGCCGCACTCTCTCCAACAACTCAGGGATTAAAGGCAATGGATAACGGTTTCTAATAGTAACCTTATTGAGTTCCCTATAGTCTATTCAGGGTCTCAGAGATCCATCTTTCTTCTTCACAAAGAAGATGGGTGCACCTGCGGGAGATGAAGAGGGGCGTATGAAGCCCTTGGCTAAATTTTCGTCTATATAATCCTTCAAAGCTTTTAGCTCGGGCCCCGCTAGGGGGTAGATCTTACCAAAAGGTATCTCGGCTCCGGGTAATAATTCAATTGGACAATCATATGGACGGTGAGGAGGAAGCTGATCAGCGTTCTTCTTGTCACATAAATCGTCATAGTCCTGGTATACAGCTGGTAGTTCAGGGACTGACATGGTTCCTTTAGGAACAGAGCAAGCTGAAACTCCTTGACTCATCTGTTTCTCCAGAAAGTGTAATTCCTTGGTCTCCCAGTTAATCGTAGGATTCTGCGCCTGCAGCCATCGTAGCCCTAGAATAATGGGAAAGTGGGGAGAAGAGATAAGCATAAAATACATTTTCTCCTGATGATCTTTACCCATAAGGACCCTCAAAGGCTCTGTTTCTTGATCCACTGGTCCAGAAGTCAGTAGAGAGCCATCCACAGTCTCCATCTGTACTGGAGTAGCCTTCTTCACTGAACGTATCCCCTGTTTCAGAGCAAAGGAGATATCCATAAAATTTCCACTTGCTGCTGAGTCGATCATAGCAGAGCTAGACACCCAGACTGAGTCAACCCAGAGTTTGATGGAAAGGAAGCAATGAGAATTGTTTCTTTTACAACTCAGCTGGGACACCGCTGAGGAAACTTGAAAAATTGCAGCGTTTATACCGTCATCGTCCCCAGAACTAACAGAGTTTAAGTCCGAGAAATCAAGATCTCTTGCAGCAGATCTCTCTGGAGCCTGAGGCTCGGACATGACAGAGCTCCTCTCGCAACACTCACAGTGAATGACTGCTGCAGTAGTCTTACGAGAACGGCTGGGGCAGTTTATAATGAAGTGCCCTGACTTACCACAGTAGAAACATAGATTTTCCTTTATACGATGTTCTTTGCGTGCATCACTAACCCGTCTTTGTAAAGAGTCCACCTGCATGGGTTCAGGTTCTGGTTCCCTTGTGATCCTACTCAAAGGTTCCTTAGCTGAGGAGGGAGGTAGTAAAAGGTTAGTGCGATTATTTTCGAACCATCTCTCTTGTCTGCGTTCAGTCAGACGAGCATCAATACGGATACAATAGTTAATAAAGTCACCTAACGCAGTGGGAGGGTCGGCACGAGCAAGTTCATCCTTAATCAGTGGAGACAACCCTTTCCGAAAAATAGATTTTTTAGCGGAAGTGTCCCAAGTGGTATCAAGAGCCCATCTCCTGAAATCCAGGGCATATTCGGCTACTGAACGCTTACCTTGGCGCAAAGTTAACATGGCTGCTTCAGCTGTTGCACCTCGATTGGGGTCATCAAACACCTGCCCCATGGCTGAAATAAAAGCATCAAGGTGATTCAAACAATCATCCTCAGTCTCAATCAGAGGGTTTGCCCACATCAAAGCCTTATTGGTAAGCAACATGATTATAGTAAGCACTTTGGATCGTTCAGTGGGAAATTGTGAAGCATGTGCAGAGAAAAATAAATTGCATTGATTAATAAATCCCCTGAATTTCTCACGTTCACCGCCAAAACGAAAAGGAGGTAATTTGGGGATCCCAGAACTTGGGGTTATGGCAGGAGCCTGGGCTCGTTCCTCTAGAGCCTCAATCCTGGCTCGCAATTCCTGGGTAGTCTGTCCAAACACTTGCAAATTATGATTAGTGAGGTCCTGTAGGCTTGCAAAACGGGTTTTTAAAGTCTGTACATCTGAAAGGATTGTATCAGTCACTCCGCAAAGTTCCTTTATGCGGGCCTCCATCTTCCATATCTTTTAAGGCAGAGGTGCTGGAAGGAGAAGAGGAAAGGAAAAAAAAAAAAAAAACAAACAATAGTGTTTACCTGTGGTAACACTCCAGAGTAAAATTTTAAGGGAATGCGCTCACCTGGAATGGTTGTGAGAAGTCACAACCACTGTCATCACATAAGGTATTAAACGGACATCTGATATCCACAGTCACAGCAGACACGGCTTTCCCAGACCCAGCAGACACTAAACATTGGCTCCTGAATCTTGTCATGTATAGTGTACAGTTCCTATAGCGTCTTGTGCTTGGGTGCGAGGAAAACACAGGAGACATAGGTTGAAATTAAATGACTTGTATTACTTCATACAAGCATGCTGAAAAGTTCACACAGTTTGCAGGAACAGCGACAGGAGACACAGCAGGCCAGAGTAACTTCAAGCACTACAATAAATCTCCAAAGCAGGTTCAGGATCTCTTCTCTGTACCGTAATTCCTCTGCAAACATGGATTCACCAAACAGCAGGTTTCCAGAGTCCAAAAGTGTTCCAAGGTTCCTCAGTAGGGAATAGCTGGAGTACAAGTCCAAAGCTTCCAGGAGTCAGGTCACAGACTGACTGAGGCTTGATTCAGGAGCACTGATTGTTCAGCTGAGGCTGCTTAAGAAGCAAGAGGGAAGAATCAGGGCGGGAATATGAAAACTGGAAACTCCATATTAACTGAGGGCAAGAGCTGCAGAAAGACAGAAAGCAAAATGGCCGACGGAAAACTGAGTTTCAAGGAACATGTCAACAGAGACAAAGAACCTTACAGGACCATGCATAGTAGGATTAGGGGTGAGGGGACCATGCATATCAGGAATAGGGGTGAAGGGACCATGCATATCAGGATTGGGGGTGAGGGGACCATGCATACCAGGATGGGGGGTGAGAGGACCATGCATACCAGGATAGGGGGGTGAAGGGTACCATGCATACCAGGATTGGGGATGAGGGGACCATGCATACCAGAATTGGGAGCTAAGGGGTGCCATGTATACCAGGATTGGGGATGAGGGGACCATGCATTCCAGGATTGGAGGGTGAGGGGTACCATACATCCTACGATAGGGATGAGGGGGGACCATGCATACCAGGATTAGGGGGTAAGGGGACCATGCATTCCAGAATTGGGGGGTGAGGGGACCATGCATTCCAAGATTAAGGAGTGAGGACACCATACATACCAGGATAGGGGGTGAGAGGACCATGCATATTAGGATTGGGGGTGAGGGGACCATGCATATCAGGATTGGGGATGAAGGGACCATGCATATCAGGATTGGGGGTGAGGGGACCATGCATACCAGGATGGGGGGTGAGAGGACCATGCATACCAGGATAGGGGGGTGAAGGGTACCATGCATACCAGGATTGGGGATGAGGGGACCATGCATACCAGAATTGAGAGCTAAGGGGTGCCATGTATACCATGATTGGGGATGAGGGGACCATGCATTCCAGGATTGGAGGTTGAGGGGGTACCATACATCCTACGATAGGGATGAGGGGGGACCATGCGTACCAGGATTAGGGGGTGAGGGAACGATGCATACAGTATTGGGGGATGAGGGCACCATGCATACCGGGATTGGGGGGTGAGGGGACCATGCATTCCAGGATTGTGGGGGAGGGGACCATGCATACCAGGATTGGGGGGTGAGGGGGTACCATACATCCTACGATAGGGATGAGGGGGGACCATGCATTACAGGATTGGAGGGTGAGGGGGTACCATACATCCTACGATAGGGATGAGGGGGGACCATGCATTCCAGGATTGGGGGGTGAGGGAACGATGCATACAGTATTGGGGGTGAGGGCACCATGCATAACGGGATTGGGGGGTGAGGGACCATGCATTTCAGGATTGGGGGGAGGAGACAATGCATACCAGGATTGGGGGGAGGGGACCATGCATACCAGAATTGGGGGGTGGGGGGACGATGTACACCAGGATAGGGAGGTGAGGGGACCATTCATACCAGGATTGGGGGTGAAGGGACCATGCATACCAGGATAGGGGGGTGAGGGGACCATTGATACCAGGATTGTGGATGAGGGGACCATGCATACCAGGATTGGGGGTGAGGGGACCATGCATACCAGAATTGGGGGGTGAGGGTACCATGCATTCCAAGATTGGGGAGTGAGGACATCATACATACCAGGATACGGGGTGAGAGGACCATGCATATTAGGATTGGGGGTGAGGGGACCATGCATATCAGGATTAGGGATGAAGGGACCATGCATATCAGGATTGGGGGTGAGGGGACCATGCATACCAGGATGGGGGGTGAGAGGACCATGCATACCAGGATAGGGGGGTGAAGGGTACCATGCATACCAGGATTGGGGATGAGGGGACCATGCATACCAGAATTGGGAGCTAAGGGGTGCCATGTATATCAGGATTGGGGATGAGGGGACCATGCATTCCAGGATTGGAGGGTGAGGGGGTACTATACATCCTACGATAGGGATGAGGGGGGACCATGCATACCAGGATTAGGGGGTGAGGGAACGATGCATACAGTATTGGGGGATGAGGGCACCATTCATACCGGGATTGGGGGGTGAGGGGACCATGCATTCCAGGATTGGGGGGGAAGGGACCATGCATACCAGGATTGGGGGTTGAGGGGGTACCATACATCCTACGATAGGGATGAGGGGGGACCATGCATTCCAGGATTGGAGGGTGAGGGGGTACCATACATCCTACGATAGGGATGAGGGGGGACCATGCATTCCAGGATTGGGGGGTGAGGGGACCATGCATTCCAAGATTGTGGAGTGAGGACACCATGCATACCAGGATAGGGGGTGAGAGGACCATGCATACTAGGATTGGGGGTGAGGGGACCATGCATATCAGGATTGGGGGTGAAGCGACCATGCATATCAGGATTGGGGGTGAGGGGACCATGCATACCAGGATGGGAGGTGAGAGGACCATGCATACCAGGATAGGGGGGTGAAGGGTACCATGCGTACCAGGATTGGGGATGAGGGGACCATGCATACCAGAATTGGGAGCTAAGGGGTGCCATGTATACCAGGATTGGGGATGAGGGGACCATGCATTCCAGGATTGGAGGGTGGGGGAACCATGCACACCAGGATTTGGGGGTGAGAGGACCATGCATTCCAGGATAGGGGGGTGAGGGAACCATGCATATCAGGATTGGGGGTGAGGGGACCATGCACAACAGGATAGGGGGGTGAGGGGACCATGCATACCAGGATTGGTGGGTGAAGGGACCATGCATACCAGGATAGGGGGGTGAGGGGACCATTGATGCCAGGATTGTGGATGAGGGGACCATGCATACCAGGATTGGGGGGTGAGGGGACCATGCATTCCAGGATTGGGGGGTGAGGGGACCATGCATTCCAAGATTGGGGAGTGAGGACACCATACATACCAGGATAGGGGGTGAGAGGACCATGCATATTAGGATTGGGGGTGAGGGGACCATGCATATCAGGATTGGGGGTGAAGGGAACATGCATATCAGGATTGGTGGTGAGGGGACCATGCATACCAGGATGGGGGGTGAGAGGACCATGCATACCAGGATAGGGGGGTGAAGGGTACCATGCATACCAGGATTGGGGATGAGGGGACCATGCATACCAGAATTGGGAGCTAAGGGGTGCCATGTATACCAGGATTGGGGATGAGGGGACCATGCATTCCAGGATTGGAAGGTGAGGGGGTTCCATACATCCTACGATAGGGATGAGGGGGGACGATGCATACCAGGATTAGGGGGTGAGGGATCGATGCATACAGTATTGGGGGATGAGGGCACCATGCATACCGGGATTGGGGGGTGAGGGGACCATGCATTCCAGGATTGGGGGGAGGGGACCATGCATACCAGGATTGGGGGTAAGGGGTACCATTACATCCTACGATAGGGATGAGGGGGGACCATGCATTCCAGGATTGGAGGGTGAGGGGGTACCATACATCCTACGATAGGGATGAGGGGGGACCATGCATTCCAGGATTGAGGGGTGAGGGAACGATGCATACAGTATTGGGGGGGTGAGGGCACCATGCATACCGGGATTGGGGGGTGAGGGGACCATGCATTCCAGGATTGGGGGGGAGGGGACAATGCATACCAGGATTGGGGGGAGGGGACCATGCATACCAGGATTGGGGGGTGAGGGGACCATGCATACCAGGATAGGGAGGTGAGGGGACAATGCATACCAGGATTGGGGGGTGAAGGGACCATGCATACCAGGATAGGGGGATGAGGCGACCATTCATAACAGGAAAGGGGGTAGGGGACCATGCATACCAGGATTGGGGGGGAGGGGACCATGCATACCAGGATTGGGGGGTGAGGGGACCATGCATACCAGGATATGTTGGGTGAGGGAACCATGAATACCAGGATATGGATGAGCAGGTACCATGCATACCAGGATAGGGATGAGGGGGGTACCATGCATACCAGGATTGGGGGGTGAGGGGACCATGCATTCCAAGATTGAGGAGTGAGGACACCATACATACCAGGATAGGGGGTGAGAGGACCATGCATATTAGGATTGGGGGTGAGGCGACCATGCATATCAGGATTGGGGGTGAAGGGACCATGCATACCAGGATTGGGGATGAGGGGATCATGCATACCAGAATTGGGAGCCAAGGGGTGCCATGTATACCATGATTGGGGATGAGGGGACCATGCATTCCAGGATTGGAGGGTGAGGGGGTACCATACATCCTTAGATAGGGATGAGGGGGACCATGCATACCAGGATTAGGGGGTGAGGGAACGATGCATACAGTATTGGGGGATGAGGGCACCATGCATACCGGGATTGGGGGGTGAGGGGACCATGCATTCCAGGATTGGGGATGAGGGGACCATGCATACCAGAATTGGGAGCTAAGGGGTGCCATGTATACCAGGATTGGGGATGAGGGGACCATGCATTCCAGGATTGGAGGGTGAGGGGGTACCATACATCCTACAATAGGGATGAGGGGGGACCATGCATACCAGGATTTAGGGGTGAGGGAACGATGCATACAGTATTGGGAGGTGAGGGCACCATGCATACCGGGATTGGGGGGTGAGGGGACCATGCATTCCATGATTGGGGGGAGGGGACCATGCATACCAGGATTGGGGGGTGAGGGGACCATGCATACCAGGATTGGGGGGTGTCATGGGTGCATCGCCACAAAGATCGTCGCGATTGCACATTCTGACTTCTCACAGCTGAGTTGCTGGTTCTTTGTTTTTTGGTAATGAGAGAGTTAATTTTACCTAGCTCTTTGCTAAGGCTAGGTGCAGCCTCGCCCGGCTGCTTTTGATTATGTTCTAATTAGTTTCCTTTATATTCCTGCCAGTCTGGGTGTTAGACGCCGGTGAAAGCATTCATGTAGTCTAGCAGACTGGATCGGTTCTGAGAATACTTAAGCTAAGAGCTCCTTAGTTGTTTTTACTCTTACAGCTTATAGTTTTTCTCTGAGACCTTAGGTGTTCCTACTGTGTGTGAGTGTTGTATGTAAGACTTTATTTACTTTATTTCTTGTCTTTCTTGTATGTCTTTCTGTTCATTAACCGTTACCTGTTCATTCCCTTTGGTGGTATTCAGGGTCCTTCTTAGGACTAGAATACAGTTGGCAGGGATTGATAGGAGACAGGGTTTACGCTGGTGGCCTGGACCTCTGTACCTTTAACAGTACCTCCAGGTTGGGGGATTAGTTAGGACCCCAGTTTAGGGTCAGCTTAGACCCCGGTCACCCTCTAGCCGGAGACAGCGTATAACGGATTCCGTTTTGACCCACTGGACATTCTGTCAGGTAAATCTATGTTATCATATATCTATGCGCATGTTATATAGTATGTTGCCCTTTTGATATAGATTACTGACATCACATATATATATCTGCTATACAGCGTGACATTTTCACCGGCCCAACTAAAGATTCTCCCCAGCTGTCATGGATCCAGTAGCCCAGCTGGCCCGGCAGTTGCAGGGGTTGTCCATGGAATTTGCAGACATTAAGTCCAAGGTTTTGTCCCCCCCGGAGCAAACCAGATCTGAACCTAAGGTTGCTCTCCGGACAGGTTCACTGGTGGGCGGGACAAATTTTTTACTTTCCGGGAGGCATGTAAATTGTACTTTCGGCTGCGGCCTCGGTCATCTGGGAGTGAAGAGCAGAGGGTGGGAATTGTTATCTCGCTCTTACAAGGGGACCCTCAATCTTGGGCGTTCTCTATTCCTCCAGGCTCCCCAGATCTCCAGTCAGTGGATCGATTTTTTACTGCCCTGGGTCTGGTATATGATGATCCGGATCGAGTCTCCCTTGCTGAAACAAGGTTACGTAAAATACGGCAAGGAAATCGTCCAGCAGAGGAATATTCTTCTGAGTTCCGTAGATGGGCAACAGATACTCAGTGGAATGACCCAGCTCTTAGGAGCCAGTTTTGTCAAGGGTTGTCTGACAAATTAAAAGATGTGTTGGCTCAGTATGATTCTCCTCCATCACTGGAGGCTGCTATGGCCCTCGCTATTCGCATTGATAGACGACTTCGGGGAAGACGCGAGGTAACTCCGCCCCCCGTGATGACTCCACCTACTACTAAAGTCCCTTATACTGAGGTTCCCCTGGTCTGTTCTGAGGAACCCATGCAGTTGGGAGGGACATCATTTTGTAGGAGGGAATCGGCGGTGCGCCGCAAGACTAGAAGGTGTTTTTTTTTGCGGGAGAGAGGGACATTTTGTTGGGGGGTGTCCATCCCGGACCTCTTTGAGCCAAGGAGTTAACCTGGGAGTGTGTATTTCGTCCCCAAATCCCTCTCAGTTTCTCGTGCCTGCGGAGGTGGTGATTGGTACTAGAACTGAGAGGATTTCTGTTTTTCTTGATAGTGGGTCCGGGGCTAATCTGGTGGACGCTCGGTTTGCCCAGGTGCATGGTATGCAACTGAGTGTATTGGCCAAACCGGTCCCTATACTCTCTATTGATTCTAGACCTCTTGGTCAAGGTAGCTTGGTACAAGCTGTTCATAACATAGATCTTCGAGTAGGGGCAATACATAAAGAGCAATTGTCTTGTTATGTGTTGGAGGGTCTACCTACTCCTATTGTGTTGGGACTTCCTTGGTTGGCTAAACATAACCCAGTGATTGATTGGCAATCCAGAAAGATAAGCCAGTGGGGTGAATTTTGCAAGAATAACTGCATGAGCACGGTCATCGGTGCGGTTGTGCCTAGGACTTTGCCTCCTTTTCTGGAGGACTTTGGGGAGATGTTCTCAGAGGAGGGGTGTAAAGAGTTACCTCCTCATCGCGCATATGACTGCTCAATAAAGTTGCTTCCTGATGCCTTATCTCGTACTTTCCCAGGGACCGGGAGGATGGATGATCCGGTTCCTATTCCTCAGGAGGGAGTTGTAGTGTCAGCTGTATGCTCTGAGCTTGAGGGGGAGGTATTGGGGGCTCAGGGGGACGCCCCTGTGGGACTTCGAGGGAGACTGATAGTTCCAGATCAGTTAAGACTGAAGGTTACGGAGAACCGTTACAAACGGATGGCTGATAGGGGGAGAGTTTCTGGTCGAGATCTGAAGGTGAACGATCTGGTGTGGTTGTCTACCAGGAATATAAAACTTAAAGTTTCCTCCTGGAGGTTGGGTCCCAGATTCATCGGGCCGTACAGGATCAGTTCCATAATTAATCCTGTGGCATTTCGTCTGGACCTCCCTCCTACGTTTAAAAATCATAATGTGTTTCACAAGTCATTACTTAAAAAGTATGTGGCACCAGTCATACCGTCACCTCTACCTCCTTCAGTGGTGGTCAATGATAACGTGGAAATTCATGGGTCGAAAATCATTGACTCAACGTCTCAGTCGCCGATCCCTTCAGTACTTAGCTCATTGGAGGGGGTATGGTCCTGAGGAGGGGACGTGGGTCCCTGCGTCTGATGTTAACGCAGATCGATTGGTTCGGACCTTTCACACAACTCACCCGGGCAGACCTGGCCCTGAGGGTCCGGAGGTCCCTCGTAGAAGGGGGGGTACTGTCATGGGTGCATCGCCACAAAGATCGTCGCGATTGCACATTCTGACTTCTCACAGCTGAGTTGCTGGTTCTTTGTTTTTTGGTAATGAGAGAGTTAATTTTACCTAGCTCTTTGCTAAGGCTAGGTGCAGCCTCGCCCGGCTGCTTTTGATTATGTTCTAATTAGTTTCCTTTATATTCCTGCCAGTCTGGGTGTTAGACGCCGGTGAAAGCATTCATGTAGTCTAGCAGACTGGATCGGTTCTGAGAATACTTAAGCTAAGAGCTCCTTAGTTGTTTTTACTCTTACAGCTTATAGTTTTTCTCTGAGACCTTAGGTGTTCCTACTGTGTGTGAGTGTTGTATGTAAGACTTTATTTACTTTATTTCTTGTCTTTCTTGTATGTCTTTCTGTTCATTAACCGTTACCTGTTCATTCCCTTTGGTGGTATTCAGGGTCCTTCTTAGGACTAGAATACAGTTGGCAGGGATTGATAGGAGACAGGGTTTACGCTGGTGGCCTGGACCTCTGTACCTTTAACAGTACCTCCAGGTTGAGGGATTAGTTAGGACCCCAGTTTAGGGTCAGCTTAGACCCGGTCACCCTCTAGCCGGAGACAGCGTATAACGGATTCCGTTTTGACCCACTGGACATTCTGTCAGGTAAATCTATGTTATCATATATCTATGCGCATGTTATATAGTATGTTGCCCTTTTGATATAGATTACTGACATCACATATATATATCTGCTATACAGCGTGACAGGGGGTGAGGGGACCATGCACTCCAGGATTGGGGGGTGACGGGACCATGCCCACCAGGATTGGAGGGTGAGGGGCCATGCACACCAGGATTGGGGGGTGAGGGGACCATGCACACCAGGATTGGGGGGGTGAGGGGACCATGCACAACGAGGTTGGGGGGGTGAGTTGACCATGCACACCAGGATTCGGGGGGTGAGGGGACCATGCACACCAGGATTAGGGGGTGGGGGAACCATGCACACCAGGATTTGGGGGTGAGAGGACCATGCATTCCAGGATAGGGGGGTGAGGGAACCATGCATATCAGGATTGGGGGTGAGGGGACCATGCACAACAGGATAGGGGGGTGAGGGGACCATGCATACCAGGATTGGTGGGTGAAGGGACCATGCATACCAGGATAGGGGGTGGAGGGGACCATTGATGCCAGGATTGTGGATGAGGGGACCATGCATACCAGGATTGGGGGGTGAGGGGACCATGCATTCCAGGATTGGGGGGTGAGGGGACCATGCATTCCAAGATTGGGGAGTGAGGACACCATACATACCAGGATAGGGGGTGAGAGGACCATGCATATTAGGATTGGGGGTGAGGGGACCATGCATATCAGGATTGGGGGTGAAGGGAACATGCATATCAGGATTGGTGGTGAGGGGACCATGCATACCAGGATGGGGGGTGAGAGGACCATGCATACCAGGATAGGGGGGTGAAGGGTACCATGCATACCAGGATTGGGGATGAGGGGACCATGCATACCAGAATTGGGAGCTAAGGGGTGCCATGTATACCAGGATTGGGGATGAGGGGACCATGCATTCCAGGATTGGAAGGTGAGGGGGTTCCATACATCCTACAATAGGGATGAGGGGGGACGATGCATACCAGGATTAGGGGGTGAGGGATCGATGCATACAGTATTGGGGGATGAGGGCACCATGCATACCGGGATTGGGGGGTGAGGGGACCATGCATTCCAGGATTGGGGGGGAGGGGACCATGCATATCAGGATTGGGGGGTAAGGGGGTACCATACATCCTACGATAGGGATGAGGGGGGACCATGCATTCCAGGATTGGAGGGTGAGGGGGTACCATACATCCTACGATAGGGATGAGGGGGGACCATGCATTCCAGGATTGAGGGGTGAGGGAACGATGCATACAGTATTGGGGGGGTGAGGGCACCATGCATACCGGGATTGGGGGGTGAGGGGACCATGCATTCCAGGATTGGGGGGAGGGGACAATGCATACCAGGATTGGGGGGAGGGGACCATGCATACCAGGATTGGGGGGTGAGGGGACCATGCATACCAGGATAGGGAGGTGAGGGGACCATGCATACCAGGATTGGGGGGTGAAGGGACCATGCATACCAGGATAGGGGGATGAGGCGACCATTCATAACAGGAAAGGGGGTAGGGGACCATGCATACCAGGATTGGGGGGGAGGGGACCATGCATACCAGGATTGGGGGGTGAGGGGACCATGCATACCAGGATAGTTGGGTGAGGGAACCATGAATACCAGGATATGGATGAGCAGGTACCATGCATACCAGGATAGGGATGAGGGGGTACCATGCATACCAGGATTGGGGGGTGAGGGGACCATGCATTACAAGATTGAGGAGTGATGACACCATACATACCAGGATAGGGGGTGAGAGGACCATGCATATTAGGATTGGGGGTGAGGCGACCATGCATATCAGGATTGGGGGTGAAGGACCATGCATATCAGGATTGGGGGTGAGGGGACCATGCATACCAAGATGGGGGGTAAGAGGACCATGCATACCAGGATAGGGGGGTGAAGGGTACCATGCATACCAGGATTGGGGATGAGGGGATCATGCATACCAGAATTGGGAGCCAAGGGGTGCCATGTATACCATGATTGGGGATGAGGGGACCATGCATTCCAGGATTGGAGGGTGAGGGGGTACCATACATCCTTAGATAGGGATGAGGGGGGACCATGCATACCAGGATTAGGGGGTGAGGGAACGATGCATACAGTATTGGGGGATGAGGGCACCATGCATTCCAGGATTGGGGGGGAGGGGACCATGCATACCAGGATTGGGGGAGGTGAGTGGGGGTTACCATACATCCTACAATAGGGATGAGGGGGGACCATGCATTCCAGGATTGGAGGGTGAGGGGGTACCATACATCCTACGATAGGGATGAGGGGGGACCATGCATTCCAGGATTGGGGGGTGAGGGAACGATGCATACAGTTTTGTGGGGGTGAGGGCACAATGCATACCGGGATTGGGGGGTGAGGGGACCATGCATTCCAGGATTGGGGGGGAGGGGACAATGCATACCAGGATTGGGGGGAGGGGACCATGCATACCAGAATTGGGGGGTGAGGGGACCATGCATACCAGGATAGGGAGGTGAGGGGACCATGCATACCAGGATTGGGGGTGAAGGGACCATGCATACCAGGATAGGGGGGTGAGGGGACCATTGATACAAGGATTGTGAATGAGGGGACCATGCATACCAGGATTGGGGGGTGAGGGGACCATGCATACCAGAATTGGGGGGTGAGGGTACCATGCATTCCAAGATTGGGGAGTGAGGATATCATACATACCAGGATAGGAGGTGAGAGGACCATGCATATTAGGATTGGGGGTGAGGGGACCATGCATATCAGGATTGGGGATGAAGGGACCATGCATATCAGGATTAGGGGTGAAGGGACCATGCATACCAGGATGGGGGGTGAGAGGACCATGCATACCAGGATAGGGGGGTGAAGGGTACCATGCATACCAGGATTGGGGATGAGGGGACCATGCATACCAGAATTGGGAGCTAAGGGTGCCATGTATACCAGGATTGGGGATGAGGGGACCATGCATTCCAGGATTGGAGGGTGAGGGGGTACCATACATCCTACGATAGGGATGAGGGGGGACCATACATACCAGGATTAGGGGGTGAGGGAACGATGTATACAGTATTGGGGGATGAGGGCACCATGCATACCGGGATTGGAGGGTGAGGGGACCATGCATTCCAGGATTGGGGGGGAGGGGACCATGCATACCAGGATTGGGGGGTGAGGGGGTACCATACATCCTACGATAGGGATGAGGGGGGACCATGCATTCCAGGATTGGAGGGTGAGGGGTACCATACATCCTACGATAGGGATGACGGGGGACCATGCATTCCAGGATTGGGAGGTGAGGGGACCATGCATGGGACCATGCATTCCAAGATTGGGGAGTGAGGACACCATGCATACCAGGATAGGGGGTGAGAGGACCATGCATATTAGGATAGAGGGTGAGAGGACCATGCATATTAGGATTGGGGGTGAGGGGACCATGCATATCTGTTATGATTTGGTAGCTGAGGAGAGCAGGCAAAAAAGGAAATACACCAGAGAGGTTGGAATCTATGGGATTGCAGTACCCTGACTAACCACCACAACTAAAGGCAGCCGTGGAGCGTACCTACGTTGGTCCTAGACGCCTCGTCACAGCCTGAGAAGCTAACTACACCTAAAGACAGAAAGAGGAAAACTATCTGCCCCGGAGCAGATCCCCAAAGAACATAGAAAGCCCCCAAACATGTAATGGCGGTTAGACAAGAGGAAATACACAGACACAGACAGAAAATAGTAAGAGCAAACGTTGGGGCCCAAACTTCCTAAATAGAAAAGGATAGGAAGGTCACTTACTGCAATCCCAAAAAACCCTGAAAAGTACCAACACTACTAATTACAAAAACACCTGAGATCACACGACCTCTACCACCTAAATTAGTTCTCTGGTGTAACAAAACTAAACAGCAGCCACTGAAAAAACTGGAAAAGGCAAATGAACAAACAACAGTGGCTGAACTAAACTGAGAGGAACACAAGCCCCCGGAGGGGACCCGGCAGACCCCCACAGAAGTGCAGGACAAAATGCAAAAAGCAAGCACTAAAAAACTAAAAGAAGAAAATGTCTTATCTGTTAGCAGAAGATGCAGGCACGAAACAGCAAGCTACAAAGTGAACAGGAATCAAAGATGAGACCAGAACAATTGATCACCGGCAACCCTGATGGGAGGGAACCTCCCTTATATAAGACCAGTCAGTAACACCTGATCGCCAATCTTCACAATCTTCATTGGATAGTTCAGTACTGTTTGTAACCACCAGAGGGAGCTTCTGCTCAGAATTCATTTCTAGCACATTCACAACACATATCAGGATTGGGGGTGAGGGGACCATGCATACCAGGATAGGGGGGTGAGGGGACCATTGATACAAGGATTATGGATGAGGGGACCATGCATACCAGGATAGGGGGGTGAGGGGACCATTGATACCAGGATTGTGGATGAGGGGACCATGCATACCAGGATTGGGGGGTGAGGGGACCATGCATACCAGAATTGGGGGGTGAGGGTACCATGCATTCCAAGATTGGTGAGTGAGGACATCATGCATACCAGGATACGGGGTGAGAGGACCATGCATATTAGGATTGGGGGTGAGGGGACCATGCATACCAGGATGGGGGGTGAGAGGACCATGCATACCAGGATAGGGGGGTGAAGGGTACCATGCATACCAGGATTGGGGATGAGGGGACCATGCATACCAGAATTGGGAGCTAAGGGGTGCCATGTATACCAGGATTGGGGATGAGGGGACCATGCATTCCAGGATTGGAAGGTGAGGGGGTACCATACATCCTACGATAGGGATGAGAGGGGACCATGCATACCAGGATTAGGGGGTGAGGGATCGATGCATACAGTATTGGGGGATGAGGGCACCATGCATACCGGGATTGGGGGGTGAGGGGACCATGCATTCCAGGATTGGGGGGGAGGGGACCATGCATTCCAGGATTGGGGGGGAGGGGACCATGCATACCAGGATTGGGGGGTGAGGGGGTACCATACATCCTACGATAGGGATGAGGGGGGACCATGCATTCCAGGATTGGAGGGTGAAGGGGTACCATACATTCTACGATAGGGATGAGGGGGGACCATGCATTCCAGGATTGGAGGGTGAGGGGGTACCATACATCCTACGATAGGGATGAGGGGGGACCATGCATTCCAGGATTGGGGGGTGAGGGAACGATGCATACAGTATTGGGGGGGTGAGGGCACCATGCATTCCAGGAATGGGGGGAGGGGACAATGCATACCAGGATAGGGAGGTGAGGGGACCATGCATACCAGGATTGGGGGGTGAAGGGACCATGCATACCAGGATAGGGGGGTGAGGCGACCATTCATAACAGGAAAGGGGGTAGGGGACCATGCATACCAGGATTGGGGGGTGAAGGGACCATGCATACCAGGATAGGGGGGTGAGGTGACCATTCATAACAGGAAAGGGGGTAGGGGACCATGCATACCAGGATTGGGGGGGAGGGGACCATGCATACCAGGATTGGGGGGTGAGGGGACCATGCATACCAGGATAGTTGGGTGAGGGAACCATGAATACCAGGATATGGATGAGCAGGTACCATGCATACCAGGATAGGGATGAGGGGGTACCATGCATACCAGGATTGGGGGGTGAGGGGACCATGCATACCAGGATGAGGAATGGGGTGCCATGCATACCAGGATTGGGTGGGAGTGAGGGGACCATGCTTACCAGGATAGGGATGAGAGGTGACATGCATACCAGGATAGGAGGGGGGGCAGCACATACCAGGATGGGAGACCATATACCAATAAAAATGCTTGCCACCCGGGCGTAGAACGGGTTCATAGCTAGTATATATATATATATATATATATATATAGCCTCATGTGCAAAGATACAAAAGGAGGTAGGCAATACCTATGCAAATTATACTCCACTGTGGAGATCAAGGGACAAAACGCCCCTACTGAGAGCAAAGTAATGTGTAGCTCCAATGTAAGCAATACATGCACATATAGTTAGTGTTTTAATACCCCAAGAATGGGACGTAATTTACCTACAAAGCGGGGAAGAGAGGAGATAGGCAGAAAATTGCCAGCAGCCCTATAAATATCACATTCCCAAAGAGATGCATGCTTAGGAGGAGTAATATTTACCCATTGTATGGCAGGCTCTGGGTGCACTGGTCGAACCCCGACGTACGTTTCACAAACCTGTTTGGTAGGTTTAAGCAGGCAGATCCCCGCAGCTAAACAGACTGTATACCATTTTGTTTTGTTTTCCTGTTTTGTCCAAAGGGCTGTGTTTATTTTTTACTTTGCACTTGTTTATGAAGCATGTATATCATAAACCAGTGGAAGATTTAAATAGACAGTGTTCCTGTGTCTACCCCATGTGCAGTCAGGTGAACCGATCTACCACAATACATACCATTGTATACTATAATGGTACTAGCAGCCTATTTCTATTTTTGCCTCTGATTTATATAACCACAATCGGCATATTTATTGATTTAACTATTCTCTGCCTAGCTCACTGTTGTTTTTTTTTACATATAGTTATCTTGCTTTGTTTGTTGGACCAGTGTTATTTCTTGCAACAGCAAGTATATGCGATTCACAGCTCCCCTCCTTTTTCCAATGGGAGTTGCCCGCAACTTCCATGCTTTTCTATAGCAGTTTGGACGCTATGTTTGTTCTATACGGGTTGGATGTAGCGCAGAGGTATATATTTTGTTACTGGTTGTATTTCATCATTTTAGTACACAACTGACAAGTGTGCACCATACTATCTGCTGCATTGTGTTAGAGTAGCCCCCTTTTCCCCTCTGCCTATTTGCTCCACTCGTTCCCTGCAGAGACACGGTTTGTTATTTAAATCTACAAAATGAAGGAATTTGTGTACAAGAATGCAACTGTATGTGATTAGGGAAAGGGCCCCTGAACTGGCCCTAGGACTGGGGCCCTAACTATCCCTGCTCCCAAAAGGTACCTCTAAGGGTGAGGAGGTTTGGGCTGCCAGCCTTACTGTTCTGTTATTCGCTAAACTGTCCCCTTCCCTCCCCTCAGGAGGCCTGGGACAAAAATGCTCCTGCATCAACACATAAGACAGACAGAGATAACAGAAAGCATCAAACATACAAAACACTCACCAAAGAGGTATACAGGAAAGGATAAAGAATGTACCAACCAAATGGGAATAGGACTAGGAGGAAAGCATACACCCAAAAACAGCAGACAACAACCTCCAGTAGCAACAATGATCTCTAATACAGCACAGCGTCTCCAAGGTCTGACCAGATTTTATGGGGAGAGGAAAATGACCAGGTCATGAACAGCTGCGAGATGGAGCTGCAAGTTTCTATCCAGCAAGGAAAGGGTCATTAACCTCTTCAGCACCAAAGGAAAGGTAATCCATTTACGTAATTTAAAACACAAACACATAGGCTACATGGAATTTCTGCGATCTAACCCCAGATATCCCAGGAGGACGTGACACACTCGTGACAGTTGCAGCCAGTAACTATTCTCATCAGTCTGATGCCTCACATGCAGTACACCAGTCATTGAGGCCTCATAGAACTAACCAAGCTAAGTGTTCGTGTCTGGACTTCATAGGAGATCGGAGCAGGTAAGTGCAGATGACATCCTTAGTGTATGCACCCATCGAGTTTTTTAGGAGGAAAACTCTTCAGGAAATACTGGTGTCTTTTGTCCTGAAGCGTCTTTGTCAACGCTTTTTGCATCGTCTCTGATTGACAGCTTTTTAAAAAAACTGCTTGAAGAATGGTCAGGTCACTTCTTTTTACCGATAGGCATCTTTGGAAACCTGAAGTTGTTAAAAGAAGCTCAATATACTGAACATATGAACAGCAAGTTGTTTTTTATATATAGAAATGCACATGTTCATTCTCTTTAGTGTTTCTCTAAGAGCTTTTCCAGGTTGGTTACTGAACGCAGCTGACTGGAAAGCATGGAGTGATCAAATTCACTAAATTCTGCAGGACTAAGGCCCCTTTCATACGTCCGTATATTTACCGGAGATGTCCCATGTGTGTGCTACGTGTGGCACACGTGTGCCGCATCAGTACCACACGGACGGCTGTAGTGACGTCACTGAGTCTATGCGCGCTGCTTCCCATTCATTCCCCAGTAGTTGACAGCCCCAGCAGTCGCATTAGCAGCGCTCCGGTTGTAAACTGATTATCCCCAGATATGGATTGTGCTGTGGGACTGACTGTACGCCGGAGAGGTATGGGATATTGTTGTTTTTTTTAAATTTTTAAAAAAAATTTCCAGGAGAACGAGGGCTTTGCTGGGAATAGCAGTTTAATAAAGATGGCAAACCTGTGTGTTGTGATATTTCATTAAAAGACTTTATTCTTACTGTGTGTAACGGGTCTGGGAGGCGGAACCTCTGAGCTACTTATACAAGGAGGTGGTCCTTGTAAGAGAGCGGGTGGCGACCAGGGTAGACGGGCAGACAGTCACAACAGGTAACCGGGGCAGTCTCTGGGTAAACGGGCAGCGGGTCACGGCAAGTGACTGGGGCAGTCTCTGGGTAACCGGGCAGGAAGTCACGGCAAGTGACCGGGGCAGTCTCTGGGTAACCGGGCAGGAGGTCACGGTAGGTGACCGGGGCAGTCTCTGGGTAACCGGGCAGGAGGTCACGGTAGGTGACCGGGGCAGTCTCTGGGTAACCAGGCAGGAGATCACGGCAAGTGACCGGGGCAGTCTCTGGGTAAAGGTAATACGACCTGTGATGGCTGAGCCTCCCGGTAGGCTAGCAGGCGGATAGCAGATGAGCGCTCCCAGGTGAGCGGGCAGGCTGGTCCATAGACAGACTGGCAGGTGACGATGAGGAGACTGTCGGACGGCAGAGCCTCCAGGTAGGCTAGCAGACAGGTAACAGGTGAGCGCTCCCAGGTGAGCGGGCAGGCTGGTCCATAGACAGACTGGCAGGTGACGATGAGCAGACTGTCGGACGGCCGAACCTCCAGGTAGGCTAGCAGACAGGTAACAGGTGAGCGCTCCCAGGTGAGCGGGCAGACTGGTCCATAGGCAGACTGGCAGGTGACGTTGGGCAGACTGTCGGATGGCAAACTAGCAAGCAGGTACGCGGAATATCAGGCAGGAACCTGGCAGGTAACTGGCAACGGAACCTGAGGGCTGAAGCAGAGTAGTGAACAGTGCAACAACATTGCTCGGGCACCTTCCTTCTAGAGGAAGTGCCTTATATAGGGTAAAGTCCTCCGGCCATTGGCCGGGGACTCTTTAGGATGACGTGCGCGGCCCCTTTAAGAGAGGGGGAGCGCCCGCGTGCGCGACCTAAACACAGTGGCCGGAAAGGAGCGCGCGCTGCCAGCAGGGCGGGAGGAGGACGCCGGAACCGAGACAGAGGGACGCAAGCAGCCAGGAGAGCGGGAGGAGGACGCCGGCCCCAAAACAGAGGAGCGTGCGCAGCCAGGAGAGCGGGACGAGGACGCCGGCCCCGAAGCAGAGTAGCGCGCGCAGCCAGGGTGAGTGGAACAGCGTCCCTGCCTGACAGCAGGCAGAGACGCCTGCGCTACAGTACCCCCCCCTTTAGGTCCCGCCTTTTTTAGGCCAGAGAGAAATTTAGCTAAGATGAGAGGGGCATGGATGTTCTCCCGCGGCTCCCACGTTCTCTCCTCAGGACCAAACCCCTTCCAATCCACCAAAAAATAGGTCTTCCTTCTTACCCTTTTTGTGGCCAAAATATTCTCTACCTCAAATTCATTTTCAGCAGAAACCGGAGCAGGAGGCGTGCCTATAGATTTAGAAAAAGAGTTAAATACCACCGGTTTGAGAGAAGATACATGGAAGGAGTTGGGGATCCGCAAGTTGGCTGGGAGTTTCAATTTATAGGCCACCGGGTTGATCTGACTGATGACCTCCAGAGGACCGATGAACCGAGGACCTAACTTATAGGAAGAAATCTTGAGCCGAACATACTTGGACGAGAGCCAGACCTTATCCCCAGGACGGAATTGAGGAGGATCCAGACGTTTTTTGTCAGCATGTCTTTTCATACGCTCGGATGACAGAAGAAGTGCAGACCGGGTACTCTCCCATATGGAGGAAAATTTGTCAACCAGAGATTCTGCAGCCGGATTGTCCACTGAGGTGGAGACGGGAAATGGGATCCGAGGATGCTGACCGAAGACTACAAAAAACGGGGATTTGGAGGAAGATTCGCTCTCGTGATTGTTATAAGAAAATTCAGCCCATGGCAGGAGATCCACCCAGTCAGAATGGTGGGCATTAACAAAGTGCCGGAGGTAACTGGTCAGGATCTGGTTGATCCGTTCCACTTGACCATTGGACTGTGGGTGGTAAGCGGAGAAGTCCAGGGTGACATCCAATAATTTACAAGTGGCTCTCCAGAAACGTGAGGTGAACTGTACCCCTCGATCCGACACGATGTGACGGGGCAGACCATGGAGTCGGAAAATGTGGCGGATGAAGTCTTTAGCTAGCTCAGGTGCAGACGGGAGGCCTGGCAGGGGAATAAAGTGAGCCATCTTGGAAAAGCGGTCGGCGACCACCCAAATGACCGTAAAACCAGCAGAGACAGGATGGTCCGTTATGAAGTCCATGGCTATATGCTGCCAGGGGGCAGTGGGTACCGGAAGCGGAAGAAGGCGACCGGCAGGCAGGTGTCTCGGAACTTTGTTGCGGCCACAGGAGGCACAGGCAGCAACAAAATCTATAACGTCCTTGTGCAGGGTAGGCCACCTGTTATGTTTCGGTAGCTGAGGAGTGCAGGCAAAAAAGGCAATACACCAGAGCAGTTGGAATCTATGAGATTGCAGTACCCTGACTAACCACAACAACTAGAGGCAGCCGTGGAGCGTTCCTTCGTTGGTCCTAGACGCCTCGTCACAGCCTGAGAAACTAACTACACCTAAAGATAGATATAGGAAAGCTATCTGCCCCGGAGCAGAACCCCAAAGATAATAGAAAGCCCCCAAACATGTAATGGCGGTTAGACAAGAAGAAATACTGACACAGACAGAAAATAGTATGAGCAAACGTTGGGGCCCAAACTAACTAAATAGAAAAGGATAGGAAGGGTACTTACTGCAATCCCAGAAAACCCTGAAAAGCACCAACTCTACTAATTTCAAAAACACCTGAGATCACACGACCTCTACCACCTAAATTAGTTCTCTGGTGTAACAAAATCAAAACAGCAGCCACTGAAAAAACTGGAAAAAGCAAAAGTACAAACATCAGTGGCTGAACTAAACTGAGAGGGCAAAAGCCCCCGGAGGGGACCCTGAAGGCCCCCACAGAAGTGCAGGACAAAATGCAAAAATCAAGCACAAAAACAAAAAGAAGAAAATGTCTTATCTGTTAGCAGGAGATGCAGACACGACACAGCAGGCTACAAGGGAAACAGGAATCAAGGATAGAGACCAGAACAATTGATCACCGGCAACCCTGATGGGAAGGTGACTCCCTTATATAAGACCAGTCAGTAACACCTGATTCCCAATCCTCACAATCTTCACTGGACAGACCAGCACCGCTTGTAACCACCAGAGGGAGCCTCTGCTCAGAACTCATCCCAAGCCCACTCACAACAGTACCCCCCCCTTGAGGAGGGGTCACCGAACCCTCATTTGAGCAACCAGGTCGGTCAGGATGAGTTCTATGGTATGCACGGATGAGTCTCCTAGCATGGATGTCCGAAGCAAACACCCAAGAATTGTCTTCCTGACCATAACCTCTCCACTTAACCAAATACTGGAGTTTCCGTCTAGAAAAACGAGAATCTAATATTTTCTCAACCACATACTCCAGATTGCCCTCAACCAAAACAGGGTCAGGAGGCACAGCAGCAGGAACCACTGGCTCAACAAACCTCTTCAACAAGGACTTGTGGAACACGTTATGGATCTTAAATGTCCCTGGAAGAAGCAAACGAAAAGAAACAGGATTAAGAATCTCCATGATCTTATAAGGTCCAATGAACCTAGGCTTAAATTTAGGAGATGCTACTCTCATAGGAATATTTTTTGAGGACAACCAGACCAAGTCCCCTACTTTAAACCGAGGACCATCAGTCCTATGCCAGTTAGCAAACCGCTGGGCCCTCTCCTGAGAGAGGGACAACCTCTCCACTACCTGGTCCCAAATCTGTTGCATACGCTCCACAACAGAGTCAACACCTGGACAGACAGAAGCCTCCGTCTGTCCTGAAGAAAATCGAGGGTGAAACCCAGAATTACAGAAAAACGGAGACATCAAAGTGGCAGAGCTAGCCCTATTACTAAGAGCAAACTCAGCCAAAGGCAAAAAAGAGACCCAGTCATCCTGATCAGCAGACACAAAGCATCTTAGATAAGTCTCCAATGTCTGGTTTGTTCTCTCAGTTTGACCATTGGTCTGAGGATGAAATGCCGAGGAGAAAGACAATTGAACACCCAGTTTAGAACAAAAAGTCCTCCAAAATCTGGAAACAAACTGGACTCCTCTGTCAGACACTATGTTCTCAGGAATGCCGTGTAAACGAACCACGTGCTGAAGGAACAACGGCACCAATTCAGAGGAGGAAGGCAACTTAGGTAATGGCACAAGATGTATCATCTTGGAAAACCTATCACAAATCACCCAGATGGCGGTCATTCTCTGAGAAACAGGAAGGTCGGAAATGAAATCCATAGAGATATGGGTCCATGGTCTCTTGGGCACAGGCAATGGCATCAACAAACCACTAGAGCGAGAGCAATGCTTGGAGCGAGAGCAAGTCCCGCAGGACTGCACAAATTCCCTGACATCACGAGACAAGGTAGGCCACCAAAAGGACCGACTAACCAAGTCTCTGGTACCAAAAATTCCGGGATGCCCAGCCAACGCGGAACAATGAATCTCAGACATCACACTCTTTTTCCACTGGTCCAGGACAAACAATTTTCCAACAGGGCAGCGCTCGGGCCTATCCTCCTGACACCCCTCCAGAGCAAGTCTCAAATTAGGTGAGATGGCGGAAAGAACTACACCCTCTTTCAAAATAACAGAAGGATCAGATAACTCAGGAGAGTCCGCAAGGAAGCTCCTCGAGAGGGCATCCGCCTTAACATTCTTAGTGCCAGGAAGAAAGGAAACCACAAAATTAAAACGTGTGAAAAACAAGGCCCACCTGGCCTGTCTAGGATTGAGTCGCTTGGCAGATTCCAGATAAACCAGATTCTTATGGTCAGTAAGGACCACCACCTGATGTTTGGCTCCCTCCAGCCAATGTCTCCACTCTTCAAAAGCCCACTTCATGGCCAATAACTCCCGATTACTCACGTCATAATTACGTTCAGTAGAAGAAAATTTTCGAGAGAAAAAGGCACAAGGGTTACTTTTAGAGGTCTCTGGATCTTTTTGGGACAAAACGGCACCTGCCCCAATTTCAGAGGCATCAACCTCCACCTGAAATGGCAGAGAAACATCAGGCTGCCGTAGAACAGGAGCAGAAGTGAATCTCTGCTTAAGTTCCTGAAATGCAGAGACTGCCTCAGGAGGCCAATTCACCACATCAGAACCCTTTTTGGTCAAATCAGTTAATGGTTAAACAATAACCGAGAAATTACCAATAAATTTACGATAAAAATTGGCAAAACCCAAAAATCTTTGAAGAGCCTTTAATGAAGTAGGTTGGACCCAATCACAGATGGCCTGAACCTTGACCGGGTCCATTTCAATAACAGATGGGGACAAAATGAATCCCAGAAATGAGATCCTCTGTACGCCAAAAAGACACTTTGATCCCTTCACATACAGAGCATTCTCTCTCAAAATCTGGAATACAGTTCGAACATGTTTCACATGAGAGTCCCAGTCATTAGAAAAAATCAAGATATCATCCAAATAAACAATCAGAAATTTATCCACAAAATCCCTGAAAATGTCATTCATGAAGGACTGGAAGACAGAAGGAGCATTAGTGAGCCCAAAGGGCATCACAAGGTACTCAAAATGCCCCTCCGGGGTATTGAATGCCGTCTTCCATTCATCCCCGTGCTTAATGCGAATAAGGTTATATGCCCCCTGAGGTCAAGCTTGGTAAACTAAGTAGCGTTTTTCACCCTGGAAAACAGGTCAGAAATCAAGGGTAACGGGTATTGATATTTCACAGTAATATTGTTCAAAAGACGATAATCAATACACGGCCTTAATGAACCATCCTTTTTGGCCACAAAGAAAAAACCGGCACCTAAGGGTGAAGAGGATGGTCTGATATGACCCTTCTCCAATGACTCCTTGATATAAGACCGCATAGCGTCATGTTCAGGTACAGACAAGTTAAAAAGGCGACCTTTAGGGAATTTACTACCAGGCACTAATTCAATAGCGCAGTCATAGCTCCTATGGGGAGGCAAGGATGCAGATTTACTTTCGCTAAATACATCAGAAAAATCAATCAAAAAGTCAGGAACATCCTGAGCCTGGGGGAGGCAGAAAAAACAGGAGTGTTGGTATTAACACATTGGCAGCCCCAACTGGTTACAGACACAGATTTCCAATCCAAAACAGGATTATGAGACTGTAACCAAGGGAAACCCAGTACAATAATGTCATGCAGATTATACAGAACCAAAAATTTGCAGCACTCTTGATGATCAGGTTCAACCCTCATTATCACCTGAGTAGAGAACTGAGGTTTATTCTCAGCCAAAGGGTAGAATCGATCCCCAGTAGGGGAATAGACTTCTGTAAGGGTATCAAGGGAAACCCACAACGTTTAGCAAAATCATAATCCATCAGGTTAATAGCTGCTCCAGAATCAACGAAAGCCTGAGCAGAAAATGAGGACAGAGAGCATATCAGAGTGACAGTTAATAAAAACTTAGTCTGAACACTACCCAAGACAACTGAGCGTGCAAAACGTCTTCCCCGCTTAGGGCAGACTGAAATAGCATGAGAGGCATCACCACAGTAGAAACATAACCCATTGCGCTTTCGAAACTCATGACGCTGTGCCCCAGACACCACTCTATCACACTGCATGGATTCAGAAGCAGGTTCACAAGGCAACACTATTCCACGCATACTTCTCCGCTCACGCAAACGTCTGTCAATTTGAATCGCTAATGACATAGAATCATTGAGACCAGAGGGGACAGGGAATCCCACCATAACATCCTTTACATTATCTGACAGACCCTTCCGAAAAAGGGCCGCCAAAGCGTCGTCATTCCACTTGGTCAGGACTGCCCACCTACGGAATCTCTGACAGTATAACTCAGCGTCATCAAGCCCCTGATTTAATGCCAACAAGGCTTTTTCAGCTTGATCAGTGACATTAGGCTCATCGTACAATAACCCCAAAGCCTGAAAAAATGCATCAACATCACTCAAAACAGGATCCCCAGGTGTCAGGGAAAAAGCCAATCCTGAGGATCGCCGCGCAGGAGAGAGATGACAATTTGAACCTGCTGCGCTGCGTTCCCTGAGGACTTAGATTTTAAGGCAAAAAACAATTTACAATTATTTTTGAAATTCTGAAACTTAGCTCGATCCCCTAAAAACAAATCTGGCATGGGAATCCTAGGTTCCACAACAGGCAACCTAGCAAGATATGCAGCAATACTCTGAACCTCAGTGGCAAGCTGATCCACACGGCCAGACAACTGTGCAAACTCCATTGAGAGAAAAAATCCTCCCCAGCACCCAGAGATACAGAGGGAAAAAAAAAATGCAACAAACAGAAAAATATCTCTGACAACTCTGACAACCGTTTTTTCTTTCACAAATTTTTTCCCTTCTGTGAGTACCATACAATTTT
>JARQOD010000002.1:128797400-128843193 GCA_033576555.1 Oophaga sylvatica | reverse complement strand
CCATTCTTCCCCGACACAGAGCAGTCACAGATCATTCCTGCCGGTGATTCAGCTGCATCTGCGGACGTCACATCAACAAAGCGGTTGTTTCTTTTCAACTCCGCTCTGTTAACAGGGTGGGACAGTTTGGCAGTGTGATTCTGGCTGTCAATCAGAATGACGTTGAAAGTCCCGCCCCGTTAACTAATGTGCCTTTTAGTGCTTGGACACATTTTTTGTTTTTGAGAAAGTCCCAAATATACCCTTTAATATATTGCAATCATCTTATTACAGTATATAGCACTTTTTACTTACAGTTGCTCATTTTGCCCTTCTACCCAGTGTGAGGCAGTGAGGGGGATATGTGAGGGTCGATATGTGTCCCTAGGATGCGGATGAAGTCTTATTAAACCCGTTGGAGTGCCTTGTGTTCACAGCAGAATGCCTGTGAATCTCAAAGCAAAATAAAGAAGTGGATTGGGTCCAAGTAGTGACCCAGTTAGATTTTTAGAAAAACCTGTCAAGGGCTTTTATTTTTAGAGGAATTTGTAAGTTTGGTAGTGGGGCGAATCCCTTTCTCCGGATTTTGGAAGTATGGCCATGATTCCATTTAAAGTCTGTCAGTTTTGTTTTGGGGGTGTCAGTTTGAAGTTTGCAAGCTGCAGAGCAGGAGGCTCTGTGCAACCCAGGTCTGTGTGGAGCCAACACAGTGCCAAGGGACTTCAAGGCTGTGCCATTACCCAGCACCAACCCTACTGCACTACATATGGTTGGAGAATACGTGCAGTGTGAACTGAGGCATACCCAAAGCCAGCTGCATGTCGTTATTAGGCCTCCAACGCTGCAGCCTAAGCCGGCTGACAAGATGGAGGAGCTGTTGAAGCAATTGGTCCTCAGGCAGTAGCAGGAATTGTACCAGCAGCAGCAGATGAACAACCTGATACTGCAACAGATTGCGGCCCTGCGAGGTGCGGAAATTAGAACAAGAGAATATGGATGTGTTATCATAACTATCCGGCCGTACCTCTGTAATCCAGCAAGCCATCGCAAGTGAGGAAAAACAAATGCTCATCTTGGAGTAATTGAAGAGTCTCGGAGTGAGTGGGCTAGCCTCATTATGCTAATACCAAAGTCAGACGGATCATTACAGTTCTGTAATGATTTCTGTAACTTGAACAAGGTGTCGAAATTCAACCTTTATCCAGTGCCCCATGTGGATGAGCTGAGTGAGCAGGCCTAGTGTTAGGCGCCGGGATTTTCCTACTGCGCAGGGTAGATCTCGGGCGTTGTCTTGCCCTGTGGTCCCCCATTTCAGGTCAGTCTTGCTTAGCGTGGATGTCAGTCCCAGTGTCTTGCTTGGGTCTGTGGTGTACCTTTGTTTACTGCTGACTCCCCAGCCATGTCTATGGTAACCAATGTTATACAGGTGCAGCCTCACATTCTGGACTCTAAGTCCAGTAATCACCTTACTGAGCATGTCCATGATGTGGCGTCTTCCCATTGGTGGTCAGACGTCAGCTGCTCTGGTGATGTAGCAGCTCTGGATTGGTCCACGGGCAAGGTCCTGTCCGACTGGAGATGAGTCTAGTGTATAAAAGATTATCAGGCAATCAGGGGTGCTAGTATCACTTATGTTTGCGTGTGGAGGGTTACTCTACCTTTCTGTCTGCATGTGTGGGTATTTCTGTCTGTGCTAAGTCTGCACACTGGCAGGCAGGCACTACTCGTATGCGGTTTCGTTCCTTTGTCTCAGCGTCTGAGTTCCTAGTCGGCTACATGTGTAGGGTGTCGGTTAGACACTAATTCCGTGGCGTCAGGATGGGGTAACTACCGCTTGCCTTTGCAACTGTTTCGTTCATGTGTGGAGTTAGCACAGTCCAGTTACAGTGCAAGCACTACTTTTATGCGGTTTCTTTCCTTTGGCTCAGCGCATGGGTACTTCTACATGCAAAGAGTGTCAGGCACTAATTCCGTAGCGTATAGGACTTGGGTAACTACCGCTAGGCTTTCTCTCAGTCTGCACGTGTGTGTGTGTTGGTTCACCTCGGAGCCAGTTTGTGTTTTTTGCTTGCCACTTGGCTTCCAGCATCTGTATCCGGTCGTGCGTGCGGTTAGCACAGCTGAGTTACAGAGCAAGTCCAACCACATAGCCTTTTTGCTCCCCTGTGAGTTCTACAGGATTATGTTGTAGCTAACTAGCGTCAGTTTAGCTTTTTCTCTGAATCGGCATCTGTTTCGGCCACATGTGCGATTGGCACGGGTCAATTACAGAGCGAGCTCAAGCCTTAGCTCCTTCTCTCTATGAAGTTAACAGAGCTGTGTGTTGTGTGTTTTGCTCACACTGCATAGAGTTAACGCAGTTGTGTTTTGGTGTATGCTTGCTGTGTTGTCCGTCATTACTCTATAGCAGCAGTTTTACATCTCTGCACGGTGGACCCTGGTTTGTGATTGCACTTTATTACACATCTTTATTTAGTGCAGTCCACCAACCATAACACCCAGTACTTTACCACACTCGATCTCACCAAGGGTTACTGGCAGGTGCCTCTTACAGAGTCGGTGAAGGAAAAGATCACCTTCATAACACGTAAGGGTCTGTACCACTATGTCTTCTTGCCTTTTGGACTATATGGGGCACCATCCACGTTCCAGAGGCTGATGGACATAGTATTAGAAACCCATCAGAAGTATGCCTCAGCGTTCTTGGATGATATCATCATGTTTAGTAAAATCGAGGTCATATAGAACTGGCATCATTGGGTATTACCGAAGGTTCATACCTAATTTCTCTGGGAGAACAACAACCCTAACCAATCTTAAAGGGAAAGAAGTCAGTTATGGTCCAGTGGAACCCTTGGGTTGGAACTCTTGTTTTAATCCGCGTACCATCCTCAAACTAATGGGAAAACTGAGCGAACCTACAAGTGTCTTGAGTCTGTGAGAGCAGGAGTTATTTATCATGACTCCATTTTGGTTTTTCTTTGTACGTGCATCTCTTTGCTTGCAAAATGGAGTCTATGAAAAGGGGGTCTTAGGAATGTTTTTGTCTAAAGATTTCGAGGTAGCGGAGAAGTCAAACTAAGGAGTAGATCCACACATAGTAAGTGGGTCCATTGCTAGACAAAGAACCCTGAGGAGACCTTGTGTACTGTGTTGAATTCCTATGTTGTATGGGAAGTGTGGATTTGGCATGTTACTGGTCATCTGTCCATTGGGTTGGTTTGTAGCGATTAGTTGATTGTACTCAGTGGAGCCGACATTGGCAATTGTCGTCAGCAGCCTTTTGAAAACCTTTGGAATGTAATCAAGAGGAAGATGGATAGTCAGAAGCCATTAAAGAAGGACTGCTTCAATTTTGCGCCAGGAGCAGTGTGAAAGACTGGTGGAAAGCATGCCAAGACGCATGAAAGCTGTGATTAAAAATCATGGTTATTCCACAAAATATTGATTTCTGAACTCTTCCTGAGTTAACCGCTTCATGACCCCGCCTATTTTGACCTTGCATTTCTGACCAGTGTCCCTTTATGAGGTAATAACTCAGGAACGCTTCAACGGATCCTAGCGATTCTGAGACTGTTGTTTCGTGACATATTGGGCTTCATGTTAGTGGTAGATTTAGGATGATAATTATTGCGTTTATTTGTGAAAAAAATGGAAATTTGGCGAAAATTTTGAAAATTTTGCAATTTTCAAATTTTAAATTTTATTCTGTTAAACCAGAGAGTTATGTGACACAAAATAGTTAATAAATAACATTTCCCACATGTCTACTTTACATCAGCACAATTTTGGAAACAATTTTTTTTTGTTAGGAAGTTATAAGGGTTAAAAGTTGACCAGCGATTCCTCATTTTTACAGCAAAATTTACAAAACCATTTTTTTAGGGACCACCTCACATTTGAAGTCACTTTGAGGGGTTTATATGGCAGAAAATACCCAAAAGTAACACCATTCTAAAAACTGCACCCCTCAAGCTACTCAAAACTACATTCAAGAAGATTATTAACCCTTCAGGTGCGTCACAGGAACTAAAGCAACGTGGAAGGAAAAAATGGACATTTTAATTTTTCCAACAAAAATGTTCTTTTAGCATCAATTTTTTCATTTTCACATGGGCAACAGAATAAAATGGATAATAAAATTTGTTGGGCAATTTCTCCTGAGTACACAGATACCTCATATGTGGTCATAAACCACTGTTTGGGCGCACGGCAGGGCTCAGAAGGGAAGGAGCGCTATTTGACTTTTTGAATGGAAAATATGCTGGAATATTTAGCGGTTGCCATGTTGCATTTCGAGAGTCCCTGTGTGCCTAAACATTGGAGCTCCCCCACAAGTGACCCCATTTTGGAAACTAGACCCCCTAAGGAACTTATCTAGATGCATAGTGAGCACTTTGAACCCCCAGGTGCTTCACAAATTGATCCATAAAAAAAAGAATACTTTTTTTTCACAAAAATTTTCTTTTAGCCTCAGGTTTTTCATTTTTACATGGGCAGCAGTATAAAATGGAAATATAGGAACGCTAACCAGCTCACCGGTTTGTCAGGTGCACGGACCCTCCGCTTGATCAAACGTGGAGATGCATGGCAAAGAGAAGGAAAAAGGGATCCAGCTCCAATAAAATCTTCATCTTTATTGATTCGTAAAAAACATGAACAATGACATGCTCCTGGACAAGCTCAGGACAAGGCAACGCGTTTCGATCACAGGGATCTTTATCACAGCTGACATATTTAAACAAAGGCACATATTTAAGACAAAAGGACCAATCATAATCAGAAGAAATGTCATGTGATTTTTGAAAGGTCCTTTGACAAATTACATATAACGAATATATAAAGAAAATTACAATTGTAGAAATAAAATCAATGAGAAAAATAAAAAATTAATAATGGAACATCAATTTGTTTCTTTTGTTGAGACCGTGTGGATGTCTGGTATGTAGATTGAAAATCCAGAAAGCTTCACGTGTGAGGAGTCGCTGACGTGCATCTCCACCTCGAGCAGACAGATTAACGCTTTCAATGCCTGTTACTTGTAAGGAAGAAACATTGCGGGCATGCTGGAAAATAAAGTGTTTGGCAGCAGCAGAAATATTACGATTTGCAGAGACATTTCTTATATCCTGCAAGTGTTCAGCGATCCTAATTTTTAATTTTCTGGTAGTGCAGCCTATATAGGATAACTTGCAAATGGTGCACTTAATTTTATATACCACATAGCATGAATTACAATTTATGTATTTATTGATGGTATAAGTCGCAGTGCTGTCACTATTTTCAAAAGTTTTTTGTTGCACAAACATATTTGCAAAGTGCACATCTATTGTGGCCACATTTATAAAATCCTTTATGTTCTAACCACAATGTTTTATGCAAAGAAAAATTATTGTTGAACATGCTTGGAGAAACTTTATTACCAATGGATGGCGCTTTTCTTGAGACAACATTAATACCTGATGACAGGATATCGGCAAGAGAGGGATCTTCATATAAAATAGGCAGCGATCTTAGAATGATTTTTTTAATTTCCCCAAATTGAGGATTGTATTGAGCACAAAAGTATGGTTTTAATGCAAGATTATTTTTTTGTGGTCGCACTCCACTTATAAGATCCTCTCTATTTTTGTTGTTAACAACAAAAGAAACAAATTGATGTTCCATTATTAATTTTTTATTTTTCTCATTGATTTTATTTCTACAATTGTAATTTTCTTTATATATTCGTTATATGTAATTTGTCAAAGGACCTTTCAAAAATCACATGACATTTCTTCTGATTATGATTGGTCCTTTTCTGTCTTAAATATGTGCCTTTGTTTAAATATGTCAGCTGTGATAAAGATCCCTGTGATCGAAACGCGTTGCCTTGTCCTGAGCTTGTCCAGGAGCATGTCATTGTTCATGTTTTTTACGAATCAATAAAGATGAAGATTTTATTGGAGCTGGATCCCTTTTTCCTTCTCTTTGCCAGGATAAAATGGAACCTAAAATTTGTTGGGCAATTTCTCCTGAGTACACCGATACCTCATATGTGGTCATAAACCACTGTTTGGACGCACATCAGGGCCCAGAAGGGAAGGAGCGCCATTTAACTTTTAATGGAAAAAATGATGCGTTTGGAGAGCCCCTGTGTGCCTAAACAGTGAAAAAACCCCACATCTGACACCATTTTGGAAACTAGACCCCTTAAGGAATTTATCTAGATGTGTTGTGAGCACTCTGAACCCCCAAGTGCTTCACAGAAGTTTATAACGCAGAGCAATGAAAATAAAAAAAATCATTTTTTTCCTCAAAAATTATTTTTTAGCCAGCTATTTTTTATTTTCACAAGGGTAACAGGAGAAATTGTACCACAAAAGTTGTTGCGCAGTTTGTCTGAGTACGCTGGTACCCCATATGTGGGGGTGAACCAATGTTTGGGCGCACGGCAGGGCTCAGAAGGGAAGGAGCGCCATTTGACTTTTTTTAATGGAAAATTAGCTCCAATCCTTAGCTGACACCATGTCGTGTTTGGAGAGCCCCTGTGTGCCTAAACTTTGGAGCTCCCCCACAAATGACCCTATTTTGGAAACTAGACCCCCTAAGGAACTTATCTAGATGCACAGTGAGCACTTTGAACCCCCAGGTGCTTCACAGAAGTTTATAACGCAGAGCCGTAAATATAAAAAATCATTTTTTTCCTCAAAAAAAAGATTTTTTAGCCCCCTATTTTTCATTTTCACAATGGATACAGGAGAAATTGGACCCCAAAAGTTGTTGTCCAGTTTATCCTGAGTACGCTGGTACCCCATATGTGGGAGGAAACCACTGTCACACGTCAGAGCTCGGAAGGGATGTAGTGACGCTTTGAAATGCAGACTTGATGGAATAGTCTGCAGCAGCACCTATGATAAAAGGCAGAGGTAGCAGAGGGCCAAAATACTGATGTGTGCAAGTTATTAGAAAAGGGAGTACCGTATTTTAATTATAACATCATTTTTATGCAGATTTTCGTACTCCAAGCTGTATAATATTGAATGCTTATGGACTTATAATTCAACCCAGTGGATGCCGGCTAATTCTTTAAAATTTTTTATCTGAACAGGTTTAGCAGTCAACGTGTTTCAGGGTCACAGAGGACCCCTTCTTCAGGACAAAAACCTCAGATCAGCTGTCATCCACCCGTGGCTGTTAACTAGTTAAATGCCGCTGTCAATCTCTGACAGTGGCATTTAACTTGTGCAAACTGGATGTGTGTCTTAGCTGCACCCATCAGCGCTCATGTGACATGACTGCGGGTCACCGAAGGGTGGACATGGCAACCCGGGGTCTGCAGGAGACCCCTGTGTTTGTCATTGCCGAACTGCTATTAGCGCTGCCTATTGTTGGTGGTCATAGCAGATGAACATTTGAGCTACACATCGCAGGGCTGCAGCACAAGCGATCAGAAGAACGTAGTTTCTAGTCTCCCATGGAGACTATTGAAGCAAATGAAAAGTTTAAAAAAAAAGTTTAAAAAATAAAAAAATATAAAAGTTCAAATCACCCCCCTTTTGCCCCATTCAAAATAAAACAATAAAAAAAATACACATATTTGGTATCGCCGCATTCAGAATTGCCCGATCTATCAAGCTATAAAAATAATTAATCCGATCGGTAAAAGACGTAACGAGAACAACAATCAAAACCCCAGAATTACGTTTGTTTGATCGCCACAACATTGCAATAAAATGCAATAACGGGCGATCAAAACATCGTATCTATCCCAAAATAGTGTCAATAAAAATGTCAGCTTGGTGCGCAAAAAATAAGCCCTCACCCAAAACCTAGACATGTTTGGCATCTACGAACTCGGAATGTAAATGATCACTTGATTTTTTAGTTGATTTCTGTATAAATTGCAAAAATCTAGTTAAATATGTAAAATAGGTTTCCAAAAAAATCTTGGTCTGAACTATGATGAAGCCTATGTGTAATAAATAATGTTGTAATTTATACAAGATCTGTCATTTTATTGGTAAAATAAAATTCTGAAATAATACAACTGCTTCTGTATAAAAAAGACAATTTATTTGATACATTTCCCTTTATACATTAAAAGGCGGCAGATGACAGGGTTACAATGGTGATCCCTTTGTACATTTCCCTTTACAAAACATTTGGAACAAAGCAGCCTGTAACCCATAGCAATATGTGTTCATGTTTTAATTTCCAGTGCAATTTAGAAAATTAAAGGGCGTCTGTCACCACAAAATAACCATTCAAACCAAGCACAGGCACTTGGCGCAACCGTGGGGTAGCCAAAGTGTTCGCCACTATTTTCTTCCTTGATTGACAGCTCTGGATTTACTGAAGCCAGAAAAGGGTGGAGGTAGGCAGAAGCCAAGTAGGTGGGAACGTGAACTTCATTGTTTGGCCATAAAGGTTCTCCAACTGTGTGTGCTTGGTTTGAACAGTCATTTTTTGCAGACAAACTCCCTTTAAAATCGACTTCTGTTTGCTATGAACAACAAGACCACTTTCCTCTGACAGTTCGGTGAGACCCCTGGAGAACGCACACAGTATAAATGTTACCATTCTCATTCCTGTCTGAGTGGTACAAAAATAATGTACAAAAATAGACTCTGGATAATAATGTTCATACAAGTGTACAAAACCAAACGTTAGAATACACAGAAAGGTGCAAACATTAGCAGACTGCATGATTAACGTGTACACAGCATAGGGTAAGTGTTTTATGGTATTGCTGTAAAAAATTGTAGTCAAAAATTGTTTTTGTTTTTTTTTGATGATGGCTGCCCTTGTGTGTAAAGGGTCCACAATAATCCATACTATGGTGATTATTATACTAGACACTCATCTTGTGAAAAGAAAAAGACATTTCTTATCAGTAGCTTTACACTCCAAATCTATCTCAGTGGAAAATCCACATTGTCATCAAATGAACAATCCAGCTTATTCTGTGATTTATTATCAGTGCTATCCACGAGCTCCTGCCAGAAGATACTGGCAGCATCTTTAGCCTGTTCGGAGGTTTCACTCCAGCAAACTGAGATGCAACATATGATTGCATAAGTTATGATAATTGACACATAGGACGGAGATGAGAATATGCATTGGTGTGGTGTGTTCATATCTATTGACATCCAATATAAAGTCAAAAATAAAAAATAAAGATTATTATTATAAAAAAAAAAAGTCAAATGGGCTTCTGTGAAAATCTGTGTTTCTAGTCTAACGTATTGGGTATAACTCATCGTTAAAGATCGCTTACCTTTTAAAGTGTATGAGGAACATGGAAGAACTAATCACAACAGCCTAACTACAGCATCCACACCGTGCAGCAATCTGTTCACGCCTTATCACGGCTCTGAATGCTGCACACAGTCCTAACATGTAATATAACCATTAGGCTATAACATGTAGTCAAAATAATGGATCACTGCAACAAACCGCCATTAAGCTTTATTCACACATCACTATTTTTGATCAGTTTTTCTAAGTCAAAACCAGGATCAACTCCAAAACACAGAACAGGTGTCAATCTTTCAGTTATAGTTTTCCTCTGATTGTTCCACTCTTGATTTTGGCAAACAAACACTTATGAAAAATACTAAACGTGTGAACAAACCCTTAGTTTTGGGCAGCCGATCAATAAACAATCTCACGTAACCTCTTTTTCTGAAAGGCCGGAGTAGCGCTGCCTGTACTGCTACTTTCGGTGTGACATCATATATGTTTATAAATGTTTTCAGTTCCAGGAACATTTCTTACAGGCTACGTTTGAACGTTGAGTATTTGATGACATTTTGGTGTTGCAGATTTTCTACAGTTTTTCTGCATCTATTACGCTGCAGGTTTTTTTCTGCGCATTTTTGCCTTGAAAAAACAAATGCAGCTTTGTACAGTAACGGCAAAGTGAATGAGATTTCTGAAACCTGTTGCACGCGCTGATTATGTTTTCCTTGCAGATTTGAACATCAAAGAGTATTTTAGCAAATCTGCAGCATGTCAATTCTTTTGTAGCGTTTTTCACCCTTTCAAAAGAATGGGGGAAAACACAAGTAAAAATGCATCAAAAACACACATTTTACTCAGCATTTTTTCTGCTAATGCTCAGTTTTTTTGCTTCAAATACTCAACATGTGCCCCTACCCTTCACTATATTAGGTTACTAGCGTTGTTTTCGTTGTGTTTTCAGAGCGTTTTTTTCAGCTGCACTTTTTGACTCCTTTGCTATGTCATGATTTAAATACAGCTGCTTTGTTTTTTACATATCCTGATATTTGACAAACTTTTATTGACACAGTCATGTGTCTTTACGTGTTTTTAGTGCATGTCTGCAGAAGAAATGCACTGAAAATGCATATGTGTATTTTTACCTGCGGATTTTCCGTATCTAATGTGACTCTATGGAGAAAATTTGCACATAAAACTCAGCGAATCCGCAAGAGAGACTGACATGTTGGGCATTTAAAAAACATAAAAGCACAGCGGGCATAAGATTTCTATAAATCCCACCCACTTTGGTTAGAATTGAATGTAAGACGCTGCTTTTTATGCGCAGCAAAAAAATACCCAGCATCAAAAACTTATTAAAGGAACTTAACCTAAGGAATCGCCAATCTTTACCCTAAAGTAACTACATAGGGATTGGATGCAGTACGTGAAAATAACAATTTCATTATTGGCCAGCATTTGGCAAGGGTACATGAAAAACGTTCTACATTTTCAGCAGGAGTCTTATTTCCTAATCGATTAGGACGTCTTAAGCTACATTTACTACGGCAGTGAAAATATGCGTACGATTTAGTACTCAAAAAAATAAGTGCTTAAATGATCATGATGCTACCTGAGACTAAAGGTCACACAGTGTATCCAGGCAGGTGAGATAATGTATCTCAGGCTTAAAGGGGTTTTCTGGTCTCGGACAACCCCTTGTCTCCCAGATGCAATTTGTTTAAAAACAAAACACCGTCACCAGGTCCAACGTTGAGTCTCCATCAGTGTCAGTTATTGTCTGTGGTGTTCACGTCACGTCATGCTGACAGCAGCCAATAACTGAGCTCTCCGGCTCACGACGTCAACTAGAACAGACACGAAGAGCCGCGGTGAAGATTCACAGCTGGACCGCGGGAGGGTGAGTAAAGCTCAGTTTGCTTTTTAAAACAAGTTGCAGTCGGTGAAGAGGCTTTTTCTGAAACTGCAAACCCTCTGTAAAGCAACACTCTGTCTTATACAGTTGTTTTGCCCTGTAACACGAATGGTGCTAAAGTCTTCATACAACCCAAATCATGAGGCAATATTTCATCACCCGGTAATATGATCATGTAATCCTGAATACTCGTGTGAGTACGGTACAGAGAAGGTATGAAACACTGCTTTTCTCATTTACAGGTGTAGCATTCAAGAATACGCATGTGGTAAGTACTCATGTTAGAACCTTCATAACGTCATTTCCTAGACTCTGACCCCAGGAATAGGCAGACGGGTAACTTCTGCTTAGCATATAAAATCTTCCCTGTTCTCGCTTATTGCAGGAGTTGCTGATGATAAACCACTGCTGATATTAGCATTTGGCTTATCGAATATCCCTTATGTCCCAGGAATCAAGAACCATATTCCTGCCGATGGCTTCACAAGTGGACGGTGCATATCACAGGGATATTCTATTTGAGCATGAAGATAACAGTGAAAAAGGCATTAATTTTCCAGGCACATCAGTGTTTTTTATGTCCGTTGCAGGTCACCCTTAACAAACAGACGGCTATGCCAGTAGTCCGGATTGTCAAATGCACAGTCTTTTACCTCCATTTCCCGCAGAGGCTGAATGTAACCTCTTTGTAATGCCTCTCTGTGGCATGATTGTGGCACCAATGTGGGTTTGTCCAAGGATTTTGCCTGGCTTGAAATTAATTTCATGTCCTCATATCCCTGTTTGTCATCTGAACTGCTGTCCTTTCTGATTTTGCTACTCCGGTTCATATAGGTATACTCTGTGCTTTCGTCTCCTAGTTCTTGGCTCTGGTTGCTTTTTCCCTTCTCGTTCATATACTCATAGTCCTCCTTGTTTTCATAGTCATAATAATTATCTTCACTGTCTTGCCGTGAAGCTTTTATGGCCTCTTTGTTTCCATCCCGTGATCCTCGGATGTCCATATACTCATACTCCAACCTCTCTGACGACTGCCTCTTCCTGTTCATATACTCATACTCATCATCGTCGTCTTCGGTGGCACTGGCCATACAAGGGGTTAGGGATTGGGATCTTTGGGACTTTAGTGTTCCATCCTCTGACAGATCTGTGAAAGAATGCAAGGAGATAATGAGGGCATAGAGTTAATATTCTATTTAGACCAGGATCAGAAGGTGTACCCTACTTATATTGTAAAACCTTCCTAAATGAACTTCTACCCAACCTGACTCCCTTTTATAAATCCTTTCCCAATAGATCTGTTCCTGAATCTATGCTACACTTTTTATATAACTTTATTCCCTAAGCCAAGTAAGGATAGAATGGATTGTAAGATCTATAGACCTATAAGCCCTCCTTAACTCGGACATCAAAATATTTGCTAAACGACTTCGTTGAAATCTTTACCTGCCTTCTCTGATTCATAAAGATCAGGTATGTTTTAATCCATGTAGACAAGGAGATGACAATACCAATGACCTTATAGATATAGTCCAAAAATCAAAAGACCCAACTCTCCTCTTAAGCTTAGAAGCGGAGAATGGCATCAGTTGACCATTCATGCTTAAAACCCTTGAAGTAGACAGTACCCCTGAATATCTGACAGTTGACTTTTTTGCTCTACTCATTCATGTCCTCATCTATTCCTCACAATACCTATAATTATCCTTTCCCCACATTTGTCTACTGTAAGTCTTGTATGTCTTTCCCTCTTCTCAAACTGTTAATTAGAATTTCTGAATAATATCTTAAGCATAATCTAATGCATATCTATTATGTATTCGGTTTAACTTGTTGCCATTGAAATTTTGTTATATCTTTAAATATGCGGCTTTTATTTTTCTTTTTTAAAATTTCTATATTGTCAGATCTGAAAATCCTTCAATAAAAATTTACAGTTTTAAAAAAAACATTCTATACAAAGAATCTTCGGTTACACTTACTGATACACTGAGAAACGATTCTTAATCAGCAAATACTTTACCCCTGAAACTTCTCAAGAGATTTTCTAGTGGCATAAAGCTACGGCGACACAACTTTTCCCATGCTGCTTTCACAGTGTAATATAAGTGGATCTAGTCGCGTTTCGACCAGCAATTTTTCCTGACTGCAGCAGTGAAAAGAAAAAGCTGAAATTTGAGCTTCTCGTGACTTGTGTGTCGTGGTTGTGGCGGCTTGCTGTTGAATTCACTTACAACTTCCGTTCTGCTGTTATATTGCAACAGCATAGTGCATTTTTTGCCCGCGAGTTGCCTTGTAGTCCTAGCCTAAAAATATTCACAAGTCAATCTGAATTTAGGTTCACATTTTTGTTAGGAAATTCTATTTTTATGTTCTGTTCTTGGAAATGAAAAATGGAATAAATGCAGTGGACGAACACACACCCGACATCTCACAGACCCCATTGACTGTAATGGAAATCAGTTGGGTTTCATTCATGGTGTCCATCATTTTGCCAGAAAAAAAAAGAGCAGCAGCATACTTCCGGCGCCATTTGTATCCTATTTGACTAATCTGTCCGCAGCATGAATTCCATCTTTCCTGCCTAGTCTAACCTATGCTCATTAGAGCCTGTTGACAGAAATGTGTGTCCTACATCAGTAAGGCATCCGCTATTTCCGCCATATGCACCAACATCTCATTCAATCATGGATGTTCATGTAATGCATAAGGGGGAATAGGCAGTTGTCAGCTTTTTTTCTCCTCCAGACTCTTTATGCAGAAAGCGTACAAATGATTGGGTATGTTGAAATTCCCCCATCTTTGAGGACTCTCAGGCTGCCTTATGCGCGTTAGGTTATTGGGAGTGTCAAGCACCTTCAATCTAATGTGGTGTAATGTATGCACGTTCTTCTTGTTGTTCAAGCTTACAATTATATAACTATTCAAATGTATTGATTTTTGTTTTGCTTTTGGAAAAAACAATGTCTATTTTAACTATTATACTTTATTTATTCCTACAAAATAATCCTAAGTTGTGTTAGTATATCTGCAGTTCAGGTGTGTACATACCTCCCTGGCTAAGCTCAGGCATAATGTACTCGCTGTCAGTATCTGGGGTACCAGCAAGTAGACTTTCCCTCTGCGATCGATATGCACTGTCCAAACGTGAGCGAGGGCTACGACTAAGGCTCCCAAATCCAAACGATGTTTCCTCCGTTGCCTCCATGTCGGATAGAGTACAGCAGCCCTCGGATGACTCGGACACTGTGCGGCCTATAGAGTCCTGCCTTCTCCTGGTCATGCGCCTTGGACTTGGATCGGTACGATGGGTTGAACTCTGGAGCAAAAGGAAAACTTTCAAATTCAATACACATCAAAAAGTAATATTTAAAAAAATATCTGCACATATGGCAGATATCAAATAAGTATCGGCTCAGTACTAGACATGTTATCAGACTTGGCGTTATTCATTTTGGAAAAAATGTACAAATATGTGAATAGTCAGCAAAGCGATTTCTTTAAAGTCTGTATACATTTAAGTCTGTGCTCATGACAAGGGGCCATCCATTAGTTCTAGAGGAAGCAGGAGTCACCATTATGGTATTTTGTGATTCTTTACTGTAAAAACAGTGGAAATATGGAATGATTTGCCACACCATATTTATTTACCAGTCCAAGGGACTTGATTAGTGATGAGCGAGCGTGCTCGCCACTCAACCTGCGCTGGGGTGCTTGGGAAGGCATCGAGTATCGCGGGTGCTCAAGTGCCACGCTCGAGTCCCTGCCCCGCATGTTTTGCGGCTGTTAGACAGCCAATAACTGTGTAAGATATATATTTTTAAAGAATATTTCTATTCTAATAGAATACATTGCTTCTCAGTTATGTAGTTACCTTCTTGTTGATGGCACCAAGACTCTGGTTCATAGGGAGATATCCAGCAAGTGAACTCTGCACACTCTGACTCTAAACACAAAGGGAAGAACCATATGGTCACCTATAATAAGTAGACATTATGCTCACAAGAATCCACTTTTCAGCTTCCATATGTTTGCATTATGCACTAATGTGAAAGCTTTGCTCACAACCTGTCTACACAATATTTCACCAAATAACCACTGCTCATTCTAGATTTTGTCTGCCTTCGGAGAGATGGAGTGAAAGAGAACCTACAAATCCTTTGAAGTTTTAGTGACGTCGGAAGTTTTGAACAGTGGGGTCCAGTTTCTGAGACTGTCACTAATCTCTGAAACAAAGGGACAGACGTGCTCGGCTGAGCGGACACAATTCTAATCGACTCTGCGTAGCTCTCCGCGTAAAGACGCAAGAGGAAATGTTGACGACTGGCGGCATATGTGTTAATGAAATCCTTACTCTAGAATAGTCTATCCTCTGCCGGGATGCATAGACAGTGCTTGGAGTTTTAGGATGTGGTCCCATATCTTCATCTTCTTCTGTGCCTAAATCAGTTTCAATTTCCTCCACTTCTTCTTTGTCACTCAGTTGTGGCGCTTCACCAAGTAGAGGAAACGGGCAGCATCGCTGTCTCGCTGTATGGAGAAAGGCAGGAATAAAACTTACCAATAAATCGTAAAGAAGGGCAGACCTGAATGATTCAGGAGAGAACAGTCTGTCAGTATAGATATCAAATAAGTAATTGCTTATTAGCAAATTAAGGTATTTGTCTTATTAAAGGGGTTTTCCCTATTCAAAATTATTTAACTAAATTGTCAGGACTATGTTCAAAATAATAAAATAATCTATTATTTATCATCCCCATGTCCAGCACTGACTCTTGGCCTCTGCTCCTGTCATTGTGTACAGGCTGGAGTGGTGACGTCACGTCTACAGCGCTGCGACCGATCACTGAGCTCAGCAGCTCTGCTGATGAAACTGACGGAAACTGCCAAGCCCAGTGACTGACTGCAGCGCTGTAGATGTGACGTCACCACTGCAGCCTGTACACAATCACTGGAGCAGAGGCAGAGACCTGGGGAAGATATTTACCAGATGATTTTATTATTTTGAACACAATCACGATAATTTAATTAAAAGGGGAAAAACTTTTAAGCGCCATGAATTAAAGGATGCTTTTTCGTTAGTTGCTGAGATGTGGAGATGTCACATTTTTTTTGGGAGAAATGGATATCAAGATATGAATAAGAAGATTTTTACACTAAAAGGTTATTATAAAGGTGGACGGAAGTGTATAAAGGAATGATATTACACATTTTAGCTAAAACCAGAACCAACTAATGTTAAGGTAAATTACCATTGAAGTACACATCCAGTTAACACTGTTCTCCCCATTCAGTGCCACTACATAAATAATGTGGCAAGACAGGATACTAGTTATGTTGGGGTTCACAATAACCAGAGCCCAACATAAGAATAGGATCAGATTTTAGGAACACTCACTTTTATGACCAGGTAGCGGGGAGATCCCTGGCCATACGGGTGAACTCATTTCCCAGCTCCTTGAATGTAGGCCGAACATTCTCATCAATCATCCAACCTAAGATGGAAATAGCACATGCCAGATGTCAGTGGCACGAAGAATAAGAACTGTGAGACTTGGAGAAATCGATGGGACTCACATTTCACCATGACCATGTAGACATCAATGGTGCAGATTGCAGGCTGAGGGAGTCGCTCTCCTTTCTCTAGAAGGTCTGGTACTTCAGACAGACGGATCCCTGGATATGGCTCATCTCCAAATGTCATCATTTCCCACAATGTCACTCCTGGGAAGAAGCAAAAAACACCACCAGATATTAGTTCTTGAGAGACAGAATCATATGAAATTGTAAAATGATGAAGAGGAAAGACAGTTCACAGAAATGCACCACTTTTAGATAACAGACTCACCGTAGCTCCAGACATCACTTTGATGAGTATATTTCCCAAAGTGTATACTTTCCAGAGCCATCCATTTGATGGGTGTCTGCATGGAGTCAGAGAAAAAAACAATAGAGGTAATTAAAAAGGTAGAAAAATAAAATCATTCACAGCCATAGTGATCTATAATTATATACTATGCTAGGGACAAAATTATTACTTGTAATAATAAAGTTTGTTACACACATGATATAGTGTATATCATACTGTAGATGGCAGTTTATGCCTCATTCTCAGTCACTTACTCGCTGCAGCCAATCACTGGCTTTAGCGCCATACATGTACACAAGTGACCGCTACGGCTTGGTGGCTGATGAACAGGATGCCATCACACCAGTGGAGCGGAGGAAGATTTAGGTGGTGTGTAATACTTATCATATTTTATAACAAGTCCAATAAAAACACCTTTAATAATTCTATCAATTGACTGGTAAGATCAATAAAAACGAGTGTAAAGTGGAGCAGGTTCCTGCAGTAAGTAACTAGATTGGTACTAGATTGTAAGCTCTCACGAGCAGGGTCGTCTTATTTTGCTTTAATTATTGTATTGTTAATGTTGTTACTTATGACTTGCGTTTTGAAACTGTTAAACTGTAAAGTATGTTGGCGCTATATAAATAAAGATTATTATTATCATTATTTCAATTCTCCAAAAGCCTCTGCAATGTGGTGTGATCTTCAGGCACTGCTCCACTTTTCCGTTGCACTAGTTTTGATCGATCTCTCCCGTGATAATTCTACAACAGATCTGAAGCTGTACATGGAAAACACCACCTTGATCTCATTGTAGCAATACTTCTTGTCGTCTGGGTAAAGCAGATCAGCTACACCGAAATCTGACACTTGCACGTGATTGAGATTCTTCATGAGGACATTGCGAGCTGAGAGGTTTCTATGAACCATGCGATGTTCCTCCAAGTAGTACATGCCCTGGAGAAAGACAAACGAGAAATAACACACTTCTAATTAACTAATCATGTAAAAAGTAGAACGTGTGCAGATCAGCCGCATTATGTGTATGGCGAGCTTCACGCTAATGACAGCAACTGCAAGTGAGAATAGCAAGGCTCACCCTGGCAATCTGCACACTCCAGTTTAGCAGCAGTTGGGGCCCGATGGCACCGGTGTCCTTGTTCTGTCTGACGTACTGAAGCAATGAGCCCATGGACAGAAGCTGTGTAACCAACTGCAGCTGTGTTCCTGGACAAATGCCCAGCAGTCGTACGATACATGCATGATCCAGGCTTCCCATCGCAAGCATATGCTGTGGAGTCAGACAGCTGTTAATGAACACCCCAACATAACAAAAGAAATAGTATTTTGGTCTGCTGTCATTTGGACATGGTGTTTGTATGTTCTCCTTCTACAAGCATGGGTCACCCAAGAGAAGACCACACTTCACAAACAGATTTATCAAGACTGGCATTGGACTGGTGCTGGACTAAGAGTTAAGTATAATTACTTTGGCACATCTTTCATCTGCAGTTCCCCACTGCCACGAATGAACTCTATATTGGCCACGCTACAAAACAGCTTGATGAATTGGGACCAAACAGCTTAAAGTTAATAAAAGTTGATAACAAACTTCCAATTTAATAAGATATTTATTAAAAGTAAATTTACAGGGATCCTTGGCTTTTAGACTAAAGCTGCGTGGACTTACATCAGTGACAGCGTGGAATGTCTGACAACCGTTGCGATCTTGTATCACTTTGATGCTCACAGGGATCTTTACAGAATCGCCTTCTGGGATCCACACACCCTACAAGGGGGAAAATATATGTGAGAATCTGCTAAGAAAAGGATGTTCCAAGTGGAAGAAGCCCGGAGACAGCAGTCTTTATACAGATTCAGAATCTTCTAGGAAGAACGTGAATATATTTAAAGCATCACAGATATCATTCTGGTTAGATCCACTCATATACTGTAATAAATAGCCCTGTCTAAATCCTGTTGTGTAGACTAGCGGGACCCTGTCATTAGGTTTTACTTTTTACGTTGACACCACATTCTTCAGCTTTTTAATGTATCCATTAAATTTCTGAGAAGTCCACTATATCTCACAGACAGCTCTGTATACTTTACAAAAAAGAGGCTTTGAGGTCGAGGTCGTCCTGTGCTGAATTCTATTGAGCACCAAGCGGTCGCATCTCCAAGCGGAGCTTGGTGGCCCCTCTCTGCCTTGTACCGCTGCCCCTCCACCTATGATGGATGTGCCCAGATAGCAGAGAGCCTGCACAGCTGTGAAGCTTTGCTGGATACAGTACAGACCAAAAGTTTGGACACACATTGTAATTCAAAGATTTTTCTGTATTTTCATGACTATGAAAATTGTAGAATCACACTGAAGTCATCAAAACTATGAATTAACACATGTGGAATTATACATTACACTTTACAAAAAAGTGTGAAACAACTGAAAATATGTCTTATATTCTAGGTTCTTCAAAGTAGCCACCTTTTGCTTTGATTACTGCTTTGCGCGCAGAAAAGGTGAACGGATGGACTCTACATGCCTGGTTCCCACCGTGAAGCATGGAGGAGGTGGTGTGATGGTGTGGGGGTGCTTTGCTGGTGACACTGTTGGGGATTTATTCAAAATTGAAGGCATAGTGAACCAGCATGGCTACCACAGCATCTTGCAGCAGCATGCTATTCCATCCAGTTTGTGTTTAGTTGGACCATCATTTATTTTTCAACAGGACAATGACCCCAAACACACCTCCAGACTGTGTAAGGGCTATTTGACCAAGAAGGAGAGTGTTGGGGTGCTACGCCAGATGACCTGGCCTCCACAGTCACCAGACCTGAACCCAATCGAGATGGTTTGAGGTGAGCTGGACCGCTCACCGCTTCAATTTTGAATAAACCCCAACAGTGTCACCAGCAAAGCACCCCCACACCATCACACTACCTCCTCCATGCTTCACGGTGGGAACCAGGCATGTAGAGTCCAGCCGTTCACCTTTTCTGCGTGCAAAGCAGTAATCAAAGCAAAAGGTGGCTCATTTGAAGAACCTAGAATATAAGACATATTTTCAGTTGTTTCACACTTTTTTGTAAAGTGTAATGTATAATTCCACATGTGTTAATTCATAGTTTTGATGCCTTCAGTGTGGTTCTACAATTTTCATAGTCATGAAAATACAGAAAAATCTTTGAATAAGAAGGTGTGTCCAAACTTTGGTCTGTACTGTATATGAATCAAGTTGAAGTCGTCATTCATAAGCAGTGACTGGTTGGCTGGGCACAGTTTGGTGACCATATTGGAGCACTTGGTGCACATTAGGATAAGGCAGTGGACAAATTCAAAGTGTTTTTTTTAAACTGTCTGGGGAATATAGTAGTCTGGTATTACAAGACTGAAAAACATGGTGGCAACAGCATTCATAGGGAAAACCTGATGAAAGCTCCCCTGTAAGGATATATACCTGCACATATCACATGCAGTGAGGTTGTTCCACATATGATACCTTGTGTACGGTGCCAAATACTCCAGATCCCAGAACCTTGAGTTTCTTCAGCTCTGTGCTCTTGAAGATTCGAGCCTGCACAGTGATGTTTTTTTCTGATGGATCCAACATTTCATTACCCTGAGGAGAATATCGATAACGTTTCATTTTACGCTTTTTACATATTTTTTGTCCATCTAGTAGTGTAAAGGTCGGAGCAGACATTGGGCATTAGAGCACCACTCAGGCGTTTCTTTATTTCAGCACTGGAGTGGGGCCACTAATGTAAGTTCCCTGTACCTAGTATTATACATACCAGCCACCGTCCTCATCCGTCATCGGTGCCTCTCCGGATGGTCTTCTGCAGTATGTGACCTGCTGGAACGCTCCATAGTTTGCTGAGCGATCTGTAGATCACTACTCAATAGGCAGAACAAGGATCTCATAGACTTACGCTGAGAGCTTGTGCCCGTTATCTCCGACTTATTGTCAGTCACAAGATGGAGGATCGGGACTGGAGCAGCACCGGGAACAGCTGAAGATGGTAACTGGAGAGTATTTTACTAGCGGCAAGGAACTTACATTAGTGGCACCGCTGCAGCGCTGAAATAAATAAATGCTGCCTGGAATGGTGCTTTAAGGTACTCATGCACATCAGAAAGCTGTCATTCGTCTCTCCCACACACTGGTATATTCGGCTAAGAATATTCATGGTTTACTGCTAAGGGATGAAAACCTGTCCTGATCATGGGATGGAATGGACACTTAGATGTATGACTTGTTTCATCAGTGCGGCCTCAGCGTGTCCACCACATGGCCAGGGCTAATAAATGAAGCGAGCTGACATTGTGAAACCGTGGCAAGTTAATAATGACATTGTCTACAATTGAGTTGTACAGAGCACAATCTATATTTGCAGACATAAACCTATTTGTTCAGTGCGGACTCCTGGTCTACGCAAAGTAAAGTCATCCCTTCTAGTGTTCTTGTAGATGACTAGCATTGCAAAATAAAATCTAAATGTCACGGGCACTGCTACCGAATGGCACTTACGTCTCCTCTCTCCAGATAGCGTCTCATGGCTCGCTTCTTTCGGATTCTCAGCCCCCTCCAGTATAATAGTGTTAGGAGACAGCAGCAGCACAGAACAAATATGGACACTACCACTGCCCCTGCCACCATCGCCTGGGTTTTACTGGAAAGAAAAGAGAACACATTTTAGTTTTTGTTAACTAAAGTATTAAACTGTGGGGCAATGATAGCACCAAGTAACTGGCACTGGTTTACCCTGATTCCTGCAAGTAAAACAGAGACCAAGCAAAGAAAAGGGAAAGCTACATATAAAAGTGGTACAATAGCAACAAAAACTAATAATATGCATTTCAATAAATAGTAACATATTATTATGGGCATAAAAAAGCCCAGAAACCCAGAGTGTATTTAAACCATAATTAATCTTTACTATTAAACATACAATTGACAAGTTAAAAACATAGTGCTGCTATGTAAATGCGAGGAAATACTTGTATACCATCCAAGAAAATAAACAGTTGTGTGAAAAAAGTGTTTGTCCCCTTCCTGATTTCCTCTTTTGCTTGTTTGTCACACTTAAATGTTTCAGATCACAAAACAAATTTAAATATTAGACAAAGATAAACACAAAATGCAGTTATTAAATGGTGTGTTTTATGGAGCAAGTACATGTCTCCTTTTTCAAAAGTGCATTTACTCTGTGATTATACCCCAACATGTCGATCAGTTTTCTAGCATAAAATGTATACCTAAAATATAAACAATTTCACATTAGTAAACATCTGAGGGAATTAATATTTCTGGTTATGAATTTGTAAACTCCTATTATGGCTCTGTACAACTCATTACATAAGCAGAGCAAAAGTGTGCACATGCACAGGACATTACCAGCCACTAGAGGGCAGCACACTACTCTTCTGGATTCCTCTAACCTGCAAGAATGTGCAATACTCTGTACAGTAATTAGTCAGAGACCTGATGATTGTAATGTGTGGAAGGAATAAAGACGATCTGTTAACACTAATAATTATGTCAGCTGAAAAGAGCAAATGTAGTACCCACAGTGCCCGCTAAGGCTCACTATTAGGGCTCGTACACACAACCAGATTTTCAGTCCAAATGCTGCCAGTGGAAAAATGGACTGCACTCAGATCAATGTTATTAAATGGGGCAGTGCAAGTGTGCGATTTCTTACCCTGACTCAGTGTGCGAAAAAAAAATCACAGGAGGCACTAGCTTCTCCCGTATATAGGATGAGACTGTAGGTGTGCAAAAAAAAATTAATGCCATATGGAGCCACAGTATATCATCTTATTTTTAATGATTTGTTGCAAATCTGTAGCATAGGAAATTGTAAATTGACTAGTAAATGATTAATAGCTGTTGAGTAAAAAAAACAAAGGATTGCACACATATGTATTTAGGTAATTTTACCCTGTGTAGTTGAACCTGCAGTTAGTTTCTATGTGGTGTGCGTTTGCGTCACAAGTGCATAGGGCATTGTATAGAAGCTGGATATATGTTGGTTTGTATGAACTACCAAGTTACTGTCATATGGATTAACACTCAGAGCATATGGTTTTTATGGGTTGCACTGCCAGATCTGGCCTACTCTTTTCTCATGCCGATTCTGCAGCATGCTGCGTGTGGCTACGGAATTGGGATCACGCTCACCCATACAAGTCTATGGGTGCGTGTAAAACATGGGATGACATCTGAGTGCAGTCCGACATCCGCGGATACAGACAATGGAGAAGATGGAGAAATTAAGTTCTCCATCTTCTCCACCCCTGTGCTGCCATTCTCCCATATAAGAGAATCACACTAAGATGGCTCTCGGATCACACTAAACAGAGGCCTGATTCTTTTGCATGAGAGAACCATCGCTCACGTGACTCCGGCCTTAGAATGGATGCGGCTATCATGTGAATGCATCTTGTACTATGTACTGAGTCGGATGACCTGGATGGCAATGGGACTGAGCAAAATGATGTATAACAGCATTATTAAAAATATAATTGTCAGAAATATCAGTGTATATTCTATATGTGAGGTGCAGACTGTGTAATAAAACATTATAATAACTGGGCATTAATCAGAGTCACTAATCCCAGTACCCATGCCCCCATGCTCCTGCTGCACGATGAGCTGCGTGACATTACTCCACGTGGGCTGCTTCATCTGCTTTGATGGGAACCCGATTTTTAGGAGTAACCCGTGAGCACTTTAACGTCAGGTAGCAGTAGTCAAGATGTTTCACTGAGGAAAGCAATCATGTTTGAGGAGATAATTGCAGTGATGTCATATGATGAGTAATGTTCCGATGCCGGTGGCAGAAGCAGCGTGGTAGCGGCAGGAAGGGTGTAAGGCACAGGTAGTTTCTCCTAATTCCTGCCCTGCCATGCCGAGTTTTGGAATCGGCTCCTGCTAATCATGAAGCATGTCACATGCTGGATCCTCATACAAGGAACACAAGATGATTGTTCTCACAGTTCCTCTCACCGACTGGTACTCGTATTAAAGGTGAAAGGAATTCAGCCAAAAATCGTCATTTCTCTTTATCCCACATGGTTGGAAATACCAGGTCAATTTCAACAATGTTGGCACATTAATACTTCATTGTTCTATATGTATAACTGCGGGTTATCCCTGTTCTGCTTCTGCTTTTATCACTGGTTGTAGTAACAGTTTGTGTGCTAGATAAAATATAATAACTCTATAATTTCTTTACACATATGCTTCTTATTATCGGTTTATTTACAAGGAATGTGTCATCAGAAAGTGACCTACGGTAATGCTATTTAGAAAGCTCTTGAATTCTTGCAGTTTTCTCTGACCACTAAACCCCATAATATGCTGACACTTTGTACAGATCACTTTTCATCATTACTATCACATGAAGAATTACAATAAAAGATATCTCCTATACACAGATAGCACAGGATCCACCATTCATAATAGCTGATGTTCACAGCTCACACCCTCCCACTCCCTGCACAATCCCAGGAATAAGGGTGCTAGGTCCCTTTTATTAAGGAAGAGGCTTCTGTATAAGGCCTGTCACTCTCCTTAGAAAACAATGACGATAAGGAGACAGTCTGCTATTTATTCACATATGGTGGATAAAGCCATAAAACATAATCAGCGGAAACCTCAATTTAACATTTAAATATTCCTTATTTTTAATATAGGCGGATATGGCTAGAAATATGGCCAGAATCCCTTCTCTGGTGTTTTCCAGGATGAATACAATGAAATTCTGTTAAAGATGAGAAACAAATGCCATTTCGTAGGTTTACCTTTCAGCTGCACGAGAACAATGTTATTGCAGTCCTGTATGTCTGGACCTACACACCTGTCAAAAAGGAAGACTGCATTACTTCAGATCATATATATGCCATAAAGACAGACTGACTGCATTACGTGACACAAATGAAAGACCAGACTAAAACTGCATTAACTATAGTGCAAAACATTATTAATAAATGTGTCCCACATCAGTTTAAATATTATTTTTGGATAAAATGCATCAAAAATAGACATAATATATTGATACATGTGGGTATATGTGTTTATTTTTTCCTATTTTGCCTGATTCAGTTGGGACCGAGACAACAGATACCGGCCAGTGTTATTATTACTGGATCTGTAATGCAAAGTGTCTGTACTACTTCACAAATAAAACCGCTTTACGCCATTTGTCCAACCAAATTAGATTCCATGTATCTGCCGCACAACCGTAAAATTAATGTTGGGCATCAGTGACATAGTTAAAGTGACTATTTCATGTCCATTCAGTCAACTAGATATTTATTGGAATCATGAATGGGCTGATGATTGAGATAACTCCAAAACTATATGCCTAAATGAAATATCATGAAGAAGGTGACCTTACCCTCTGTACAGTTTTCATGGCAGGGCAGGCAGATCTTATTCCCACCGGGGTACTTGTAGATTGGTCCTTTTTCTCCCATGACCCCATTAGGACATCTATCCATACAATGTAGCCCATCTCGGTAGTTGGCACACTGCATGCACGAGTCCGCGCCCTGGCAGAAGGAAGATTATCATTTGGAGCAGACATAAAAGGTGGAAGTAATATTGTAATGAAGGGTGGGAGCAGCAGCTGTGATTTACCGTGCCGTTGCAGGTCAGTGATCCTTCCAGCCGCTGACATTCCGGGTGGCAGAGCAAGCAAACACCATCCTTGGCAAACTCCCTGCTCTCTCTATACAAAGAAGTAATAAAAAGCTGTTACCGTAAAGAACCAGACAATGCCGTCCATTGACATAACTTCATGCTGAATAGAAATAAATGTAATTACCCCTGAAATAGGTTACAGTGTGGTACACAGATCCCATCTCGACTAAAGTTTCTGCACGACAGGCACTGTTCAGGTCCGGGGCCCCAGCAGCCCTTGTCAGAACATAGCGGGTCACATACTTTCCCTTCATTGACTGCAGAGATAAAATAACTCTATGAGATCTCTTTGGAATGATTGCATCGTCTTTCCATCTGTACTTTTTATATTAATCTCATCAATGAATGTTCTAAAACCGTCCATGAGTTTGTAGATTGAAATGAATCAGGTCAATATGCCTTCCTCCGGTGAAGATGCGTGTAGTGTACTCCCTAATATTCTGCAAGTGAGAAAACTGAATGTGAAGCAATAAAATAAGTGATCAAGTGGGAAAAGACACTTATTGAAGGAATAGGCCTCCCACTTACATGAAAGCATTGAGACTACACATATGGTAGTGAGAATGTTAAAATGGTCACTTTGATCAGATCCTATTAATCTGATCTCACATGCATCAAAGCCTTTAAAGGGAGTCTGTCACCCCAAAGTGACGGTATACACAAGGCACGTAGGCTTGTAGATATAGATGCTGTACAATTTGTATCTTTAGGTTATAATTGCCGTCTCTGTTCTCCTTACACATACTCCATACATAAATGCTCAGTGAACCCTTGGTGTGGCTTAAGAGCTAAGCGCACCATCCTGCCAGCTGGATTCCATATTCCTGCCTCCCTCATTGGCGATTGACAGCAATGGTTTTCCTGGAGTGAGCACTGTCTGCAGAGAAAGTTCAGACAAGCCAGGTAGGGTTATGAAAACCAATTCACTGGGTTTTTTGGCCACACCAAAGGTGCACTGCGCATCCTAATTAGGATATATGACTAAACTTCAGTTTCAGCAGAATGCAGAAGTGAATTAGAATACTAAAAGTGTGATTTTTAAAAAGATTATATCTCCTACAAGGCTTTGTGCTTTGGCTAACAGCCTCCCTTTAAAGAGAATCTGTCACCAGGGATTTGCTATGTTGTCTGAGAGCAGAATGATGTAGGGGCAGAGACCCTGATTCCAGTGAGGTATCCCTTACTAGACTGGTTGGTGCAGTTTTTCCCTGTTCTTTCTGCTGCAGATCTAGCAGTTCTCTGAATACTGAGCTCTGTATAACACTGCCCACACCACTGATTGGTAGCTTTCTGTGTACACTGTGTAAAGGCATAAAAGCTGCCAATCACAATCAGTGATTGGGGCAGGGATACATAGAGCAAGAGGACTACCATGGCAAGAGACAACATGTCTATTAGTGATAATCTTCTGGTGATAAAACATTGATTTTATTAACACAGCCTAGTAAGTGACACATCGCTGGAATCAGGATTTCTGTCCCTACATTATGCTGTTCTTATGTTACACAGCAAATACCTGATGATAGATTCCTTGAAGATACAACAACCATAATTGTTATAATAGGAATGTACAATTCCTTGAAAAAGTATTCATATCCAGTGAACTTTTCCACATTTTCTTCACATTACACCCACAAACTTAAGTGTATTTTATTGGGATTTTATGTGACATACCAACAAAAAATAGTAAGTAAAAAGTATTCATACCCCATCAGCTTGACACTAACTAAAAAGAGGTGTAAATTTAAGACTAGATAATCTTAAAATGAAACACATTTATCAAGCAGTATGAACGACTATGATAATTCTGGCGCATTTTAAGACTGTCTAATCTAAGCTTGCACTTTCTAAGAATTGGACATTATTGATAAATCTTCCCCATTGTCCCTATTAATATATCTTTACTATTCTTATACTGTATTATTAAGAAATAAAAGTCAGAATGGAAGGAATTACCACAATCACTGGGAGACTTGTTATTCTTGATATCAAAGTTCTGCCGTTTAGTTGGAGATAAGTATTTCCAGTTAATGGTGTTATAATAGCAAAGATTCTCATTTTCTGCAATATAAACCTTGCCGGCACTGATATCACGCAGTGAACGAAACCCCAGAGACGTCACATTGCTGTTCTTCATCACAAGAAGTGACACCCCACGTCTGTAACATATCATTGAGAGATCAGGTCTCTTGTCGAAAACACAAGATAAGTAAAACACAATATGGAGAAGTAATATGGATATAGATTACCAACATTTCGACAGCAATGTGCACATATAACTCCTTATCTATACCATAAATCAGTACTGAGAGTTTACCGATAAGCCACTGGCAGTGTGCAATGATATATACCACGCTGAAAAGCAGCAATTCTTCACCGATGTCTAGGAAATGCAATTAGTGATGAGCGCGAGTGCTCGCTCCTCGAGTTTTCCTAGGGTGCTCAGGTATGCACTGAGTATCGCGGGTGATCGAGTGACATGTTCAAGTCCCCATGGCCACATGTTTCACGGCTGTTAGACAGCCACAAAACAGGTGGGGATTGCCCGTGTTTGTCAACCGCGAAACATGAAGCCGTGGGGACTCAAATATGTCACTTGAGCACCCACAATACTCTGCGCTTACTCTAGAACAGGAGTCCCCAATTTGTGGCTTGGGAGCCACAGGTGGCTCACGGGAGTGTGAAATGTGGCTCCCACCTGTCTGCCCACTTGGTGCATTAGAATCAGGTCTGGCAAATAGTTATGAAGAGCAGGTCACAAGATGGTGACTTTTGAAGATCTGGATGTGCATGCACTTGATCATGAGGGTGGAGAGAAAATATGGTAAGCTGAAAATAGGATGATCCTGCCAGATATTGAGGGGTGCTTGAAAATGGATACGACAGTGTGGTGGGATTGCTTGATGCGAAAATACTGAATAGTGGTAATGTGGAAACTCCTGGTGGCAGGTATGCTGCCTATAAGGCAGGGTGATACAGAGGACCAGTGTGGTTTCTGTGGGGGAAGGAAGCTTTGGCTGTCATCATACCAGTAATGGGGGGCTCTGGGTGTCACTACTCGGAGGGCTCTGGATGTAGCTCTCAACCATCTGTCAGAGTTGAAGGTGGCACTTAGGTTTAGAAATGTCGGGGACCACGCTCTAGAAAGTCTGATGCATTTAGTTTCCATATATCGTAGAAGACAAGATACTCACATTAGACTTCGACCACCAATGGTAGTGAGGCTGGAAAAGACACTGAAGTCATTCATATGTTTTGGCCACGACTGAATGTTCAGGTACCCTAAAGTGATATTTGTCATTAGTTTTAGAACAAGACATTATTATTAATCTAAAGTTTCAGTAGCCTTCCTTCTACCTGTTATTTCTTGTACGGTCTTGAAGACGTTCAGCTTGTTAGGGTCCAGAGCAGTAATATTCATAAACTCATCCCTAGAATTATACAATAATCAGGAAAAAAAATTAAAAAATATACCTTCAATGGGTCTTGCGCTTCTGCTAATGTAAATGTAAATACTAAATATCATTTTTTGTCTTACCCATCTAGTCCAATAGTAAGAAAGTCCAAATTTCCCAAGATCTTGGTGCAATTAATGAATCTATCAATGTTACTAGAGTCCACAGTCTGGTATTTACCACCGGTTCCTTCACATGCTGGAAAGAAATAGAGGAAATAGAAAGGTAAACTAGAAGAATTCACTACCAAGTCACAGTCGTGTTAGTGTAATATTCCAGTCCAGTATACCAGAAGAGATTTCTTCCTTTTATTATTTCCATATTATTTGCATTAAATTATTAAAATAAAAAGGATCCAGAACATCGTGACATGCATTACTAGCTAACAACTGCTACAATAATCTGGTAAAGGCAATGACAAAGCACACAGCATTTCATCTCTACATTATCTTCATGTCCCCAATGTGACACCACAGTTACCTTTTGGACAAAGTCCTGAACATGGCTCGCACATCTTGACTCCATTTTTTGTCACTTCCATCTTGTTGCTGGGGCATGCACGGACACAGGAGTTCTGGTCGATCACAAAATTAACTAAATATAAAAATAAAACAATATAAGTACAGGATCCATATATAACTGGACAAATAATACTAATATGTCAGCTACAAATGAAAGGAAACCTTGTGCACTTTATTCTTTTTTTAGCAGTATGAATGGTGGGTCTGACTGTCAGGCTAAACATGTTGCATTTATGAATACAACGGGTCATGTATGAGGACAGCAGTCATGTATGAAGACAGCAGGTCATGTATGAGGACAGCAGGTCATGTATGAAATGCAGTCATGTATGAAGGCAGGTCATGTATGAGGACAGCAGGTCATGTATGACAGCAGGTCATAGCAGGTCATGATGAGGATAGCAGGTCATGTTGAGATAGAGGTATGTAGAGACAGCAGTCATGTATGAAATAGCAGGTCATGTATGAGGAAGGCAGGTCATGTAATGAGGATAGCAGGTCATGTATGAGGACAGCAGGTCATGTATGAGGACAGCAGGTCATGTAATGAGGAATACAGGTCATGTATGAGGAAGCAGGTCATGTATGAGGAAGCAGGTCATGTATGAGGACAGCAGGTCATGTAATGAGGACAGCAGGTCATGAAGAGGATAGCAGGTCATGTATGAGGACAGCAGGTCATGTATGAGGACAGCAGGTCATGTATGAGGACAGCAGGTCATGTAAAGGAAGCAGGTCATGTAGAGGAAGCAGGTCATGTATGAGGATAGCAGGTTATGTATGAGGACAGCAGGTTATGAAAGAGGACAGCAGGTCATGTAAAGGATACAGGTCATGTATGAGGACAGCAGGTCATGTATGAGGACAGCAGGTCATGTATGAGGACAGCAGGTCATGTAAGAGGACAGCAGGTCATGTATGAGGATAGCAGGTCATGTATGAGGACAGCAGGTCATGTATGAGGACAGCAGGTCATGTATGAGGACAGCAGGTCATGTAATGAGGATTAGCAGGTCATGTATGAGGACAGCAGGTCATGTATGAGGAAGCAGGTCATGTATGAGGACAGCAGGTCATGTAATGAGGGACAGCAGGTCATGTAGAGGATAGCAGGTCATGTATGAGGATAGCAGGTTCATGTATGAGGACAGCAGGTCATGTAATGAGGACAGCAGGTCATGTAATGAGGATAGCAGGTCATGTATGAGGATAGCAGGTATGTATGAGGAAGCAGGTCATGAATGAGGACAGCAGGTCATGTATGAGGAAGGCAGGTCATGTATGAGGACAGCAGGTCATGTATGAGGACAGCAGGTCATGTATGAGGACAGCAGGTCATGTATGAGGATAGCAGGTCATGTATGAGGACAGCAGGTCATGTATGAGGATAGCAGGTCATGTATGAGGATAGCAGGTCATGTATGAGGATAGCAGGTCATGTATGAGGACAGCAGGTCATGTATGAGGACAGCAGGTCATGTATGAGGACAGCAGGTCATGTAAGAGGGACAGCAGGTCATGTAGAGGAAGCAGGTCATGTATGAGGATAGCAGGTCATGAATGAGGATAGAAGGTCATGTATGAGGACAGCAGGTCATGTATGAGGAAGCAGGTCATGTATGAGGATAGCAGGTCATGTATGAGGACAGCAGGTCATGTATGAGGATAGCAGAGGTCATGTATGAGGATAGCAGGTCATGTATGAGGACAGCAGGTCAGGTGTGAGGACAGCAGGTCATGTATGAGGACTGCAGGTCATGTATGAGGACAGCAGGTCAGGTATGAGGAGCTGCTGAGAAGATACACATTTACAAGTTAATATTTACTGAGAGGGGTCAGTTTTGCTCATTGAAGCTGGTGGTCCATACTGGCTCTTATCACTGATATTTATTAGGGAGTCTGGAGGACTTTCTAATGAATAATTACAGTGGGAAACTTAACTTTTTTTACCCCCCAACCTCCCACTTTTATTAGCAGGACATTCAGTTTATCTTTCCCGTGACTATCCATATCAAGTTAATTATCAGGGTCAGACATTACTATTTTCATCTGCCTATACTTACGGGGGCAGTTCTTCACACATGATCCTCCATACTGAAATTTGGCGTCAGGGCCATGTTCCATTTGACCGGTCAGAGAGTTGTAAATCAGCTGAGAACATCGTGAGACACAGGTTCCATTATCATTGAAGTTCCGACATGACTGTATGGGACAGACGACGGTTACCATTATGGCAAATTGCTGAACTTAGAACATAAAAAATGCCGATAGTATGATGCACGGAGAATTACTTACAAAGCACTGAGTGTTTAGGGAACCTGTGCAGCCCCCAGCACACTCATCATGGCAGCATTCAGTGGGGGTCTGTCCATAGCAGCGGCCATTGCACTGCTCTGCGCAGATGTTCTTCGTCACTGCAGGAAAAGATACTTAGATTGTATATTTCATGATCATTTAGTGTATGTTATCATTTACATATTAAAGTACATGCAACTTCTGTATGGGTTCATTTTTGTGTTTGGAATCCCTATAGTTGCTAGAAAAACTATGTGAACCCCTTAGAAGTCCCTGTATTTCTTTATTGAATGCTAATAAAGTCTGATTGTTATCTAAGTCTCAATTCTAGAGAAATGCAGTGTAACTCAACTAATAACATACAAACAAGTGGGAGTAAATGTTAGTAATTTCAGTGGGTTCACTTACTTTTTCTTGTTACTGCATGTGGGTAAACTAATATAGATGACAGTCCTATGTGACCACTATTGTAATGCTGTCAGGACTGTTCCATATTACTGTACATATATCCTTTTAGGTGACACCATTGTGCACTAGTGGCACTAGTTTATATGCACCACTGTTTGGGCACTTTGTGAAAATGCTGTGTAGACCATTTACCAAGTCTACCAAAGGCACCGCAGTGGCATTATTGCTCTGCAGTCATAGACATATTCATGTTTTCCTAGTGTTTTTGAGTTCTAGAGCCCCATGTTTCAATAAATGCATGTTTGCAAACACTATATCAGTCTCCAAAATATTTCTTCTTTTGAGATTTTGCAACACAGGGGTTAAAGGCTCCTGCTAGCTTAGCTTCCTTCCAAAATAATTGCATTAAAACAAAAAAATAACATTATTATTTATTATTAGCGTCAGAAGATAGGCAGGAGTGATCATTGTTTGCCACTATGTTCTGATACCAGTAAAGAATTATTTTTTGGATACAGGCAATACACTCTTTTTTTGGATGATAAAGTATTTAGGAGAATATATCAATAAATCAGGCTTCTTTAATATCTGACAGGTACAGTATTAATTCCTATGATGTCAACAAACAAATGGAGCTTTTATTTAGTGACCATGAGAGGCGTTCAGATATATGGATGTTATTATGGTGATGGAAGCAAGTAAACCATATATAAATATATAAGTATATTTTTTATAAATGTTCTTTTATCTTTTGGGGGAAAAATTTAGCATTATTGTCACCATCAGATAAGAATTTAAAGGTAAAGACTCACATTTCTGACAGTCGTCTTCTCCTGGCCCCCAACACTTCTCAGTACAAGACGGATGACAAGGTTTACCTGCAACAGACAACAAAGGTTCAGTCCCCAAAAGAAAACATAGAGTGAAGGTTAAATTATGTATCTAAAAAAGGGGATATATATATATATATACTTTACATATACACACACTTATCACTCTGTCGATACATGGAATCAAGAAATTTGAGATTCATGTAAGATGCACAGTAAATCGCCGGGGTCCTCGCTACTTATATGTAAGTTGAAGGGTCTTCCTTTAAGTTGCATTAATCCACGGACCCAACATTGTTTTGTTTTTCAGCGCATCCCAAAGATTGAGACCGAGAACTCGGGATACCATTGACCATTTGAATATGTGATAGTCTGATGATGCACAAATTATTTCTGTAACAGGGGGATTCACATATGTCACATTTCACCCAAATTTCACTGTGGAGTCTGCGCCTACAGCCGTATGAAATCCATATCCCATGCATGTGAGGGGAAGGGGGATACAATCAGTTCACACACAACAGAAAACTTTCTGAAGAAACAGTCATCGGATTCTAATCAGCATCGGAGTGGTTACAACACTTAAAATCCGCTCCATACATCCGAATGAGCGACTATGTCCAAACCTCACATATTAGTGACAACATATGTCATGTGTGATCATATTCTTAGCTCGTAAAATCAGAGATGTGTCCGCCGTCAGCACAAAATACATAAAGGACCGGCAGCCATGTGTAGATTAGTCCAGCCAAGAAAACGAGCAAGCTTGATGCCTGTCCTATAATACCTGGAACATCTGATAGATCTACTGGCCTGGAGTAATGGACAGGGCCTAACATTCCTTACCCTGTCCCTAAACTACACAGTCTACACACCGCACAGACCGCCTCACTAACCAGCTGGTGTCAGTGACACTTTTTAGGGTTTATTACTTTGTTTTAATAATAATAAAAAAAAAGTCTCTTGTGCGTCTCGTAAAGTGTTTGTATTAAAGCAGAAATACAACTGGCCTCAAGAAACAGGATAAGGATGGCAGAAGTTTTGCCAAAGCAGGGTTTATCTTGGCACCCACATGGCATGAGCTAATATTTGTTAAAAGGGTTTGTAGAGCTGAACTATATGGCACCTAAAACACATTTGTGACTGTCACCGCAGACATATATGCCAATGTGCGTAAATGGACAGTGAAAACCTATCATGAGCACAGACAAAAATAAAGATACCAGGCAACAATAAGCAATAAGCGCTGGTACAGGGGTAACTACAGAATACGCTGCAGAGAGTATAGAAGAAATGCTTATGTAGGATCCAGCGCTAATAACAATGTACTAAGCCACTGCAAACACTTAAGATTGAGAAACCATTTGAAGCATTCCAGGAAAAATAGTCACTGATAAACTCTAAGACAAATGCTACGGTCTTCACAATATAACCGCAGAAGACGTACAAAGGTTAAACGGGTTGCCCAGGTGGGTAAAAGAAGAAATCTGTTGAAATAATATAATAAGGATTATTTATCTATTCAAACACCCAAAAAAAGGGTGCCATTACTACGTTGATCCATGCCAGTCCTGCAGCATTGATGTCACCTTCATTGTTCACGTGACCACTGCAGCCAAACACTGGCCTCAGCGGTAATGTTTATATGTATGCCAACAGACTGCTCAGTGATTGACTGCAGTGGTCAAGTGAACGATGAATGTGACGTCATAACTGCAGGAATGGCAGGGACCATGGGAGTTTTGAGGATCTGAATTGGTGAGCAAAGCTTATTTGATTATTAAAAGCTCTTTTTAAAAAATTGAAATACAAGGGTAGCTTTTCTGTATCCCCGCAGTTAGGGCTCATTCTGACTTTTTTTTGTTTTTTGCACGAATTTCATTGGAATGTCCTCCAAGTTTTATCAGACTTTGATTTATCTGAGCTTTATTAGATTTTCTGATATAAGAAAAAAATATGTTCTCCACTTTCTCCAATCTAGCAGTCCAGGAAAAACGGACAGCACGGTCCAAGTGCTGTTCGATTGTTTTCTCTGACCCATAGACTTACATTGCTGAGTATGATCCAACATTCAGATCAATATCAGACTTATCTCCATGATTTTGCATGAACCACTCGGTCAGCAAAAAAAATTAGACATGTGAGCAGCCCCATAGGTTATACTGGGTTCAAGTTCTATTCGTGAAAAATATAAAAGAAGAACTTCTATGTGAAAAATACACGACTAATTGAGCCCTTACTGTTATGGCTTTCATAATGGACATGTCACCTGTTAAAGTGCTTGTCTGATAAATAAAACTCAAGGCCATATGCCTTATTATTACACATGGACTTCTTAGAGGGTCATCTCTAGGAACCATGCAGCATTATGTACTATTTACTCCAATTAAATCTTTATAATTAGATATCGGACATTCCGAATCCTTAGAGCTGATGTTACTGTGACCTGTATGGGTTCCTTAAGGCTTATGTTTCTGACAATGATTAGTTAATTAGTTTGCAGGTTATTACAGGACCCATTCTTTGTAATATCTTTAGGAAGTCGTAAATGACAGTGTTACGCTGTGACAATGGTTACAGTGCTGACACCAGCCATTGTATATGGTCTCTGTACATGGTCTAGTGTCAGTCACTTTCCGGTTTCCTATATACTCAGAGTAAACCAATGCTCCAGGTCATTGAGGATGAGGTCTGTTCTTTGTAGTAATGGTATTCTTTTTATGTTCATACTGTGATAATGAGCACCTTTGCCTATGTTTTTGATAAATAGGATCTGACTGTCACCAGGTCATAGTCATAGTGGCCAGTGTTTGCTCTCATGTTATACCTGCCGCTCATCTCAATACCTTTTTTTTGTGTCTTTTAAATCTGCCATGCAGATCTAGTAATATGGGCCCTTTCTATTTAGTAGTAATTTTTATGGTCTTTACCAAAGAATAAGAACGCTAACCAGCTCACCGGTTTGTAGAAGCACGGATCCTCCGCTTGATCAAACGTGAAGATACATGAGAAAATGAAGGAAAAAGGGATCCAGCTTCAATAAAATCTTCATCTTTATTGATTCATAAAAACATGAATAATGGCATGCTCCTGGACAAGCTCAGGACAAGGCTACGCGTTTCGATCACAGGGATCTTTATCACAGCTGACATATTCAGACAAAGGCACATATTTAAGACAAAGGAAGACCAATCACGATCAGAAAAAATGTCATGTGATTTTTGACAAGTCCTTTAACAATTTTCACATAACGAATAAAGAAAAAAAAAAAACAATATTTGCACAAATAAAATCAATGCAAAGAAATAAAATTAATAATGGAACATCAATTCGTTTCTTTTGTTGAGACCAAATGGATGTCTGGTATGTAGATTAAAGATCCAGAAAGCTTCACGTGTGAGGAGTCGCTGACGTGCATCTCCACCTCGGGCAGACAGGTTAACACTTTCAATACCTGTGACTTGGAAGGAAGAAACATTGCGAGCATGCTGAAAAATAAAATGTTTAGCAGCAGCAGAAATATTGCGATTCGAAGAAACATTCTTTACATCCTGCAAATGTTCAGCGATCCTGATTTTTAGTTTCCTAGTAGTGCAGCCTATATAAGATAAATTGCAAGTAGTGCACATAATTTTATATACCACATAGCATGAATTACAATTGATATATTTGTTAATGGTATAAATCGCAGTGCTGTCATTGTTTTCAAAGGTTTTCGTTACACAAACATATTTGCAAAGTGCACATCTATTGTGGCCACATTTATAAAAACCTTTATGTTCTAACCACGATGTTTTATGAGAAGAGAAATTATTACTGAACATGCTTGGAGAAACTTTGTTACCAATAGATGGCGCTTTCCTTGAAACAACATTAATACCTGATGAAAGAATGTCAGCAAGAGAGGGATCTTCATATAAAATAGGCAGCGATCTCAAAATGATTTTTTTGATGTCCCCAAATTGAGGACTATATTGAGCACAAAAATATGGTTTCACTGCAAGATAATTTTTTTGTTGTCGCCCTCCACTAATGAGATCCTCTCTGTTTTTATTACTTACAATTGTTTGTGCTCTTTTTAATGACCATTAAAATAGGCTCTTCATATAAAATAGGCAGCGATCTCAAAATGAAGAATATACTTGGTTATGTTGTGATGTGACTTCTTTATATACCTGTATACCTTACAATGTTGCCATGACAGCGCTGCAGTTTGTCTTAACGAAATTCAGTAATTATTCCCAGGATCTCATTAATTATATTTTACAAGTTATTCAATTTTTATTAACCCACAATTTTTTCTCATTTGACAATAAATTTTTTTTACAAAAATCTGGCGTGGCGATGGGTGCGAAATTCGCGCCATCCCTAGCTAATCTTGTTATGTCATATTGGGAATATTTTTTATTTTTTCAGCTACTAATCCATTTATTGACTCGATTGCTTGGTATGGTAGATATATTGATGATTTACTCATCATTTGGAGTGGTGATGTACCTGCCATATCCGGATTTATTGATTATATCAATTCTAATTCATTCAACATACATTTTACTCATAAATTTCATCATAACAAAATTTCTTTTTTGGATCTTGATTTATATGGGGTACATGACTCTGTTATTATTACTAAAACGTTCAGCAAACTTTGTGCTGGTAATTCTATCTTGCATGCAGCAAGCAGTCACCCCAAACATACTATTAAATCGATTCCTTTGGGTGAATATACCAGAATTTTGAGAAACTGCAGCGATCCTACAGCTTTGGAAACGGAATTTAATTGTGTGGATACAAAATTAAAAAACAGAAATTATCCTAAATGGTCATTAAAAAGAGCACGAACAATTGTAAGTAATAAAAACAGAGAGGATCTCATTAGTGGAGGGCGACAACAAAAAAATGATCTTGCAGTGAAACCATATTTTTGTGCTCAATATAGTCCTCAATTTGGGGACATCAAAAAAATCATTTTGAGATCGCTGCCTATTTTATATGAAGATCCCTCTCTTGCTGACATTCTTTCATCAGGTATTAATGTTGTTTCAAGGAAAGCGCCATCTATTGGTAACAAAGTTTCTCCAAGCATGTTCAGTAATAATTTCTCTTCTCATAAAACATCGTGGTTAGAACATAAAGGTTTTTATAAATGTGGCCACAATAGATGTGCACTTTGCAAATATGTTTGTGTAACGAAAACCTTTGAAAACAATGACAGCACTGCGATTTATACCATTAACAAATATATCAATTGTAATTCATGCTATGTGGTATATAAAATTATGTGCACTACTTGCAATTTATCTTATATAGGCTGCACTACTAGGAAACTAAAAATCAGGATCGCTGAACATTTGCAGGATGTAAAGAATGTTTCTTCGAATCGCAATATTTCTGCTGCTGCTAAACATTTTATTTTTCAGCATGCTCGCAATGTTTCTTCCTTCCAAGTCACAGGTATTGAAAGTGTTAACCTGTCTGCCCGAGGTGGAGATGCACGTCAGCGACTCCTCACACGTGAAGCTTTCTGGATCTTTAATCTACATACCAGACATCCATTTGGTCTCAACAAAAGAAACGAATTGATGTTCCATTATTAATTTTATTTCTTTGCATTGATTTTATTTGTGCAAATATTGTTTTTTTTTTTTTTTTCTTTATTCGTTATGTGAAAATTGTTAAAGGACTTGTCAAAAATCACATGACATTTTTTCTGATCGTGATTGGTCTTCCTTTGTCTTAAATATGTGCCTTTGTCTGAATATGTCAGCTGTGATAAAGATCCCTGTGATCGAAACGCGTAGCCTTGTCCTGAGCTTGTCCAGGAGCATGCCATTATTCATGTTTTTATGAATCAATAAAGATGAAGATTTTATTGAAGCTGGATCCCTTTTTCCTTCATTTTTCTCTTTACCAAAGAAACCTGTGAGCAATGTCCCCTCATAAAGATCATAAAAATTATTACTAAATAAAAAAGAGAGTAGTGGGACTAAAATAAGAGCCAAAATGCATTACTTTGTCCTGGTGACAGGTCCTCCTTAATGAATAGCTCAACATAGCATAAAAGAACTTTACTGAAAATCAGTGTGAAAACTATGGCATCTAAATATAGGTAAGTTAGTTAAAGGGAACCTGTCAGCACTTTTTTGGGCTACCAGCTAAAAATATAATTTAATTTAGTGTCACCTATGCATTACACAACTACTTCTGAAACCCCCTGACTCCCCATCAATATATACCTTTTTTATTCCTCCCACGCTGTATGGTAATCTGTTCTGTCCAGTCTGATGGGCGTTGCTTAGTTTCTGTCTCTCACCCCCCTCGGCTTGTTGTAAGTAGAGTTGAGAGAAACAGGTCGTTCATTTTCAAAAGTTGCCGATTTTCGCCAAAGTCGGGTTTCATGAAACGAAACCCGACCGTGGAGTGAGTTCGGTCACGTGTTCAGCGACCATTTTGCTGGAGTCGGTTTTCCCCTACACTTTAAGCGCCTTTTCTCGGCCAATGAGCAAGGACGCAGGCTGTGGGCAACAGGATGACATAGCCAGCGGCCAGGACCATCTTAGAGAAGGGCATTGCAGCGATTGGCTGGCTTTCAGTGGCGTCACAGTGCATATAAAATCCCTCAGCGCCGACTGCCATTTTACATCTGCCAAACTCAGTGTAGGGGAAGGTTGCTGGCGGTGCGTCTGAGCAGGGAGAGCATTAGGCAGGGCCTAAAAAAAAAAATTACTTTCTGCTGATAGCGATTAGCTGTACAGTGACTGTGCAGTGAGAGGGGAGGATTTTGCTGTGTGCAGCAATGCTGGTTCTTAGGCTGCCTGCCAGTGACGCTGTAGAAATTGCTTGTGTCGAGCATCAGATTTGATTAGTAGGCTGCCTGCCTGTGATAAGGGGCAATTAATTTGGTGGAGTAGCAGAGCTGCCTGCCAGTGACAGTGTACAAATTGCTTGTGTGAAGCATCACATCTGATTAGTAGGCTGCCTGCCTGTGATAAGGGGGCAATTAATTTGGTGGAGTAGCAGAGCTGCCTGCCAGTGACAGTGTATAAATTGCTTGTGTGAAGCATCACATCTGATTAGTAGGCTGCCTGACTGTGATAAGGGGCAATTTATTCCCCATTGACTTGCATTGGGGTCGGATTTTCGACTCCGACCCGACCATTTCCGTTAGCCGGCCGACTTCGTTCGACTCGAAAAAAGGAAAAGTCGCTCATCTCTAGCTGTAAGTATTCCTTGCTGTAAATATCACAGATCGTATACAGTTTTCGTGCGTGTGCATTCAATGGCATCTCGCACGTGTGCAGTATGCTTTGCCCAACTGTGGGCAAAGCAGAAAAGCAGTATTGCGCATGCACCGGCATACGCGATTGCTTTATATGGCCCGGAAGTATTTCGCTGCCATTTCTGTGTTCCCTGCCGCTGGAAACCTTTCAAAAGCCCTCGAGAGAAGACCGAAAGAATAGCAAAGACAATTTCCTCAGTGATTAACTTTGCTATTCTTCCGGTCTTCTCTTCAGCGCTTTTGAAAGGTTTCCTGAGTCAGGGAACAAAGAAAAAGCAGCAAAATACTTCCGGTACAGAGAAAGCAATTGCGTATGCCGGCGCATGCGCAATACTGCTTTTTGGCTTTGCCCACAGTTGGGCAAAGTATACTGTGCATGAGCAAGATGCCTTTCGATTGCGCACGCATGAAAACTCTACGCGATCGCCGAAATTCACTGCAAGGAATGCGTAGAGCAAGCGAGTAGGGAGGGAGAGACGGAAACTAAGACACGCCCATCGGACCGGACCGACCATATTAACACACAGCGCAGGAGGGATAAAAAAGGTTTGGAATGGGTGATACATGGGGAGTCAGGGGGTATCAGAAGTAGTTGTGTAATGCATAGGTGACACTAAATTAAATGATATTTTTAGCTGGTAGCCCAAAAAAGTGCTGACAGGTTCCCTATAAATATTTCTTATCTCTCATTTTCTTCAATGCTATTCACATTTGATCATTAGGTCATATGGAGTTATAGAGAAGACTTCTTTTTCATGACCAAGCAAAGGCAAAGCAGATGCCCTGGAGGACAGTGCCTATGTGCATTACATATCTTACTGCCAGGAAATTATCAGTTGCAGAGACAGTACCTCCAGCACTAAGATCTGACTTCCTTAATCCTCTGCCCAAGTGTTCCTGAACTCAAGGCCCACCACTAGATGCCTAGTGAACCTCCTCCTACCTACGGAATCCCCAGTGCCTTTTCTGATCAGGCTTTGTGCAGCATAATGGCCACATCACACCGGGCATATGTATCGCCCGCCAGGGCAGTGGGGATACTCGGTACCAGGCTGCTTCTTAAAAGGGCAGTGTCACAGCAGCAGTCCGTGGCCCTGGGCGTCCAATAAAAGTGGAATAGTAAAAAAGCGAAAATAAAGTTTGTAATAAAGTGTTTGTGACGCCACCTGTGGTACTCGGCAAATAAGATGTTAGCCGGCGCTGCAGACTCAGTCCACTGGGACAGTTGTTGATGCAGCAGAGTTGGTTCAGCCTTCCACAGGCAGGTCTATGTCCCAGAGAAGTTAAGGTCTTAAAGATAATGTTGGTGGTGAGTGTGGTGCAGGGCAGGTGTCGAAGGAATAATTCAGAGGATACAGAGGAGTGCAGTTTCCAATGATTTACTCACAGTTCTTGTGTGCACAGATGCCCGCTTGGTGCCGTGTCCTCCAGGTGAGGGGTCCAGCAAACTCCCAGGTAGATTAGGATACACCTCTCCAGGACTCCCTTCAATATGTTCCTTTCCTGGCCGTCTCACTGTGCTGACTTTCCGCCCTTCCTGTCCAGCACCTCACAGTCAGTGTCCCAAGCCAGCAGACGCGGACCTTGTCGGGTGACGTTCTCTAAGTCCCCTTGCTCCATTATGGCTGCCTTTTCGGAGAAGATAACTGTGGCTTGTAGCTGAAGCTAGAGGTGCCCCTGCTTCCGGCTTGTTAGCTGAGTCTGGTGATTCAGTACCCCTCTGCAATCTGGTTCCTCCACTACTGGATCAGGCCCCATGGATGGATTGCTCACTATTCGTGCCCTTAGGACCCCTTCTATCCTTCCGGAAGCTTCCTTCTGTCTCTTTCTTTCCTCGTCCGGGGACAAGCTCCTCCCAGCTTGAGCTCCCCTCCTGTTCTGACTCTACAGTCTCCTTCCCGCTCACTAAGCTCCACCCCCTTCCTTCTACCTTCTACACCCACTCTCCCAACACCCTTTACTACCCAGCCTGGGACGAGACCATCCTCCCTTAGGGTACATCCAGGGTGCCCCGCTGCAATAGTCTGTGTTGGGTGCAGGTGTTAGAGTCCTGGGTGGTGCTCCCTCCTTACCTGAGACTGGGATACTACACCTCTGGATGAGGTGCAGTACCTCTGTGGCGACTGGACCCTCAGGGGCGCCACACATACTAGTCAGAAGAGGTGCCAGGAATGATGGCATCTTACAGGAAGTTCACTGGGCTCTGGTCCGGCAGCCACAGACTACCAACGTGACTGCTGAACCAGGGTTGTGTTCATTTTTGGGCTCAACTCCACGATAAATCAACTGCTCTTTTGACCAACAACAATTTCTTTTGACCCTCCCCACCTCCATACACATGCATGCTCTACTAAATGGATCGAGTGGGGTAGGCTAATGACAGACACGCCTAACAGTGGCTTATGTCCTGTAGGAAAAAAGAATCAGGAGCCGAAGGCGGAAGTCATGTGACCGCAACTATACAAGTTTCTGGCACAAGGTCAGTGATTGTGGTTTAGGACCGGGCAACCCCTTTAATGATCACCATATGTAAGTCACTATATTCAGGGATATCATTTAAAGAGAAAATGCTGGTTTCTCAAGGCAAGAGGCAGCACCATTTCTTGGCATTTAGATGAAGCTTTTAGGTGGGAAAGCGCTTTTACAGTAATTTACATTTCTTATTGTTATGCCTACATGGATTGTTCATATGCTATAATATTAATAAGGGCTCATACCTATCACCATTAAAAAAATTTGTCCAATGTTTTTTCTGAAATGTCAGCCAACGCACCAGGGCAAGTGGGAAGAGCGAGGCTAAGTGCCAGAATTGGCGCATCTTATGGATTCGCCTTTTCTGGAGTGGCAGAGCTGATATTTTTAGTCTGGGAGGGGGGCCAATATCCATGGCCTTTTCCTAGGCTATTAATATAAGCCAGCAGCTGTCTGCCTAGCCTTTGTTGGTAATTAATTATAGGGGACCTTACATCATTTTTTTTGTGGGGTCCTCCATTTTAATAGCCAGTAAAGGCTAAGTATACAGCTGTGAGCTGATATTAATAGCCTGGGAACCTCCATGGGTATTACCCCCTTTCCAGGCTATAAACATCAGCCCCCAGATGTCCGCTTTTCGTCTGCTGATTAATAAAATTTAGGGGGATCCTACATCATTTTTTTCAGATATTTATTTAGTTATTAACTAAATACATGTACCGTAAGCTACCCAAGCACTGTACCAATTATATATGTCACTGACATCTTTATACATATATATCTATTCTATCTATTGTATTCTGTTGGGTCACGCTGTGATTTTGCTGTTTGTGGCAGCTGAAATGTCGGGTTTTAAAGGAGATGGGTGAGTAAAAATCAGACGGCACACGCATGGTCCTTATGCAGTGCAATTTTTTTTCTCGCACCCATTGACTTGCATTGGCGAGTCTAGTCTGATATACGAGGACAATCACAGCATGCTGCAATTTTTTTCTCAGTCTGATCTGAGCTGAGAAAAAAAATTGCAAATGAGCACTGAATCATAGAATAACATTAGGCAGAGTGCAATCCGATTTTTTATCAGATTGCACTCGTCCGTTCTTCTCGCAAATAAGTATGAGCCCTTATACCCAAAAGCACAAGCGACAGCGATGGTTTCAACACTCATGTTTTTAAAAATATTTATTGAAATCAAGTTTACTACTACTTAGTTACTACTGCTTAACAATTTGCAGTCGCAATGTCATTAGTACCTATAGACTAATGCATACTGATCCTGCGGGTGATCTGGGCAAACAGGTGTTTTGATCGTGGACAATTAATTAGTGAAATATGATTTCAGTGATTTGTTTGTCATTTGTACAATGCAGCGCCAAAGTTGAGGCCTGTTATACAGAAAGCAAACAGAGGTGTGTAGATACGGGTGAGCATAGAGTTTCATACATTTGCCCAGGTTCCTGACATGGAAACCAAATACACCTTTTGTATGAATTAGTAACATAGGGCGGAGGTTATTTCCCTTAACACCTAGCCCCGCATATGAAGATTTGCACGTTTCTCTATTAAAATCTTTCCCCAGCCAGTTATAATCTTATTGATAAGACATCTGGACATGGTCCAAGAGAAACTGCCAAGTTCTGAAGTGTACTGGCCGCAGACACTTCAGGGATACATAGTAACCGGCGCAGTGTTGTGTATAAACTCCAGGTCTGTACTGTTACCAGTATATTCCAACGGCTGTAATAAATGTTCTCGCCCCAACGTACTGCCCTCTATGATGCCTGTTTTCCAGAGAACTCTTGCTGGCAACAATAAACCTTGTGGGACTCATTTCCACGTAATTAATGTAGGATGTATCTTGTTTATTTTATTTTTTTTAATTCTATTTTGATAAATTTAAATATATTTTAATTTAATAAAAAAAAAATAATTTCATTTTATTTTTAAAGAAGTGCTGTCTTGTTTCCAGCAATGTATTTAAAAATCTATAACATATTTTCAGATTTTGGAGGTGCCTAGTTAGCTAATGATCTACATTTGTGTTTTGGCTAGTACTATTCTATCATATTCTGGTAAAGTCTCATCTCAGACTTTTATGCCACATCTACAGGATCGCTATATATCTAATACATGCAGGTCCCATCTGGGTACAGCAACTATTTTTTTTTCCTTTTAGCTATTTTAAAGGCAAACTGTCAGCAGATATTTGCTAAGTAATCTAAAGGAACCATGATGTAGGGGCTGAGCTGAGACTCTGATTCCAGCAACGTGTCGCTTACTAGGCTGCATGCTGTTGTTTCAATAAAATTTGTGTTTTATCAGCAGGAGATTATCACTATAGGACCAGGTGTCTCATGTCAGCTAGTCCTCCTGCTCTGTGTAACCCCGCCCACACCACTGATTGGCAGATTTTTGTCAAAATACCATGCACACACAAAAATGATTCATCAATAGTGTGAGTGGGATTATATAGGGCTCAGCATTCAGAGCACTACTACATCTACAGAAAAGAAAACAGTGATTTTACTACAACTGTTGCATCCGGTAAACTAAGTAGATAAGGGTGCGTTGGATGCGTTTTCATTTTCTTTTTTATTACTTGTGATAGGAAAAGAATAAAGTCTATAGGCGACAGTTAAGAAAAAAGATGAATGCAAAGTAAAGCCAGTGAGCTGTATAAATCAATCCGCATGTCAAATATAAGTCGAGAATCAACCAGCCGAGCAGAACTTACAGTTTGCAGCATTGTCGCTAATTTCAACTTGAGCCTTTGGATCCCGAATGATGTCTTTCCAGTCGATGGTATCAGTGTAACACAGCTGCTCATTCTTAGTTATATGAATGCCTCCCGC
>JARQOD010000002.1:128785313-128797300 GCA_033576555.1 Oophaga sylvatica | reverse complement strand
CGCAGTCCCGAGGGGCGGAACACAATGCTAGTGGGACGTTAAACTTATATGATAATGATGATGATGATGATAATGATAATGATGATGATGATCATGATAATGATGATGACTATGATGCTGATGCTGATAATGATAATGATGATGATCATGATAGTGATGATGATACTGATCATAATCATGATAATGATATTGATAATAATGATGACTGTGATAGTGATGAAATTCCTTTGCAGGTGATGTTGGGAGACGAGGATGGTGGTTCTCGGGAACCGAGTGTCCCTGACTTACCTGTATCCTGTGACAATTTTGAGAGTGAGCAGTGGCGAGACCCCTCTCTTAAAACGGCCCAGGAAAATATAAATGTTCTAAATGAGGTTTCCCAAGAGCCTGGCTCTGAGGAGAGGTTTCCTCATGCTGCCATGGACAATAGCCTATTGTATAGGGACACTGAAGTCCAGGAGAGGTCGTGAGTCAGCTCCTAGTACCTGAGCTATATAGAAGTATAGTGCTGGGGTTGTCACATAGTCACATACTTGAGGGACCAGATGGTGAAGTTAATGTTGTGGATGACATGTTAACTAAGGTTCCAGATCAGGATGTGAATGAGAATGAATTGTATACTCCTGAAAGTGAGCAGGATCAGAATGAGAATGAATTGTATAACCCTGAAAGTGACCCGGATGTGGCTGAGAAAAAGGGGTCAGGCAGGGATATTGGGAGTGATAGTGAGTCATCTGATGACAATAAAGCAACCAGTGCAAATGAGGAAGGCATGGTAGCAGAGGAGGTTGAGAGTCCTGAGAAGAAAGCTGATACTGACCTTACAGCCAGACAGAAGATGGCATCTGAAGATGTTTTACAGTTGGCCGGTTCCCTGGCGAAGACTAAGGTGAAAGGAGGAGAGCTGAGCTTTAAAGGCAGGACTCTGAAACTGAACACAGCACAAGTGGATGCTGTTGAAGATGAGAAGTTGTCGGTGTGCGGTGTGGATCTGCATCATGCCAAGGACTCTGAAGGTGATGCTGCAGAGGTGGAAAAAGCCATAGAAGTGGTAGACACCAAACCAGATGCCTCATCAGAAGCTGAGGTCTCAAGTGAAGCTGTGAGGAACAAGACTGAAGATATGGGGACTGACTCTGTCCAGGAATCTGTTTCTGCCGAAGACAGCGGCGTGGACGGGTTGCGGTTCGGATCAGTAGCTGCAACTCGTGAAGCTCAGGCTGGAAGTTCGGCGCCCGGAGCCCCAGCGGTGTTCCCGAGTGACACCAAGGATCTGGATAAGTCACAAGATGAGATTTTGAGACATCAGGCTGGCGTTGGTGAGCTCAAGCGCACTTTCATGGAGTCTACATCGGAGCCACGTCCCAACAAATGGGAAAAGCGATGTGTCACTCCGTTGCCGCTGCAGACACACGGGAGCTCAGATGGGATGCAGAACGTGGTGGAAGAGAAGAATCCGGCGGGTTCTGAGTATACAGATGCCGCTATCAAGGAGAACTTGAAAGCCGGAATAAATGGAAATATTGGAGACCATAATGATGTGACTGAAGAGGCAGAATGTAAGACTGACGGTAGGGCTTCTGAGCATGTTCTACCAGAAGAGCCTGTACAAGAAGAGGATGAATTATGTGTACCGAAAAAGAAAAACGATCAGCTTCCTCTACAGTGCCAATTGTGGGAACAGTGTGGCTCAAAATGGTCAGAGACCATGGCAGAGGTGCTTAAGTTCTGTGAAATAGAATTTATGAACCAACTGATATTTAAGAAAGTAGATGTGCTAAAAAAGGTTCAGGGGGAATTAGAGAAAGGTGAAAAAAACCCTATACCTCCTGTGACAGTTGGTGACACAGGGTCAGTGCCCCAAAAACAGGAGGTACAAGAGTTTCTGTGGAAGAATCAGCAGAGGTGTTCTGACGTGCCTGGTCGTACTTCTCTGGCCAGGCACTATATCGAAACTGAGCCCGGCCCTAAGGTCAAGATGAAACCGTGCAGGATACCCGAGGCCCGCAGAGAGCATAGGCCTGGGAGGGTACAGGGTAGTACGGATGCTTCAGATGAAGAGAAAGCTGATGTTGGCTATGACTCAGGTGAAGATACAAATGACAGTGGTGAAGATGAAGCTGATGAGGGCCATGACTGGTCCAGAGTTCACTGTCTCTGTTGGATTGTTAACCAGCCCTCCGGTCTGGATGACCAGCCCTCCGGTCTGGAGAAGAGGGGGGGATATGTGAGACAGTGAGAGTATGTGTATTGAATGGGGTGTATATTTCACCTAGCTACTTTACTGACTGGTATAAGGGAGGTGTGTGGCTTTGTAGACCTAGTGGTAGAGAAAGGTCACTACACCTTACATTCAGTACACACTTGCAGCTCAGGCCTGAAATCACTCAGGTGTTAATTAGGAGACCAGAAGTAGGTGTGTTGGAACACAGTCAGAGAGCTCGCTTAGTCTGGACAAGGAGTCTAGGCACAAGAAGCAGTCTCCAGGAGTTTGAGCTATCTCAGTCTGGTGCTCGATGTACCCCGGACACAGGAGTAGTCTCAGTGAGAATCCGTGCGAATAGCGGCTGAATAGGAGGGGAGCTCTCTCAAGTCTGGACATTGAAGGTGCCTTCAGACACAAGGAGGAGACTCTGTGAAACTCCACGCTGGTAACTACTGAACATATGTGTTGTTTTGGGCACAGACTGGTAGAGTCTGGACCCGGATAGAAAGGGAAATCTATCTAAGTGTAATTAGTGGCTGGACAAGCCTAGGTCTTCTGTTTATGATTTGTTTTTATCTGTTGGCTGTAGACTTTAATAAAACTGGTTGCGGCCAGTGTTTACCAGAACTGCTGTCTGAATGAACTGTTTTCGTACCACTCTGTCTACCCAGACAGCGATCCTAGAGCTATATCCCCTGAAAAGCTTACAATATATATGCAGTACAGACCAAAAGTTTGGACACACCTTCTCATTTAAAGATTTTTCTGTATTTTCATGACTATGAAAATTGTACATTCACACTGCAGGCATCAAAACTGAATGAATTAACACATGTGGAATTATATACTTAACAAAAAAGTGTGAAACAACTGAAATTGTGTCTTATATTCTAGGTTCTTCAAAGTAGCCACCTTTTGCTTTGATGACTGCTTTGCACACTCTTGATATAGGAAAAATGTGTATCTTCGTACCGTGTTAGCCAGTAGATAGAAAAATATTTAGACTTGAGAGTCCTCAGTGGTTGATACCTTTTAATGGCTAACTGAAAAGATGGTAACAAATTGCAAGCTTTCGAGACTACTCAGGTCTCTTGATGAGCTTCAAGAGGTAGTCACCGGAAATGGTTTTCACTTCACAGGTGTGCCCTGACAGGTTTAATAAGTGGGATTTCTGGCCTTATAAATGGGGTTGGGACTGAATAGACTGTTAGAATTTGTATTATGGCAAGAAAAAAGCAGCTAAGTAAAGAAAAACGAGTGGCCATCATTACTGAAATGAAGGTCAGTCAGTCCAAAAAATTGGGAAAACTTTGAAAGTGTCCCCAAGTGCAGTTGCAAAAACCATCAAGCGCTACAAAGAAACTGGCTCATATGAGGACCACCCCAGGAAAGGAAGACCAAGAGTGACCTCTGCTTCTGAGGATAAATTTATCCGAGTCACCAGCCTCAGAAATCGCAGGTTTACAGCAGCTCAGATTAGAGACCAGGTCAATGCCACACAGAGTCCTAGCAGCAGACACATCTCTACAACAACTGTTAAGAGGAGACTTTGTGCAGCAGGCCTTCATGGTAACATAGCTGCTAGGAAACCACTGCTAAGGACAGGCAACAAGCCGAAGAGACTTGTTTGGGCTAAATAACACAAGGAATGGACATTAGACCAGTGGAAATCTGTGCTTTGGTCTGATGAGTCCAAATTTGAGATCTTTGGTTCCAATCACCGTGTCTTTGTGCGACGCAGAAAAGGTGAACGGATGGACTCTACATGCCTGGTTCCCACCATGAAGCATGGAGGAGGAGGTGTGATGGTGTGGGGATGCTTTGCTGGTGACATTGTTGGGGATTTATTCAAAATTGAAGGCATACTGAACCAGCATGGCTACCACAGCATCTTGCAGCAGCATGCTATTCCATCCGGTTTGCTTTTAGTTGGACCATCATTTATTTTTCAACAGGACAATGACCCCAAACACACCTCCAGGCTGTGTAAGGGCTATTTGACCAAGAAGGAGAGTGATGGGGTGCTACGCCAGATGACCTGGCCTCCACAGTCACCAGACCTGAACCTAATCGAGATGGTTTGGGGTGAGCTGGACCGCAGAGTGAAGGCAAAAGGGCCAACAAGTGCTAAGCATCTCTGGGAACTCCTTCAAGATTGTTGGAAGACCATTTCCGGTCACTACCTCTCGAAGCTCATCAAGAGAATGCCAAGAGTGTGCAAAGCAGTCATCAAAGCAAAAGGTGGCTACTTTGAAGAACCTAGAATATAAGACATAATTTCAGTTGTTACACACTTTTTTGTTAAGTATATAATTCCACATGTGTTAATTCATAGTTTTGATGCCTTCAGTGTGAATTTACAATTTTCATAGTCATGAGAATACAGAAGTATCTTTAAATGAGAAGGTTGTCCAAACTTTTGGTCTGTACTGTATATATTTTTAAATTGCAATATTTTTTATAACTTTTTAGAAAAGTAAAAAGGGCACTATCATGGGGACTGTGTGTTGCCCTACTAAATTATTATTGTTGGTTCAAGGATAAACAGGTTTTCTTTCTGTAGGAAAAAGATTTTAAAATTAACCTTAAAAGAGAAATTAATAATTAATATTACCTGTCAATGCTTGGCAATACTATTCATTTTGAGTCCATGGTTGTTTTCATGGACATAATATCTGCATTGTAGTCAATGATTTATTTGTGATAAATTTAGATGTGACTTATTGGAAGTAAGCGCATTTCTCTTCTCTACTTTCAGTCCATACGTGAAGTGACTGGATACGTGCTGATCGCCTTGAATATTTTTACCTATTTGCCACTGGACAACCTGCGGGTCATTCGAGGTCAAAGTCTGTATGAAGACAAGTATTCACTTTACATGATACTTAATAATCAGGTTAATGGCACCCGTGGTATCCAGAAGCTAAGCTTCCACCATCTTACAGGTACGTCTCTTGTTAGAGGATGAGGACCCATGCATAGCAGATAAATGGTAATGGACACAAAAGCTGACAGTCTTGTGGAGAGTTACGTCTCTCAACACTGATGGATAGATCACTGCGTATACGAGCAACGAAAACCAAACAAACTAAAAAATAAATGAAAAAAGTAAACCTGTGATAAGCAGTAAAGCTGACGTAATATTGACTTCCACGTACAGGATTAGAAACAGGACTGCTATTTTCAGAGAAAATCTCCTTGGGATGTGTCTGGTACATCAGCTCAGTCCTTTACAATTAGAGTTCGGATGAGCCGTACTGCTAAGACCACAAAGTTATACTTTAGGCTTTATCTATAGTGTGTAAATGAGGCGTTTAATAGGCCAACCTTAGAAGAAGTGATACAAGACCTTTACTTTTCTCATGCGTTCAGTGTCCTTTAAAGAGTAAAAAATGCCCAACCTCTGCAGCACAATAAGGTTCTTCTGATCTACATGTAAAGCTACAATTGGATTTAGCCTTCCCTCGTTAGACTGCAGTTGTATTGAGAACCTCTCCAGGCGTCTATCACTCTCTGTCAATTAGAGCTTGGGAGAATTAAAAGAATTAATTTAACCATTGTGATATTCAGAGGTCGAGGGGAGAAAAAAAAAGACAATTGTTCTAAAAATAATCTGCGTTCCCAGAGCAGCCGCTGATTGAGAGGACAAGCTGACTCGCCGAGTGGGGCGAAACTCCTACAATAAACTCTGTCATTGGCAATAAAGCCCTGCAGCTTCCATGTGGCCAGTCCTATTAGTCAGACTAGCTGTACACCCCCTATTGTTGACCCCTCTACATGCTCCTTATGCATTCCCGCCTGAGAAACTCCCTTCTGGACTTTCGACTTTTCTTTTAGTATTCATTGCTTTACTACTAGTGGAGCTGTGCCAGTACTATTGTGTTTCTGGCTCTATCGAACAAACAGATAAAATAAAAGCACGTCTCTATCTTTGGATAAGCGCACTGGTTATACTGGTTTGAAACTTTAGCAAACAAAACCTGTTCACAAAAGAGCATACATTTTTTCCCATACCAAAAGAACAAATTAAAATGTCAACACTTCTATGTACAGGTTGGTAGATACAGACTATCCTAATATACACCTGTTTGCAGCACGCTCCCAATATGGCACCCCTTCACATTAGATTAACGTCACTATTTCCCATTGTGCCCGTTTTCAGAGATTCTAGCGGGAGGCATTCATATAACTAAGAATGAGCAGCTGTGTTTACACTGATACCATCGACTGGAAAGACATCATTCGGGATCCAAAGGCTCAAGTTGAAATTAGCGACAATGCTGCAAACTGTAAGTTCTGCTCGGCTGGTTGATTCTCGACTTATATTTGACATGCGGATTGATTTATACAGCTCACTGGCTTTACTTTGCATTCATCTTTTTTCTTAACTGTCGCCTATAGACTTTATTCTTTTCCTATCACAAGTAATAAAAAAGAAAAAACAATGAAAACGCATCCAACGCACCCTTATCTACTTAGTTTACCGGATGCAACAGTTGTAGTAAAATCACTGTTTTCTTTTCTGTAGATGTAGTAGTGCTCTGAATGCTGAGCCCTATATAATCCCACTCACACTATTGATGAATCATTTTTGTGTGTGCATGGTATTTTGACAAAAATCTGCCAATCAGTGGTGTGGGGCGGGGTTACACAGAGCAGGAGGACTAGCTGACATGAGACACCTGGTCCTATAGTGATAATCTCCTGCTGATAAAACACAGATTTTATTGAAACAACAGCATGCAGCCTAGTAAGCGACACGTTGCTGGAATCAGAGTCTCAGCTCAGCCCTACATCATGGTTCCTTTAGATTACTTAGCAAATATCTGCTGACAGTTTGCCTTTAAAATAGCTAAAAGGAAAAAAAAATAGTTGCTGTACCCAGGTGGGACCTGCATGTATTAGATATATAGCGATCCTGTAGATGTGGCATAAAAGTCTGAGATGAGACTTTACCAGAATATGATAGAATAGTACTAGCCAAAACACAAATGTAGATCATTAGCTAACTAGGCACCTCCAAAATCTGAAATATGTTATAGATTTTTAAATACATTGCTGGAAACAAGACAGCACTTCTTTAAAAATAAAATGAAATTAATTTTTTTTTATTAAATTAAAATATATTTAAATTTATCAAAATAGAATTAAAAAAAAAAAAATAAACAAGATACATCCTACATTAATTACGTGGAAATGAGTCCCACAAGGTTTATTGTTGCCAGCAAGAGTTCTCTGGAAAACAGGCATCATAGAGGGCAGTACGTTGGGGCGAGTACATTTATTACAGCCGTTGGAATATACTGGTAACAGTACAGACCTGGGTTTTATACACAACACTGCGCCCGTTACTATGTATCCCTGAAGTGTCTCCGGCCAGTACACTTCAGAACTTGGCAGTTTCTCTTGGACCATGTCCAGATGTCTTATCAATAAGATTATAACTGGCTGGGAAAGATTTTAATAGAGAAACGTGCAAATCTTCATATGCGGGGCTAGGTGTTAAGGGAAATAACCTCCGCCCTATGTTACTAATTCATACAAAAGGTGTATTTGGTTTCCATGTCAGGAACCTGGGCAAATGTATGAAACTCTATGCTCACCCGTATCTACACACCTCTGTTTGCTTTCTGTATAACAGGCCTCAACTTTGGCGCTGCATTGTACAAATGACAAACAAAATCACTGAAATCATATTTCACTAATTAATTGTCCACGATCAAAACACCTGTTTGACCAGATCACCGCAGGATCAGTATGCATTAGTCTATAGGTACTAATGACATTGCGACTGCAAATTGTTAAGCAGTAGTAACTAAGTAGTAGTAAACTTGATTTCAATAAATATTTTTAAAAACATGAGTGTTGAAACCATCGCTGTCGCTTATGCTTTTGGTATAAGGGCTCATACTTATTTGCGAGAAGAACGGACGAGTGCAATCTGATAAAAAATCGGATTGCACTCTGCCTAATGTTATTCTATGATTCAGTGCTCATTTGCAATTTTTTTTCTCAGCTCAGATCAGACTGAGAAAAAAATTGCAGCATGCTGTGATTGTCTTCGTATATCAGACTAGACTCGCCAATGCAAGTCAATGGGTGCGAGAAAAAAAATTGCACTGCATAAGGACCATGCGTGTGCCGTCTGATTTTTACTCACCCATCTCCTTTAAAACCCGACATTTCAGCTGCCACAAACAGCAAAATCACAGCGTGACCCGACAGAATACAATAGATAGAATAGATATATATGTATAAAGATGTCAGTGACATATATAATTGGTACAGTGCTTGGGTAGCTTACGGTACATGTATTTAGTTAATAACTAAATAAATATCTGAAAAACATGATGTAGGATCCCCCAAATTTTATTAATCAGCAGACGAAAAGCGGACATCTGGGGGCTGATGTTTATAGCCTGGGAAGGGGTAATACCCATGGAGGTTCCCAGGCTATTAATATCAGCTCACAGCTGTATACTTAGCCTTTACTGGCTATTAAAATGGAGGACCCCACAAAAAAATGATGTAAGGTCCCCTATAATTAATTACCAACAAAGGCTAGGCAGACAGCTGCTGGCTGATATTAATAGCCTAGGAAAGGGCCATGGATATTGGCCCCCTCCCAGACTAAAAATATCAGCTCTGCCACTCCAGAAAAGGCGAATCCATAAGATGCGCCAATTCTGGCACTTAGCCTCGCTCTTCCCACTTGCCCTGGTGCGTTGGCTGACATTTCAGAAAAAACATTGGACAAATATTTTTAATGGTGATAGTATGAGCCCTTATTAATATTATAGCATATGAACAATCCATGTAGGCATAACAATAAGAAATGTAAATTACTGTAAAAAGCGCTTTTCCCACCTAAAAGCTTCATCTAAATGCCAAGAAATGGTGCTGCCTCTTGCCTTGAGAAACCAGCATTTTCTCTTTAAATGATACCCTGAATATAGTGACTTACATATGGTGATCATTAAAGGGGTTGCCCGGTCCTAAAACCACAATCACTGACCTTGTCCCAGAAACTTGTATAGTTGCGGTCACATGACTTCCGCCTTCGGCTCCTGATTCTTTTTTCCTACAGGACATAAGCCACTGTTGGGCGTGTCTGTCATTAGCCTCCCCCACTCGATCCATTTAGTAGAGCATGCATGTGTATGGAGGTGGGGAGGGTCAAAAGAAATTGTTGTTGGTCAAAAGAGCAGTTGATTTATCGTGGAGTTGAGCCCAAAAATTAACACAACCCTGGTTCAGCAGTCACGTTGGTAGTCTGTGGCTGCCGGACCATGAGCCCAGTGAACTTCCTGTAAGATGCCATCATTCCTGGCACCTCTTCTGACTATATGTGTGGCGCCCCTGAGGGTCCAGTCGCCACAGAGGTACTGCACCTCATCCAGAGGTGTGGTATACCAGTCTCAGGTAAGGAGGGAGCACCACCCAGGACTCTAACACCTGCACCCAACACAGACTATTGCAGCGGGGCACCCTGGATGTACCCTAAGGGAGGATGGTCTCGTCCCAGGCTGGGTAGTAAAGGGTGTTGGGAGAGTGGGTGTAGAAGGTAGAAGGAAGGGGGTGGAGCTTAGTGAGCGGGAAGGAGACTGTAGAGTCAGAACAGGAGGGGAGCTCAAGCTGGGAGGAGCTTGTCCCCGGACGAGGAAAGAAAGAGACAGAAGGAAGCTTCCGGAAGGATAGAAGGGGTCCTAAGGGCACGAATAGTGAGCAATCCATCCGTGGGGCCTGACCAGTAGTGGAGGAACCAGATTGCAGAGGGGTACTGAATCACCAGACTCAGCTAACAAGCCGGAGGCAGGGCACCTCTAGCTTCAGCTACAAGCCACAGTTATCTTCTCCGAAAAGGCAGCCATAATGGAGCAAGGGGACTTAGAGAACGTCACCCCGACAAGGTCCGCGTCTGCTGCCTTGGGAAAACTGACTGTGAGGTGTTGGACAGGAAGGGCGGAAAGTCAGCACAGTGAGACGGCCAGGAAAGGAAATATTGAAGGGAGTCCTGTAGAGGTGTATCCTAATCTACCTGGGAGTTTGCTGGACCCCTCACCTGGAGGACACGGCACCAAGCCGGCATCTGTGCAAACAAGAACTGTGAGTAAATCATTGGAAACTGCACTCCTCTGTATCCTCTGAATTATTCCTTCGACACCTGCCCTGCACCACACTCACCACCAACATTATCTTTAAGACCTTAACTTCTCTGGGACATAGACCTCCCGTGGAAGGCTGACCAACTCTCGCTGCATCAACAACTGTCCCAGTGGACTGAATCTGCAGCGCCGGCTAACATCTTATTTCCGAGTACCACAGGTGGCGTCACAAACCTTTATTACAAACTTTATTTTCGCTTTTTTACTATTCCACTTTTATTGGACCCCGGGCCCGGACTGCGCTGTGACACTGCCCTTTTTAAAAAGCAGCCTGGGTACGATATCCCCCAAATACCCTGGCGGGCGATACATATCCCCGGTATGTGGGCCCTTTTGCTGCACAAAGCCTGAACAAAAAGGACTGGGGATTCCGTAGGTAGGAGGAGGTTCACTAGGCTCTAGTGGGGGGCCTTGATTCAGGAAAAATTGGGCAGAGGATTAAGGAAGTCAGATTTGTGTGGAGGTACTGTCTCTGAATTGATAATTTCCTGGCAAAGATATAAGCACATGGGCACTGTCCCCAGGGGATTTTCTTTTTTGCTTTGGGCTGAAAAAAAAGTTTTTCTAAATCCTATCCTAATGAAAAATTTAGCATTAAAAAAAAGAAGAAAAGAAATATTATGGGGGAACCTGTAGCACTTTTTGGGCAACCCCCAAAAAAATCATTTAATTTAGTGTCCCCTATGCTTAAAAAAACTTTGATCCCCCCCGACCCCCCGTTCCCCTTCCCAAACCTTTTTTTTTCCCCCTGGCCCGTGTTTTAATATGGGGGCCGGTGAGGGGGTGTCTTATTTCCGTCTCTCCCCCCCTTTCTCGCTTGCTCAAAGCTTTCCCTTCGGAATTTCGGCGATGGGGGTTTTTATGCGTGCGAATCAAAGCACTTGTTTTATGAAAAGAAATTTTGCCCCAAATGGGGGAAAAACCAAAAAACGTTTCGCGCCCGGCATACGAATTGCTTTTTTCTTCCGGAAGATTTTGTGCCCTTTTTTTTGTTCCCTGATCGGGAAACCTTTTAAAAACGTGAAGAGAAAACCGGAAAATAAAAGTTTTAACATGAGGAAATTTCTTTTTTTTCTTTCGGCCCCCTTTTCAGGGTTTTTTAAAGGGGTTTCCGCGCGGGAAAAACCCAAAAAGGCAGCAAAATATTGGGCCTTTTAAAGCAAGGTTCCGGGGCAGGAAAAAAAGCTTTTTTGCTTTCCCCAGTTGGGAAAGCAATGCACCGGGAGGCCCTTAATGCCCCGCACAAAAATGTTACGATCTTGATATTTAAAGAAGGAATCTTAAGTAGAAAATGGCGTTTTCCTTTTTTCGGTCCAAAAAGAAGGGGCCCCCCAACGGAAATGGTCGGGTCGGGGTCAAAACCGCCCCAATGCAATAAGGGGAAAAATTCCCCCCTTAACCGTAAACAGCCCATAATCGATGTGATGCTTCACAAAGAATTTTTAAAAACCCGTAAAGGCAGGCACTCTGCTACTCCAAAAATTAATTCCCCCCCCTTTTAAGGGGGCACCCCTATTTTAATGTGAGCTTTACCAACAATTTTTCACTTCCGGGGACAGCTCGCACTCCCCAAATTAATTCCCCTTATCACAGGGGGCAGACTAATAAATCTATGC
>JARQOD010000002.1:128687445-128785213 GCA_033576555.1 Oophaga sylvatica | reverse complement strand
AAAACTGAAAAAAAAATTGAAATAAAAATTTCTCACAAAACCCCCAAAAAATTGGGCGGACAAATTGTTGAAAACCTTTTTAAAATTATTTTTTTTCCCCCCCTTTAATTTAAAAAAACTAATCAATCGCTCTTAAAACCCATCAAAAATCTTCTTCAAGCCCAAAATTTAAAATTTTGGGCCCAAATTTTTTTTTTTGAAAAACTGCTCCAGCTCTCTATTTAAAAGCCCCCTTCCCCCCCAAATTTTAATAAAAATCCTCCACAGGTGTTCAGTGGCATTTAGATCCAGTCTCATTGATGGCTTCTTCAGAACTCTCCAGTGCTTTGTTTCCATCCATTTCTGGGTGCTTCTTGAAGTATGTTTGGAGTCATTCATCTGCTGGAAGACGCAAGATCTAGATTGCAATCTCAGGTTTCTGACTCTGGGCACTACAGTGTAAAACAAAATACTTTGATAATATTCACATTTTATAAAGCTTTGTCAAAAAATCCAGTGTTAGAGGCAACAAACCAGCCCTAAAACATCCTTGAACCTCCACCATATTTGACTGTAGGTACTGTGTTCTTTTCTTTGTGGGTCTCATTCTGTTTTCGGTAAACAGTAGAATGATGTTCTTAAATAAAAACAGCTCTATCCTGGTTTCATCTGTCCACAAGATGCTTACCCACAAGGATTTTGGCTTACTCATGTACATTTTGGCCAACTGTAGTCTAGCTTTTTTATGTCTCTGTGTCAACAGTGGCATTCTTCTGAGTGTCCTGCCATAGCATTTTATTTCATTCAAATGTAGACAGATAGTTCACACTGACACTGATGCACCCTGAGTGTGCAGGACAGCTTGAATTTCTTGGGAACTTGATTGGGGCTGCTTATCCACCATCTGGACTATCCTGCGTTGCAACCTTTCATCAATTTTTCTCAGCTGTGCACGCTCAGGGAGGTTAGCTACAATGTCATGGGTTGTAAACTTCTTGATTATGTTGTTCATCATGGACAAAGGAACATCAAGATCTCTGGAGATGGACTTGTAACCTTGAGATTGTTGATATTTTTCAATAATTTTGGCTCTCAAGTCCTCAGACAGTTCTCTTCTCCTCTTTCTGTTCTCTATGCTAAGGGTGGGTTCACATTGCGTTGTGGGCAATGCGCTGGCACTAACGCTATGTAACGGATGCGTTAACGCCGCCATTGCCCGCAATAGCAGTAGCGAATCCTAACGCATGCCGAAATCAGCATGCGTTAGCGATGTGACGTCATTCTGTGACGGACCCTCGGACGCGGTCTGCAGCGTTCGGGGGTCCGTCACTGCTAGCTCAGATAGAGACGCTGCGCTAGCGTGATCGCATAACGCGATCATAAAATGACAGTAGCGTTAATGCAGTCCGTCAAGGCTATGCGTTGAACGGACTGCATTAACGCTATGTGAACCTAGCCTTAGTGTGGCACACACAGACACTCAATGCAAATACTGAGTCAACTTCTCCCCTTTTTATCTGGTTTCAGTTGTGATTTTCATATTGACCACACCTGTTATTTGCCACAGGTGAGTCTGAACGAGCATCACATGCTTGAAACAAAGTTGTTTACCCACAATTTTGGTAAAGTGTCAATAATTTTGTCCGGCCCTTTTTTTTTTTGTTTTTTTGTAAAATTATGTCCTATTTGCCTTTTTTCTCTGTTTTTCTGTACTGTACCAATACACACAAAGGAAATAAACATTGTATAACAAAACATATGTAATTGCAATAATTTTCTGGGAGAAATACTTCATCTTCTGCAACAATTTCACTTTCGGCCATGACTGTATATTTTCCCCATAATTGTTAAAATAAGGGACAAAAGCGAGACTAGACCCGAGGAGCAAGTCAGGGTGTCCCTAGCACATAGAAGAAATTAGAAGTAGTAATAGTCATCAAACATCTCTAACACCTTGGAGTCTAGCGAAAAGTAGTTGAATCCTTGATGAGTTTAGTTAAATGTTATCAATCGGCGTAATGGTTGGAAGGATTAGTGATGTTTGGCTTTGAAAGGTGTTGTCTGTGACTTTTTAGCCTTGGTGGCCTATCCTTAGGATCTGATTGGTGGGCATCCGACACCTGACACCCCTGCCGATTAGCTGCACCCAGTGTTGCCGGTCACCGGAACTGCTCAGTTACAGAGCTGCACAGCTCCATCCTTGAAATAGTGAAAGCAGCCAGGTACTGCACATTCACCATCTACTCATCTGAATAGGGGCAGGATGAAGAGTACCCGGCCACATCCACTATACAGTCAAAGGAGCTCTGCTGTGCTGCACCATAACTGAGAAGTCCAGGAAGCCACCAACAGCGGGAACCGCTATCAGCAGGGGTGTTGGGTGTCAGCCTCCCACCGATCAGTCACTGATGGCCTATCCTAATGCTAGGCCATTAATGTTAAAATCCCACACAACACCTTTAAAAAGAGAGGTAGGCATAGAAGGCAAACATGACTGTCTTGCTAAAAGGTTTTGAGCTTAGGCACATGGGCTCTAGCTCAAGGAGTGCGCTGGATGTAGTCAGACAGGAGGTTCTCAGCGGTTTCTCCCTACCCATTGCCCTAAATTGACAGGACTCTACCTATACGAGCACGTATTAGGAGACAGGTTCAATTTAAGTCCTTACTAAGGGGTTAGCATGTGTACACTTTATACACTGAGGGCAATACAATGTAAGATAGCTGAGACTCCCTTCCTATGGGAATACTACTGTCATGCAGCTAGTCTGGGAATCTGAAAGTAGCCACCAAGAAAATATGTGATTCCTTATATGTCTATTGGTATGACTATTATATGACTGGTATGGGGATCTCTCTTCAGTTTGGACTCCCAAACTGCTAACATTGGTACAGAGGTGACAAGTAAAACAGGTTTACGCATCCTCATGTTACGACAATACCATACCGCTAGAATGAGAAAGGAAATCAAGGTTTAATGAGTCACATGCTATATACTAATATGAAGGCAAGAGTCCACTGGTCATTCATTAAACCGGAAGTGTCCTGGTCAATAAGCTGAAAACGCACCACAATCCCTCCCATCTCTAGTGATTTATGTAGTCATACTGTGACGCTAGTCACTACTCAGGGACAGCAGGGACAGACCGTGAGGCAGAGAAGTCAGACGTTCCAGGGTCAGTACCAAGCGAGCACGTAGAAAATTAAAGGAACAGACAACGGCGTAAGTCAGGTAATGGTCTGGGGTGAGACAACCAGAAGAAAGCGTATCAAAGCAAAAGGACAAGACAAAGGGATAGTCAGAACGCGGTCCAAGGGTCAGGCAGCGGAAGGTCAGAACAGGCAAACAGCTCAGTTAAATAGCTTGCGAACAGAGAACACCTAGAGCACCTAGAGAAAGTCCTGCATGTCCCAGTCCCAGATTGCACAGCTGAGCTGTCAATCAAAACGCAGACAGCTCGGCACACCCATCACAAGATTCGACAGCCGAGCTTTCAATCGAAACACTGACAACTCAGCATGACCCAGTTTCCATATGACAACAAAACAATCACTCACTGAGTGGAAGAAATGTGACACATACAATGTCCAATCCCATGCTACCTATGTAGAGATGTTAGTTAGCAGTTGGAGGTAGTCGAAACTGTTACAAATTCCCTTTGAACAAAGTGAAATGGCAGCCAACTAAAGCCAGCATTCCTCCCGCTATTTCTAGAATTCGGGTAGATATTTATCTGCAATTCTTTATTCTAGAAGTCTTTCAATCATGTGTAACAAAAATAATGCGTATGTTAGTGATATAGAAAAGCAAGAAAACATTCTAAGTTGAGTGTTTTAGGTTCTGTGCACGATCCAGTCAGATCAAATAGGTTCTGTTATGTTCCTATACACTTGATACAGAAATGTGTGGGATATTGCTTTAGAGGCTGCTGTTTCCAAAGAGCCCTTTATTCCAATGCTTCAGTGCAAATGTGATTTAGCACTTTCCTAAGGGATCAAAGCCTTTTTTATTGAGTATATCAAGTTTCCCACCATTGGTTTGCCATGCACATCAGAACAAAGCAGAAGCATGCAGTGATCCCAGTGCCCCACTTATCGTAAGGTCAGACGTAGCAGGGTATACGCTAGCTATAATGTCATCAGAAAGACTTGCATAGTTTCCTGTTGGCTGCACAACTTGTCCTTACAATTTCCTTCAAAGACTTGTGCTATTTGCTTTATATCCATTGATGTAATCAAATACGTCTCATATTTTAGAATTGTGAAATACTCTGCCACCCAGTGTCTATGCCACCCGGCTCAGTAATGCACCCTCAGATTGAATTTCTCTGCATCATTTAGCATGCGACGGTGAGAACCTGCTACATATACATACATATACCTGTGTTTCTATATCATCCTATTCTCCCTTATCTTTCTTTAGTTCCAAGCCAAATCTCAGTATATTTATATACATTATCACAATGATTTTTCATATTTATTGACTTGTGTATCATAAAGTTATGTTACACAGTATAAGCTTCTGTTTCCTGTAGTATCATGGCTAATATTAATTCCAGAACCATGACAGCTTTGACATATCAGTTGTGTAGCGACTCCTACAACATCCCATTGATTTATAATGGTCAGATTTTTATACAAGAAATAGAGCAACAAGAAATCCAAGAAAATTAATGCTGACAGTCTGAACAAGAGAAAAATAGCCACACATCAATCTATGGTTAAGGCGATCGTATATGTATACACTGGCTCTGAAAAGTGACTATATATTTGTTATTCATAGTCATCCTACCTGGTGATCCCCCAGTTGCTGTTCACTGTCTCCTCTGATAAAACTGACATTCTGGTGTTCCTGATCCAAGATGGCCAACGCAATGGCATGAGCAGTGCAGTGGTTGTTTTACATTCCACCTCCCCTGCTTGCTATGATATCATGGTTCAGAATTACCATTGCTCCGTATGCCACTTCAGTGGTCATCCTGGATAAATGCAAATTTGAACACTGGTCACAGGGGAAGGCAAATGCCTCCCGCTGTGACCAGTGTTCCAATTTACCACCTTCATCCCGGATTGCAATAGGTAGGATGACTATGCATGACAAATATATGATCATTTCCAATGCCAGGGTGGAAGGTCACTTTAAACTGATCATAGACATTAGACAGCTTTTAGTTGATGGCTATTCCTCCTAAAACACAAGCATGCAGAACAGTTATATGTCATAGATATGTTACGTACAGTATGGAGAGGAGAACCAACTCGGATCAATGATAACTCAAGATGCAGCGACGACGCCGGAAGTCAATAGAATAGCTATGGGCAAATCAACAATGAAGTCACTGGACAAGGTCTTCAAATTGAGGAGCATTTTACTGGAGACCAAGACATGGCCCATACATAGTTTGGTCTTTCCTGTGGTAACATACTGATGCAAAAACTGGACGATAAAAAAACAAGGCAGAAGAACAATCAAAGACTTCGAAATTTTGTGCTGGATAAGGATATTATCAATACCATGGATGGCAAAAAGAACAAACAAAACAATTATGGAACAATTGAAGCCAGACACTAGAGAAGGACATCATGGTCTGAAGAAAAGAGGGAAAAAAAGCGAAGATGAAGACCAGCAACCCGATGGTTTAATACTATCAAGATAATGGCGGAGAAGACCCTGGTGGACCTATCTAGGCTTGCACACAATCAAACTTCCTACAGATCGCTCATTCTTCAAGTCACCATGGCTCGAGATTGAGTCAAAGGCACTTAAAAAAAAAAGTTCTCACCTCTGCGCACAGGCTGCTGTAAAGGTTATGCAAATGTCATGCAAAGGTTAGTGATTTCATGATGCCCCTTCAGAAATTGAGCATTTTTCAATTCCCTAGAGATATAAGTACAAATGTATATTTTCATATCTACATTCATAAAGACATAGTAGCAGGTGCCTAAAACCAAAAAGTCTTCAGATATAGTAGTCTACATTTAATGCCAGAATACACCTCAAATCCGAGCCCTTAAGTCTCTGGAGATCCATTAACCAAAAGAGAGTGCATGGCCCAAGGTCACAGAAAACATCTAGTCAGCTTCAAACCTGTTCCACCTGCTACCATAAAAGCGTCTATGACTGCAGCTCAGACCAGTAACTGAAGGGCAATAGAAACGCAATCTCGTTCTAGGGCAATGGCACTTGTCATCCAGATTCCAATAATGCAGAAGGTAAATGCTGCAAATGGAGTAATAAAACTGCAAATGCCTACAAGTTAAATGTCAACAACTGAAATGACTGCCTCCACAATTGGCTTATAAGGTGCATAACAGGTTTTCACACCATGCCAATTTTTCAATACTGTAGTCTACATGACATGAAGGTCCAGGTTATTAAGCCATGAGAGCTGTGATTGTATCTGTCCTTCACTCATATGATAGATAAGGAGCTGTTATTAAATTGGAACAAGGCTCACAGTATTGTACTATGCTGAAACAATAATGGGCTATTCTGCGCTGTCCTGTCTGCCCTTGAATGGAAGAACGGTTATTTTTGGAATTTTGGAATATTCACTCTTGTATTTTGGATGTTGATCCAACACAGTTAATAACAGTATATGCTAACAACTCCTCATTAATTTTGCTCAGCCTTATTTTGTATATACAGGATGTGATAACATAGCATTGACTATTTTCTAGCATTGACTATTTTCATCTAAATATATATTAAGTATCAAACTCTGTATGCAAGCAAATCAGAAAAAAAATATGTAATTGACTTATCACATAATATATTATAATAATTATATGCTCTCTTCAATAAACTTTATATATAGAATTCCAGGTAACACTTTTAACTCTTATTACCATTCAAGACATAGTGAAATAGCTTATTTACTGGATAACAACTATAAAAGGTACTGAGTGTGTCCTGAAAACTTATTACATTGATAACACTTAGGAAAAGTGAACATGATCCCTGAAAAAGATCAGCAAAACTTCATAAAAAAAGGAACATAATGCACAGCAAGGTAAAAATGACATTGCTGTGCACATGTTCAGTTATTTGTCACTTACTCTAAACACTTCAGAGTTTGGAAACAATGAAGCAGTTAAAAGAGAGTAGCATGTTCATTCTTCAGGCTGCTATGTTTGGAAAACACCCGCTCTTTATAGTTGCGAGTACAGACCTAAACCGCTGCAAAAAAACGATGGCAAAACTGCCAGCAAAGCCTCATCAAAAAATAAAATGCTGACTTTTTCATGATTTGACTTCGCTTAGGAAATAAGGCTGCTCTGCCGTCTGAAGAAAGACGTTTGCACAGCACACTGAGTTTATTGTGGAGGTTTTGGATTGGAAATAGAGATGAGTGAGAGCAGATAAGGTGTTATCCCAGCACGCTCGTGTGCTAATAGAGAATCTTTGGCGTGTTCGAAAAATATGTTTGAGTCGCAGTGGCAGCATGTCTTGTGGCTGTTCGACAGGTTGTTCAGCCTGTTTGTTCGGCAATCCCTGCATGTGTAGCGGCAGTGGAACACCCGTGAGACATGCAGCCAAGGCAACTCGAACATAGTATTCGAGAACGCCGAAGATACTCTATTAGCACACGAGCGAGCACGGATAACACCTTATCCGAGCACGCTCGCTCATCACTAATTGGAAACTGCAGAAACTCTCCAAATCTTTCTCAAAAATGCAGAAATCCTCAAAAACCTGGGATTTTCTGCTCCAAAAACAAGCAAAAAAGACATAGAACCCGATTCACCAAATCTTTCACACCAGAATTCTGTCGTAAAGCTTGGAAAAATCGCAAGATTTCGGCGCGACCCACAGTTGTGCCTTCATTTTGCGAATTTTGGCATCTGCACGCCAGTTTCTTCCAGCTTCGCTGAAATGGGCAGAGCTGGAGCGGGACGAGGACGCGGCAGAGGCGTAACGCCACACCCCGTATAATTCATGATGAAATGTGGCATTCCGTACACTGGAGAACTCAATCCAGTACCAGACTGCAGTAAGATTCCTGGCGTGGCACATGGAGGCGCACACCACTTGTCGGACGCTCCCGATTTATGAAGACGTGTCCACCTCTTCATGAATCAGGAGCGTCTGACTCTAGTACGCCCCCTCATCAACACCGGCGTGAACATCATCAAGGCCCATTCACTATTGTCAATGGGCCTCGACTTTGGCGGTAAATGCACCATATTTTAAGTCCAAGTCTAAATATTTTTCCATATTTTAATGCATTTTAATACCAATTCTAGCATCTAGTTTACGACCTATTTGTTATGTATTTAGACGCTTTTGTGCCTCATTTGACAAGGTGGTGTCTTAGAAGACAAAAAGGGAAACGTGGGTCAAATTGTGCAAAAATGTACAAGCAAAAAAGATGGGACAAAGAAAGCTAACCCAGAGATGGTGTGAAGTGAGACAAAGGTGTCTACAGATGCACAAAATATTATTCTGAATGAGCAGGATAAATTGGGTCATTTTTGGACTAAGTTTTGCCAGGATAAGTAAATTGCCCAATTATGTCCTGGAAACACTACAGCTGCCCTATGCCGGTGATTGATGGGGTTTCTAGCAGTCAGACCACTCTGTCAACCAGTAATGTCAAAGCTTAGCATTATACTATAAAGTAAAAAGGATTCCCCCCCAGAGGAAGTAGGGGAATCACTAGGTAGCTGGACATCCACTGAGAAAGAAGGGACCACATCTTTAATTAAAGGGGTTGTCCACAATTAGGGACAATATATTAATTTTTTAACTCACATGCATGTAATTGGGTAATCAGGGTTAAAAATAATTTTTGCAATTGGATTTCAATGAAAATGTTGCAGCTTTTGCATTCTACATCCTCTATGTTGCATTGTCTGTTGTTGGCTGCAGAATGAGTTAAGTGAGAATCCATCAGTCAGCCAGCTGTGATAGTCTGAGTGTTTGTACATTTTTTATCTTTTTGTGAGCTCCTCTCAGCTTTTTATGACCACATGTCTCATCAAAGTTAAATGAGTAACACAACAAAAAGTTCTAGAAAAAGCAAAACGGTGCAAAAATATAGTAATTATACCCAACTACAAAAAATATTTTTGGCCCCAAATACAGGCATTTAAAGGGGCTGTGCCACAAACAAAAATATATTTTAATCAATAGATCTTGGAATAATAATAATTTGAACAATTGGATGTTTAAAATAAAATGTTCCTGTGCTGAGATAATCTTATAAATGTGCCCCTGCTGTGTACTGTGTAATGTCTGTGTCTGACCGTACAGGGACAAGGTCTGATCACACCACATCTCCAAAAGAGAGTATACAGACAGGACAGCAGGGGATCGCAAATGATTCTTTTTGTGAGTAAGGGCCCCGTCTCACATAGCGACGCACCAGCGATCCTGAAAACGATATGAACTTGTCAGGATCGCTGGTATGTCGCTACATGATCGCTGCTGAGCTGCCAAACAGGCAGCTCAGGCAGCGATCAGGACAGCGACACTGCGGGTAACGTCACTTAGTTACCCGCAGTGTACGTTGGATACCAGCCCGCTGATGCAGGGAGCTGGTAACCAAGGTACACATCGGGTTTCCAGGCGCTGCGCGGTGCCTGGAAACCCGATATGTACCTTGGTTACCAGCTGATCGCTGGTCTCCTGCCTGCCACACACAGCGATGCGTGTTGGCCAGCGGGAGACCAGCGATCAAAAAAAAGTCCTGACATTTCTGACACGACCAGCGATTCACAGCAGGGGCCTGATCGCTGGTACATGTCAGACATAGTGAGATTGCTGCTGAGATCGCTGTTGCGTCACAAAACTTGTGACTCAGCAGCGATCTTGCTAGCGATCTCGCTATGTGAGACGGGGCCCTAAAACATTTCCCTGCCTGTTTTTAAACAATATTTACCTAAAAGAAGGAATCAGCTGTGATCCCTGCTGTCCTGTCTGTATACTCTCTTTTGCTTCCTCCCCTGGCCAGGAGCTGTGATATATCCGACCTGTTTCTGCAGTCAGAAGCACCCATTACACTGGGGCACATTTATGAGATTATCTCGGGAAAGGAACATTTTTTTTCAAAAACATCCAATTGTGTAGTTCATTTTTATTCCAAGATCTGTTGATTAAATTATAATTTTGTTCGTGGAACAACCCCTTTAAGTAAAAAAAAATCCCCAAAGGTGAACAGTCCCTTTGAGCGGTGCACCTCCTTCACAAATTCTCCCTGCAGTGCAACAGTCCTTTCCACCCACTGTGCAAGGTATTACATGTTACTTTTGTCTCGTCGTTCTGGGGGTCCGCTGGTTTCAGAAGCCCTCTACCACTACCGACCATAAGCCATATCCCTGTGTTATGACATCATTTCTTATCATGGGACTTTAGAGGATGGATAAAAGTGACATAACGTATTTCATTATTGATAAATGTGCCCTGGCTGGAAAGATGGAAATGAATAAAAGATCACTTTGGGAAAGCTGACTGCCATAAAACCAGAAGTAATTTGCATAATAAATGCTTTGCATGAGAAATACACAGGTAAACAGATGATGTTTCAGGAAATCTCATACCTGGCACTTTGCTGACATATAATATGTTCAGATACACAGGCGATACCGTTCAACAAACGCACGGACATAATCCTGATAGAAGTGCCGCCCTACTTTCAGCTCCTGGCAAAGATGCCCAACATTAATGGTAGTAAACCTGTAATCTTAAGGTGGCCAAACACATATAAGGAAGGTCACCTAAACCTGCTGATTTCGACGGGAGAAGACAATTATTCTATGGGTTTAGGGGTATCCTGACTTTCCCTTAACACTATCTATGGAATAGGCATGTTCGATTTCAACATGCCCAATCTTTTGTTCTCATTAGAGATAAGCTGATGCTATAGGTGAGTTACCATAAAAAAACAAAACTGAGCATGTTTCCCCAAACTGAGCATGCATGTGTATTAGGTCAAAACAGCCAACAAAAGGTGCATGACCAGCGTCACCCCCCTATGGGCCACCACCAGCACTTGGCTAGAATAAGTGGCCCTGTGGTTAAACATATCAGCCCTCACTGAAATCCTGCATATGACTTAACTCAATGATGGCACTTGTTGTACGCCATTGTTCAAGGCCACATAGAAAAAAGGACAAAACTCGTGAAGCCAGGACCCGGCAGGAAGCGGTTTATCAATATGTTATGATTGTCCGCCTCTCTCTAAGCAATAAGGAATGAAGGAAATGAATGTGTTGTAGTACTGGGCTTTCTGGAATATCTGATCTTCAAGACATCAAAGAGCTTTTCTATCAAGCATTTCAGTCTACAACTGGTGGCCCCAAGCACATCGCTGACCATGGTAGAAGAGAACAAGAACAAAACTAATAAAGAAATAAATATGTTACATTTATAAAATATGCATCAAAGTCTCCAGCTATGTGTACAATTGTCACCAAAACAGGTGTCACCAATATCGCAGAATACATGGAATAATAGATCACTGACATTCCAAATATTCACCAGGTTCAACTGTATTTCTACAGGAAAACTCTGCGAGGGACGTGTGCGCCGATCCATATCTATACAAAGCATGGACCGGAGATGCTTTATATGTTATATATATATGTTATGCACAAGTACGGCACAGATCTGATGTGTCTGTTACATATGGAAAGTGTGCAGCACCTGTGATTACAGATAGATGGATAGATAGATAGATAGATAGATAGATAGATAGATAGATAGATAGATAGATAGATAGATAGATAATAGAGAGATGAGAGTTAGATAGATAGAGAGATAGAGATAGATAGATAGATAGATAGATAGATAGATAGATAGATAGATAGATAGATAGAGAGAGAGAGAGAGAGAGAGAGAGAGAGAGAGAGAGAGATAGAAGGATAGCCTTTTCTTGAAAAAGGCTCACACACAAAGCCGAAATGTTGCACACAAATGAGCTATTAAATAGCTTTTTTTGCAGTAAAATGATGGTGTGCTGCTTCTTTGATTTTTCTAATATAAGGACTGGTATGTACCTGTGAAGCCTTGCACCCAACTACTGCCATTGTTCAGGTGCTGCTCTCTGCTCACTTTTTTCTAGAAGGATAGAAAGATAATAGATAGATAGATAATAGATAGATGATAGATAGACAGATAGATAAATGTTAGATAGATAGATAGATAGATAGATAGATAGATAGATAGATAGATAGATAGATAAATGATAGATAGATAGATAATATATAGATGATAGATAGATAGATAGATAGATAGATAGATAGATAGATGATAGATAGATAAATAGATAGATAGATAGATAGATAGATAGATAGATAGATAGATGATGGATAGATAGATAGATAGATAGATAGATAGATAGATAGATGATGGATAGATAGATAGATAGATAGATAGATAGATAGATAGATAGATAGATAGATAAATAGATGATAGATATATAGATGATAGATAGATAGATAGATAGATAGATAGATAGATAGATAGATAGATAGAAGATAGATAGATAGATAGATAGATAGATAGATAGATAGATAGATAGATAGATAGATGATATATAGATGATAGATAGATAATAGATAGAAGATAGATAGATAAATAGATAGATGATAGACAGATGATATATAGATGATAGATAGATAGATAGATAGATAGATAGATAGATAGATAGATAGATAGATAGATGATAGATAGATGATAGATAATTAGATGGGTTTAGATCTTAGTAGAATTCTCACATATGTTTGGAGTGCTGGCATCTCACAGAGTTGCTACAATTTAGTTTTTCTAGACAGAAGGGATTGTCACTCTGCCACATAATGTAATCATTACCTTACAGATATTGAATAGTTAGTGTTGTTGGGTACTACAGATTCCAGCATGCCTTGTACTGTCCAGGATTCAGACCACATGCAAAATTTAGAGAAAGGGTAATTTAATAATAAACTTAGTAATGGGAGAGTGGTTACAGCCCCTTGGTCCAACAGATCAGAACAAAACAGATCGCATTCACCAAACAACAACATATTACAGCACAGTTTAGTGTTTATTCAGGTTTTTTTTTTTTTTTAGCAAATTTGCATAGATCCGTATATATAAGTGTTATCAGAGGAAGTGCCAGGTGCAGTGTATATATATATATATATATATATATATATATATATATATATATACACTGTATATAGGCACCCCGTGCACACGCAGCGGCTCTGCCACCCTCCTGCACAGAGTATATATACTGTATGTAGGTGCCCCGTGCACACGCTGCGGCTCTGCCACCCTCCATGCACAGAGTATAGATATATGTATATATACTGTATGTAGGTGCCCTGTGCACACGCAGCGGCTCTGCCACCCTTTTGCACAGAGTATATATACTGTATATAGGTGCCCCGTGCACACGCAGCGGCTCTGCCACCCTCCTGCACAGAATATACATACTGTATGTAGGTGCCCCGTGCACACGCTGCGGCTCTGCCACCCTCCATGCACAGAGTATAGATATATATATATACTGTATGTAGGTGCCCCGTGCACACGCAGCGGCTCTGCCACCCTCCTGCACAGAGTATATATACTGTATATAGGTGCCCTGTGCACATGCAGCGGCTCTGCCACCCTCCTGCACAGAGTATATATACTGTATGTAGGTGCTAGTCACAGGTGCAGTGTATAGATATATATATACTGTATGTAGGTGCCCCGTGCACACGCAGCGGCTCTGCCACCCTCCATGCACAGAGTATATATACTGTATATAGGCTCCCCATGCACACGCAGCGCCTCTGCCACCCTCCATGCACAGAGTATATATATACTGTATGTAGGTGCCCAGTGCACACGCAGCGGCTCTGCCACCCCCATGCACAGAGTATAGATTATATATATATATACTATATGTTGGTGCTAGTGACAGGTGCAGTGTATAGATATATATATATTTATATATATATATATACTGTATGTAGGTGCCCCGTGCACACGCAGCGTCTCTGCCACCCTCCATGCACAGAGTATAGATATATATATATTATATATATATACTGTATGTAGGTGCTAGTGACAGGTGCAGTGTATAGATATATATATATATTTTATATATATACTGTATGTAGGTGCCCCGTGCACACGCAGCGCCTCTGCCACCCTCCATGCACAGAGTATAGATATATATATATATATATATATATACTGTATGTAGGTGCTAGTGACAGGTGCAGTGTATAGATATATATATTTATATATATACTGTATGTAGGTGCCCCGTGCACACGCAGCGCCTCTGCCACCCTCCATGCACAGAGTATATAGGTGCTAGTGACAGGTGCAGTGTATATATATATATATATATATATATAATATATACACTGTATATAGGCTCTCCGTGCACACGCAGCGGCTCTGCCACCCTCCATGCACAGAGTATATATACTGTATATAGGTGCCCCGTGCACACGCAGCGGCTCTGCCACCCTCCATGCACAGAGTATAGCTATATATATATACTTTATGTAGGTGCCCCGTGCACACGCAGCGGCTCTGCCACCCTCCATGCACAGAGTATATATACTGTATATAGGTGCCCCGTGCACATGCAGCGGCTCTGCCACCCTCCTGCACAGAGTATATATACTGTATGTAGGTGCTAGTCACAGGTGCAGTGTATAGATATATATATATACTGTATGTAGGTGCCCGTGCACACGCAGCGGCTCTGCCACCCTCCATGCACAGAGTATATATACTGTATATAGGTGCCCCGTGCACATGCAGCGGCTCTGCCACCCTCCTGCACAGAGTATATATACTGTATATAGGTGCCCCGTGCACACGCAGCGGCTCTGCCACCCTCCATGCACAGAGTATAGATTATATATATACTTTATGTAGGTGCCCCGTGCACACGCAGCGGCTCTGCCACCCTCCATGCACAGAGTATATATATTGGCTCTGCCACCCTCCATGCACAGAGTATATATATATATATACTGTATGTAGGCTCCCCGTGCACACACAGCGGCTCTGCCACCCTCCATGCACAGAGTATAGATAGATATATATATATATATATATATATATATATACTGTATATAGGTGCTAGTGACAGGTGCAGTGTATAGATATATATATATATATATACATATATATATATATATATATATATATATATATATCTATACACTGTAGATAGGTGCCCCGTGCACACGCAGCGGCTCTGCCACCCTCCTGCACAGAGTATAGATATATATATATATACTGTATATAGGTGCTAGTGACAGGTGCAGTGTATATATATATATATATATATACTGTATATATGTGCCCGTGCACACGCAGCGGCTCTGCCACCCTCCTGCACCCAGCACACATCACAGCCTGCACCTTTAAGACACACCTTCCGAAACTGCCTGACACAATGCTGCGGGGTCAGAGGAGCAAATTGCGAAAACAATCGCACGGAAAGTCTCAGCGGAGAGAACAGGTTCCACTGCCACAGCGCGATCACGGCTCTGCCCACTCTGTGCCCACGGCATGACCTCAGCCCGGCAGGACCGGCTCTCAGCGCACAGGTCGCCGAGCTCCCTCCCCACCACACACCACAGAGCAGTGCGCCAGACCTGCTAGTGACAGCTGGGGGGAAATGTCGCTGTAAATGTCACTTACCGTTCTGCCCGGTGACAAATTCCGTGACAAGATACAGGAGAAATAATAGAGTCCATCTCCTCGCCAAGAGCTCCATCCCTGACACTGACAGCGGGGCTGTGAGGGTTACAAGTGACCTGTGGACATGACACGCGTGGAGCGGAAGAGCGCGTGTGCAGCAGTGTAGTGTCCTGGTGGGCAGCCCGGTACAGCGGCGGCGGCAGCCGGGACACAGCGCAGAATGTGACAGCACTTGTCTCCTCCACATTCCTCATCCCAGAGAAAGTCGCTCAGGCCACGCCCACAGCTCTGCTGATTGGCTGGGAGCAGACAACGGCTTGAACTCGCAGCTGCTGGCCGCACTACCTGCGTGACGTCACCAGGTGCAGCTGCGCGTATTGCTCCAGAGCAGGTACCGGCTCCGCACTGGGCGCACGGTGACGTCACTGCGCGGGAAAACCTATAGTAAAGGAACTAGAGAACATGAGGCCCAATAGGCGCAAATTACAAAAAAAGAATAGACAAAAAAAGAGTGAACAATGCTAGAAACGAGACAAAAAAAACAGGAATAAATGCAATAGTGCATCAAACAGTATGGGCCCAATTCTTCATTTGTGACTTATTAAAGTCATCTTTTTTTGACACGTGGTTTTTCTTGACTTTATTTTACACCACATTCTTCACAAGCCTGCAGATGGTCCAAGAATAAAAAATGCTCTTTATGTTTTTAATAATTTTCTTTGCGACTTTTCAGCACCAGAAGTCGCAAATCCTTTAAAAAACAAACAAACAAAAAACGTGCCAAATTGAAAACTCCTCCAGAAAGCCTGCTCCAGGGGGACTGGAGTGAGATGCTCCAAACAATGCAACATTTGGTAAATGTCGCATTTCATGAATTTTTCTAAAACATCTGGATAAGCAAAATTGTTGAGAAAGTTAAAAAACAAAGTGACCCAAACATATAGAGAATAAGGAATTTTATTGCCCACTATTTCCACTATACCCACTATTCCCACTTAACCCACTAGGCCCACAATGCCCACTTTACCCACTAGGCCCACAATGCCCACTTTACCCATTATGCCCACTCTACCCACTATGCTCACTATACCCACTGTAACCACAATGCACGCTATGCCCACTATGCCCACTGTACCCTCTATGCCCACTATACCCTCTATACCGACTATGCCCACTATACTCACTATGCTTACTATACTCACTATGCCCACTATATCTACTATAGTCACTATATCCACTATACCCACTATAGTCACTATGCCCACTATAGTCACTATACCCACTATGATTAGGAGGTGCCTTCAAAGTTGTTAACACAGTTAACTAAGTTATGGGGCTCACTCCAATATGTTATGTATTTTTTGTGCTGAACCCGTAACTTTGCCTTTGTGTCACGGCTATCGCATCGCACGTTACTGCTGCAGCCACTCACTGAGCTCATTACTTTCACGCTGTCTATGTAAGCAGGTGCGGTAATGCAGTAACGCAGGGATGGCAGAACAAGGCTGTCTAACAAGGTAATTTAATGGGTTAACACAGGGAATTGACAAAGGACTCCTCGCAGGGAGCTTATAACTCTAAGGCCGGGGTCACACTAGCGTATGGCATCCGATGCGAGAGCATCAGATGCGATATGCTAATGACCCTGGGCTCCTGCTCTGCTGCGAGCGGGAACCGAGTGTCATGTAAGTGTGCTCAGAGCTTTTCGCACAGAGCGGATCGGAGCACAGCTGCGGAGGAGGCGTAGAAATGAATTTCTCCATCTCCTCCATTGCCGGGATCAGCGTAAAAATCGCACAACACTAGCATGTTACGATTGCTGTGTGAGCGCTGTGCAATTTTTTATTGCACCCATTGAATTATATTGCGGGTATTCGATCCGATTTGCGATTACAATCGCAGCATGCTGCGATTTTTTTCTAGTCTGATCATGATCTGATCCGGGCTGGTACCAAGCGTGGGCTGATGCGCGCTGGCCAGCAGAGAAGACCGCAACTCAGTGTCCTGTATCCGGCCCATGCTTCTCTGCATGAGCGCGGTCCTACGTTTAACTGGGCGCACGGCGCTTCCTACACTCACTGGCCCGCTGGGTGCTCAGGAGATGTTGGCCGCAGTACGTCGCGGCGCTGCTACTCGGGGTGCAGAGCGCGCTGTACACCCTCCTGCACTCTCCCTGACGGCCGGAAACTGCTGCTTTGCGCGCTTTTGGCTCTGTTTCCGGTTTATACACGCCCACTCTTCCCGGGTCATGGGGTCTGTCCGGTCCCCTATTCCTTCCCCCGGGCAACATGGCACGCAGCCTTGACAGTTCAATTCAGGTACCCGCAGCTCGGTCTTCCTCCTTACATCTACATCACAAAATCGAGTCATTTAGTCCGATTTCACATGTCTGACATTCAACATCTGAGAATGGACACTTGCGTCTTGTCTGGATGAACCAGCAGCAAGTGTTCAGACCCGAACTCAGTGGTTTCTTATATGCCTATTGAGGTGGTTAAGCTCAGGTCAGTAGACACATCGCAATGTTCGTACATCACTGTCCATACTCTGATATCGAATGTTGGGCTGGAAAAACCAGCAATCAAGGGGTTTTCCAGGCAGAAAATACAGATGACCTATCTGCAGGATATGACCTATTCTATGTTCAGTATGACCTGTGCTGCAGTATTTGAGACAGGGCTGTACACCTTGAATTGAGCTGCACTGAGTAGCCCTGTTACCAATGTTTACATCCAGAGGCCACCTGTGCTGTTTTCAACAGATCAGTGGGGGTGCCAGGCAGTGTCGGACTGGAATGCCAAGAGCCAACCAGTAACATTGACCTTGGAGGTTCCCACTTTTCACCAGCATACAAATATTACACGACCCTTGTTCACAAATTTACCTATATCTCTACATAATAATAAACTGGGTAGTTTGGTTAATGAATGATGAGATGCTGTTTTTTCTGTGCAAAGTGAACCAAGTGATTTATGCAAAGTACTGCCCATACGGTGGTGTTAGGGGCCCAGATCTGCATAGGGGCCCACCAGGGGATTCCCCTGTTACCCTATGGGCCAGTCCGAGCCTGGTGCCAGGTGTTGGACACCCAGTGATCTCATATTCATTACTTAAGGTGCATGTACACTGCATGATTATAAAGAACGAACATTTTCAAAGATAGTCATGCATTCTATGTTTAATCTGGTTTTTATTGAAATATATATAGAGTAACCAAGGATTCAACAACATAACGATTACTGAGTACAAAAAGAAATCTCATTTAAAACTGTATATTAAGACCTGTAGCCAACAAGTCCCAAAATAATAGAACTTTCAGGTCAAAAGTCATTTCCAATCAAGTCCAACAAAATCTGAAAAGAAAAATAAATCCATGGCGGATGTAGGAATCCCCTATCCAGGGAGACTGTATGACCTTTGGCAATACATATGAAGTATCCGCTGAAAGAGAGCAACCCAAACAAGAGAAGCTAGGTCACTCCAAATAATAATGGTGTAAACACGAAAGGAAAGCATGAGACGAAGAAGAGGAATAAGGGGTGGAGAGGAGAGGAGAAAGGAAAATAAAAAGGGGGGGGAAGAAACCATGTAGTCTGATATAACAGGGGGCAACTTGCACCCCTATAATGACGTCCATCTAACCCCTATTGTTCGATCTATCTTCCTTATGGCTTAGAAAAGAGGGTTTGAAAATCCTGAGAGTCCATATACAAAATCCAAGGATTCCAAACCTGCTGATATTTTTCCATTGAACCATTAACCTTAGCAGACAATTCCTCCATACTTTGAAGGCTGGTCATCTCCTTAAAGGGAATCTGTCACCCCATTTTTCGACCATCAGCTGTAGCCACCGCCATTAGGGGCTTATCTACAGCATTCTGTAATGCTGTAGGTAAGCCCCCGATGTCACAGGCGCCGGCGCAGGCGCCGGACCTCTCTGACCTTTCCTGGTGCCTGCGCACTGCAGTACTCTGCTCTGCCCTCACCAGGGCAGAGCAGTGCGCCAGCGCCGGAGCCGCGATGGGAAGCTAAGAAGAGGCCGGCTTCGCTAGAAGATGGGAGGCACCGGACCGGACCGCGACACAAATCGGACCGGACCAGACAGCGGACCGCCCCTGGGTGAGTATAATATAACTCGCTTTTCTTCTCTTTCAGGTTACATCGGGGGGCTTATCTACAGCATTACAGAATGCTGTAGATAAGCCCCTGATGGCGGTGGTCGCATCTTATACTCGAAAAATGGGGTGACAGACTCCCTTTAACCCATTCAGACATATTCGGAGATTGGGAAGATTTCCAATGTCTCGTGATCACAGTGCGTGAAGCAGTTAAGCAGAATCTTAGGAGCCCCTTTTTCTGGAGCCAAAACGAGTTTTCGGAGGATAGATAATAAAGCCACCTGGGGGGAGTTGGTCACCGAATGACTGCTAATGGCTTGATAAGCGGAAACAACAGAATCCAAAATGGCTTAATATGATTACATCCCGACCAAATGTGTAGCATGGTACCTCTCTCTACTCCACAACGCCAGCACCTATTGGAAAGTCATGCATTCTAAACAGTTTGTCGATCATCAAATGAAAGAGCAACACACTCATTCGTCAGGTGAAAAGATCTTTTGGTTTGCGCAAAAGATCATCGTTCTTGGCATCGCATTGTCTTGTATAAACATTCCTATGCTACCAAACCAATTGCAGGCTATGTGCACAAAACAACCTATTACTGATCGTTCAGTGCCCATTCGAAGCATGGACTGCTTGTGTAAACAGGGTATTAAATACCTGCTGATCGGCAAATATTTACCAGCCACAAACTCAGCAAAATCGGTATATATAAATGCACCTTTATCCTATGGGTAAATCATCAATATTTTCTGCCCAAACAACCCCTTTAAGCTCCACGACGAATGCCCAGTAACATCTATTTTGGTAGATAATATTTTCCAACCAACCACATGGTGCTGATGGGCAGAACGTGTCCCAAACATATAGATGTCACATAGTTCTTGTTTTCCCGAGGCTTCATTCAGACATCCCTGTTGCACGTACATGTTCTATAAATTTTTTTCACGGATACCACACATCTACAACCCATTCATTCTACTAATCCGCCTATCCCCTTACTATTCCCCGGTCTCTCCTGTTTAAAAATCCCTACACTAGCTCCCCAATGCTCAAATTCAAAACCCCAACCAGACATACAAAGTCATCCACAATCTGTCTCCTTCATAGATCTGTAACCTCGTCGCCCGATACCTACCAGCACGCAACCTCTGATCCTCACAAGATCTTCTCTACTCCCCTCTTATCTCCTCTTCCCACAATTGCATGTAAGATTTCTCCCGCGCATCCCCCCTACTCTGAAACTCTCTACCCCAACATATCAGACTCTCGCCTACCATGGAAACCTTCAAAAAGAACCTGAAGATCCACCTCTTCCAACAAGCCTACAACCTGCAGTAACCACCGACCCACCAAACCGCTGCATGACCAGCTCTGCCCTCACCTATTGTATCCTCCCCATCCCTTGTAGATTGTGAGCCCTCGCGGACAGGGTCCTCTCTCCTCCTGTACCAGTCGTGACTTGTATTGTTTAAGATTACTGTACTTGTTTTTATTATGTACACCCCTTTTCACATGTAAAGCGCCATGGAGCAAACGGTGCTATAATAATAATATACCCATTATAATCTATGATACTATTCAGTATGCGTTTTCTCATGGATCGTATGTCTGTGCAAAACTCAAAGAAATGTCAGGTTTTTTAGACAGTATCATGGATGAAAATAGTCAATACAAGTTTATGGAGATTGGACCCATTTCTTTTTCTGTATTTTGAGGAAAGACTTGAAGGGGTTACCCAAGACTCATATATTGAAGACCTATCCGTAAGTCATCAATATGAAAATGGTGAGGGTCTGACATCTGGTAACCACACTGATCAGCTGATATCTGCTCCGGAAGTGGCTGGATAGACGCAATATATGGAGCGGAGGACTGTAGCCCCATATATACTTTAGTGGCCACTGACAAATAAATACTGGCCAACAATCTGATGTGTATGTATGTAGCGCTTTGGATGCAGCGGACATGTGCCAATTCCTGACCGTGTGCCCCTGGCCTAACTATAGTTTTGACTCTTCAGGCAGACTATTTATAAATTCATACATAAGAGATAAGCTTTTAGTCGTAGTGTTCTCTTTAAATAAAAAAGGCTGTTAAGTATGTTATTTTTGAAAAAGAGCATAAGGCTAGAAAATGCCTAATTTGTAGATATTGGTAAAAACAATTCCTATTTAGGCAATACTTATCAGTAAGGATATCATAAGGGGTAAGTAACAAATCCTAAAAAATATTCGCAAGCCTTATAATTTCACTATTCTGGCATAAAACTAGGTATGGAATATTACATTTTAGTAAAGGGAATGGACAGGTTTATTCTAGCCCAATTATTAAAAAAGTAGCAACCATGGTTGGCAGGCATTTTACATGATTCATACCAAAAACAATTACTAGCTAGCCAATGCTTATCAGTAAGGATATCATAATGGGTAAGTAACAAATTCTTAAAAAATTGGTTGTGATCCTCTTTTAGCTTCACTTATTAGGTAAAGATAAAAAATTTCAAGACTCTGATTCATGATTTGAAATTTTTTTAAGCCACTTTCCTTTTGGGTCTTGTGGTATTAGTTGACGTCTTTGGTGCAGAATTATTCAAAATTGCGCACACGATTCATGAATTTGAGGCAAAGACAGAAAAAAACTTTCTGTCTTGAATTGTTTGGTTTTGGTGACATTTGATGCCAAAAATTGCACATTTGGTAAAATGGTGTAAAATAAAATGCGCCAAAATACTGGTGTACTTAAAAATACACCAGGCGGAAGGACTGTAGTCGAGTTGAGCCAAATTTTGCAACTTTTTTTTTTAAATGCATTTGGTGAATCAAGCAAGAACATCTGCCGTTGCTAAACACCACCCACAAAGCGGAAACCGCTCCCCAGGCCATCTTGATTAAAATAGGCTTAAAAAAGGCACAGATAGAATAATGAATTAGGAACAAATGAAACAAAGGCACAAAAAAGCAAAACTTGACCAAAAAACAGGCACAAAGACAATAATGAAAAAATATATAACTTTGTTTTACTTCCGGTACCAACAACACCATTAAAATGAGTATAGAATTAGTCAACTTCTGCAAAATATTATTACTTCTATGAAAACTGCCTCCTCAACGGTGTTTTCCCAATAACTTGGGGTGCCTCATAGCTTAGGAAGCACTGGTGTTACACAGCCAATCCCTAAAAACATATCATTACTATACATCCCTACATTTTATTTTAATCCAATTACACTTTCTTAATATTTAATAGGACTTACAACCATAACATTTAACGTAAAACCAGCAGATAAATTACCAGATCCAAACAATGCACCCAGAAGTGCTCAACACAACATGACACATTAGGGATAAAACAAGGGGGTTAGCATGAACCAATCAAATTAAATAGAATTAAACAGGTACAGCCAAAGAGGAGGAAGCCCATACTTTCCATTTATAAATTATTTTGTTTCTGCTCTGAAGGTTGTGTGCTAGGGAATATTCATAATGGAAATGAGTATTAATCTTCCAACATAGATCTTTAATTGAGGGGCTAGAATGGGATTTCCACTTTGCAATTCAACATTGCCTAGCCGAGGGAAGAATACGAGCTACCACCCATCTAAGATCATATGGGATTTCATCAATTCCAATGTTCAACACTCCCAAGGCAGGATCAGGCACAAATTGAACCCACACAATTGAAGAGATCAAGCCAAAGACTAGGGACCAAAAGATTCCAGAGCTTGGGCAGAACCACCAGACATGACAAAGTGTGCCTATTTGGGAACAACCTTTCCAACATTGGTCAGAATAATTGGGTATACAATGGGCCAATTTAGAAGGTGAGAGATACCATCTCCTATGAATCTTCTTCAACTGTTCAAGATGATTAATACAGGAGGAGGTCTTTTGTGCCCAATAAATAGCATTATGCCATTTTTGTAGTGGTACAGATATAGATAGATCAGATTCCCTCTTTAGGGTACGTTCCCACGGTCAGTAAACGTTGCGGGTTGGACGCTGCATATGTGTCGACCCGCCACCACAATTGTGGGTTACCAGGGCAATGGGGTACTCAGAGCCGAGCCCATGGAAGTCTATGGGATTTGTCACAGGTAGCTGTGGCTCGGTCTGTGGCCCTGGCGGTCTGGCGTATGTTGGGGATATATTTACAGGGGATAGATTTATATACAGTTCGTGACGCCACCTGTAGTCTTCTGGTAATTTGTACCAGCGCTGCTGTAGATCTCTGAGGGGATGGTGATGCAGCTAGATGTCGGGTCCCCTACAGGTGGGACTTTTCCCTCAGGTCGGTAGTTAAAGCCGGTTTGTGCAGGCATGCAAATCAATAACTCAGTCTCACACGTCAGCGTCTTTCCATACCTTTACTTGCAAGATGGTAAGGCAGGTCCCAGGGAGGCTGATGGGGTTGATGGAGGATGAGCTTTGAGGCAACGGTTAAGCAAGTTAGGGGCCTCCTTTACTGTCCAATAATGATGAGTCCAACCAGCCTGAAGCGTAGTTCCCTCTATAATTCCAGCTATTCCAAAGCTGTTCTGCCCGGTCAGTTTTTGTGGTCGGAGCCTTCCTGTGAGAGAGCTGAATTCCTATCTTGTCGTGCACTGACTCAAGGTCCTCACTCCCTCTGACCCCAGTTACGTACCGACTATTTAGGGGCTGCTTGCCGCGACCTAAGGTCCGGTAAGTCTCTGGTTTTCTTACCACTAAGCGTGAAGCTTTAGTGATCCTTCGGTCCCCAGTGACCGGTAGCAATGTGCAGGACTTCTCCAAGCCAAAAGCACTTTTAAATATTCCTTCCACTTTGCCCTTCGATTTGCTCGACTCTTAATAGATATCTCAGTCTGTCTTCCAGTGGGGCACAGCTCTGACTAGGCTGAGGTGAACTAGGCCACCTGTACTAGCCTCCACTTTCTGAACTGCTAAACAGGCTCAGACTGGACACGTCTACTCTGTCCAAGGACAGGAAACTGACTGACTAAATCACCCCCTTCCACACCCCTGCTGGGTGTGTCCGAAGTGTACGTGATGTTATGAAGAGCCTTAACTGTTACCTCTCCACTCATCCTCCTGGTATTGTGTACCAGGGCTACACATTCCCCCATGGTAAACGACAGCACTCCCGGGCTGTAAAATACAAAGAGACAATTTGTTTATGCATTAAACATTAAACATTAATTCGTCCCATCCGGGAGGTAAGGATGTCTTAAACGTTGCAAACAATAACATTATAGAAAAATACAAATATTAAATAACATTTTCATATAAATAGACAATATACTTGTGAAGGACCCGCACCAAACCTTCAACGTGGGTCCTGGGTGGGCTGCAGGACATCCGAATGCAGACCTCACTCAGTGCCACACCACACGGGTTTTCTGTTCAGAGGTAAGTCAAGGCTTCATGTGAAACCATTAAAAGGCACCTTAGTGCAACTATTTACAGGATACAGTTTTTGGGCTGGCTCAGTCCTCAGCCTCTGAGTCCATTATAAGACATAATAGGAAAAAACATATTATATATAGACTTTTTACAATATTCACATCAATTTGTTATAATCACTGCTGATATCTAATGGGTAACTTCCCTTTGTGATTCGCTCTGATCTACGTGGAGTAGCTTCAGGTATATTAAGTTGTGATCTGTCTGCACTGCGTAACGGCAAACTATAGAACTGCCTCAATCTTTCTATGGATCTGGCAAGCGTACTGATGGCTGGGCGGTGTGAGTCAGCTTCACCAGGGGATCCCATAGTATGGGGCGCTGCTTCAGATGATCCTTCTTGAGGTTCCACAGGTTGAGGTGTTGCTGGAATGGGTAACTCCTGAACGGGCTCGACTGGCACCACGGGCACAACTGGAGGTAGAACTTCCTCTTGTGGCTGATAAAACTGCAACACCGGAACTATTACAGCATCTCCCAGTCTAGGCCAATCCGCAGGAAAATCTCCCAGATCCGTGTGTATGACCTCTTCTTTCCTTTCTTCTTGATTGATGACAGGGTTCTTTTCACAACGCTTTAAGGGTTCTGGACACAATTTCAAATGGTCTCTGGACACAGTGGTTGTTGTTCTTCCTCCGTCCTTACTGACGACACAAACTTTTCTGTTGTCATATTTAGAATCTTGTATGACGTAGGGTTCTTGCTCCCACTGGTTATCCAATTTGTGCATCTTCCTTTTTCTTTTTAATACTACCTCTCCAGGCATCAAAGGCTTGGCAGGAGCATTTCTGTTGTAAACATCTTCCTGTTTTCCCGTGCCTTGTTGAGACTTTCCTCTACACAGATTTTACATCTTCTGTATTGCTCTTGCCGATTGATGTCCAGTTTTCAATGGCGTCGTCTGCCTCCGGTTCTACCACTCCAAGTTCTAAATCCATTGGTAGTCTTCCGGGCCTTGCTCTCATAAGATAGGCTGGAGTGCAGTTAGTTGAACTTACAGGTATATGATTATACAAATCAACCAAATCAGGTAGTAAATCCGGCCATCGATTCCTGTCTTCCAACGGTATGGATCTCAACAAGTCAAGGACAATATGGTTCATTTTCTCACAAAGACCGTTGGTTTGAGGGTGGTATGGTGTCGTTCTAATTTTCTTGCACCCGTACATGTGACAGAATTCCTTGAATAGATCGGCTTCGAAAGCAGGTCCTGATCGGTTAATACTTGCTCCGGATACCCATGCGGTCTGCAGAAGCTTGCTTGAAAGGTTTTCGCTGCCGTCACTGCGGTCTGGTCTTTAACTGGAACAACCACCAGAAATCTGGAGTAATGGTCCACCATGGTCAAGGCGTATGAGTATCCAGATCTACTTGGCGACAATTTGACGTGGTCCAGGGCCACAATCTCCAGGGGACGAGTCGTCCGGATAGGTTGCAGGGGTGCCTTCTGACTACCGTAGTCCTTTCTTCTGAGACCACAGGGTCCACAGTTCCGACACCACCTCTCGATGGAGCTGCGCATCCCTACCCAGTAGAACCGGCATCTCAACAGGGTCTCCAGCTTTCTCCAGCCAAAGTGTCCTGCTTGATCGTGGTACGCTTCCAACACCATTGGGACGTCTGCCTTGGGGACCACTATTTGCCAGACCATCTCATGGGTTCTGGGGTTGACGTATCTCCTGCACAACTTCTCACGGTATAGGAACAACCTGCTTTTCTCGTTCCACAGGAGCTTTGCTGACATAGGTGCATCCTTTTCCAAAGAGGAGCCTTCCTGTCTTAACAACTCCTTGATGCGGCTGACCACTGGATCACTGTCCTGAGTCTCTTTCCAGCTGTGATGGGGTAAAGGATTTAATGTTGCACCATACTGCTTTCTGTTGACTCGATGCTCGTGGACTACCCCATTTCGATGGAACGCAGGTAGCTCAATTTCTTCCAGGTCTCCGATTCTTCTTCCGTATCAGAGTCATGCGGCATTCGGGACAATGCGTCAGCATTAGCATTCTTTCGACCTGCCCGGTACTTGATAGTAAACTGGTAATTGGACAACCGAGCCATCCATCGCTGCTCCATGGCACCCAGCTTGGCAGTTTCCAGGTGCGTTAACGGGTTGTTATCTGTAAACGCAGTGAACTGATTGGAGGCCAGATAGTGCTTAAATCTTTCAGTAATGGCCCAGACCAGCGCCAGAAACTCCAGCTTGAAGCTGCTATAATTTTCCGGATTCCTCTCAGTTGGCCTGAGTTTTCTGCTGGCATATGCGATGACTTTTTCTTGGCCATTCTGCTTCTGACTGAGAACTGCTCCCAAACCTTCATTACTGGCGTCGGTGTACAACAGGAACGGTTGGCTGTAATCAGGATAGGTTAAGATCTCATCACCTGTAAGGATCTCTTTCATCTTTTGGAATGCTTCAGCCTGTTCTTTACCCCAATTAAAGGGAGGGTTTCTGCTCTTTAGGATTGTCCTACTAGGAGGTCCTGTAAAGGGCTGCCTTCTTCGTGTAATCTTTCACGAATCTCCTGTAGTAACCGTTAGTCCCAGGAACTGTCGCACTTCCTTAAGGTTCTTCGGCTCCGGCCACTTCTGGATGGCGGTGACTTTCTCTGGGTCCGGCGCTACTCCTTCCGAACTGACGATGTGCCCCAAGTATTGTACCTTCTGTTTGAGTAGATGGCATTTTGAGGGTTTCAACTTCATCCCGTACCTGGACAGGGACTCGAATACTTCTGCCAGGTGCTTCAGATGGTCCTCATATGTCTTGGAATACACGATGACGTCGTCTAGGTATAGCAGCACGGTTTCAAAATTGAGATGTCCCAGACAATTTTCCATCACTCTCTGAAATGTTCCTGGGGCACTGCTGAGCCCAAACGGCATTCTGTCGAACTCACAGAGCCCCATTGGGGTGGTGAAAGCCGTTTTCTCACGATCCTCCTCAGCCACAGCCACTTGCCAGTAACCACTAGTCAGATCAAGGGTAGAAAAGTAGTTAGCCGTTTTCAGAGCAGCTAATGATTCCTCTATGGTGGTAACGGGTATGCATCCTTGTGTGTTATGCGGTTCACCTGCCTGTAATCCACACACATTCTCATACTACCATCTTTCTTTTTAACCAGAACTAGAGGGGCTGCCCAGGGGCTACAACTATCCCTTATCACCCCAGCTTTCTTCATATCATGCAACATTTCTTTAGCCTTCTGATAATGAGCTGGAGGTATGGGCCTATACCGCTCTTTGATGGGAGGATGACTGCCTGTAGGGATATGATGTTGTACTCCCTTAATTATCCCAAATCAAGTGGATTTTTGCTAAACACTTGGGCGTACTCTTGCACCACCCGTAATACCCCTTGCTTCTGGTGAGCGGGAGTGGTGTCCGTCCCAACATGGAGTTGCTGACACCATTCCGCCACCTGAGTTGCTGGGTCATTGTCCTCCGCTATTTGACAGGAGTCTAAGGACTCAGCCGGGAGAATAGAATTATTGTCGACAGCATGAAGTTTAGCAATGGTTGCATAACGGGGTAAATTTACCTCATCATCTCCCCAATTGAGAAGCCGTACCGGTACTCTTCCATTCACCACTTCTACTACTCCTCTAGCAGTCATAAGTGTAGGTCTATGTTCTGAATGGTGGGGTTCTACTACAGCTTGGTAATTCTGTCCTCTCAGACCTATGGCTGCCCTGCACCAAATGATCATTTCACTCATTGGGGGTATCACAATAGGATCCGAGTCAGTGACCCGTACATTACCAATTTCGCCGTCTGTAAGCTTCGCTTGCTGCTGACACACCAGGGCCCGGATCTCTCTTTGGATTACTCCTCTCTGCCTTGGTCGGGCAATCTCAGCGAGCTGTTGGAGCAAGAACACAACTTCTCCCAAACAATTACCGATAATGTTAGTACCCAAAAATTATATTTAAACCGTTCTCCTCATTTACAGTCTTTACTACCAGAAGCCCTGGTCTTTCAACTCCTCTCTGCCCACCTTTACATCTACACATTTTGTCCCGAGTACTTCTACAGGAAGACCATTAGAAGCATACACGGTAAAGTCAAGGCTCGGAGGTTTAAGACTGTCCATTGACCAGTACTTAGTATAGAGGGCATCAGGTATTAGGGTCACCTGCGACCCAGTGTCTAACAATGCTGGAACAGCAATACCATCTAGAATAATAGACAGGTAGGGTCGCCCGCCACATACCTGCGGCTCCAGTCTAGGGGGCCTGACGGGTATTCTCCTGGGTGTTGGCCCTTGGACCCAGGTTCTGCCCGTTTAAAGGACACTGTGGAGACATATGACCTTTCCGGTTGCATCGATAACAGATGATCTCTCGACGAGGAGGGTGTTGATCAGAGGTCGCTCCTGGGGGTGGCGTTGTCCTCCTCCGGGGGGGCGACGTCTTCTTTCTTCTCCGGTGCATCCACGGGACGTCTTCTGGGCAGTCAGCTAACAAGATCTTTCCTTCTTCCTCTTTCCGCAGTTGCAGGGCACTCATTACAGCAGCCAGATTTTTAGTCAGCTGGCGCACCTCTGAGCGCAGACAATCCAATTCACTAGGAGGGGTCACCTGCGCTTTGGCTTCGGCCACTAACGGGGAGAAAGGGGTTTACTGCCGGTTCCAGAGTGACTTCAGCCTGATGATGTTGGGTTGCCACCTCAAGTTTGCCCAGGGGCCGCAGCCCTTTTATTGCCATGTCTTTTAGGGCATCAAAGGTAGCATCCGGATGATCTAAGGACCACCAGTTTACAGTTCTGCGTTCCTCTTGGGATCTCAATCCCTGTATAAATTGTTCTTTCAGCATTTTATTCTCATCAATAGCATTTAAATTATTAACCTGCTTAAGAGCTCTCAGGGCTCCTTGTAGTCGGCAAGCGTAGTCCCGGATGCTGTCACCTGGCTGTTGTGAACAGTGATAGAAGGCCATCCGGAGATCCGTTTCTGTGCGGTCTTCAAATATGGCATGCAGCTTAAGGAAGATCGCAGGTACCGACTCCTGATCAACGGTATCCCAAGTCTCCACTTCCCTCTCAGCAGCGCCAGTTAGCTGCCCTATTAGCACAGCAGCTTTTTGTCTCTCAGGCATGGAGTACATTTCTAGGATGCTGCATAACTTCCGCTTGAAGCCTGCTAATGTGCCTGGCTCACCGCTGTACTGGGGAAGCCATTTCGCCCAGGCATATATGGGAGCGTTAGTGGCATGATCGGGACTACCGGACTGGGTGCAGGGCCTGCGCCCCCATCTGGCGCTACAATACCAAGCGGTGCGGGATTGGGGCCTCCGGCCGGGGCCGCACTGTCAGCCGGTTGTTGTGACATCTTAGCGCCCCCTTGGTTAAACGGAGCCTACCGGTTTCAGACGCTGCTATTTCACAGGCACCGCAGTGGGAACAGGACCTTCGTCGCAGGCGCTCTGATGTCAGAGCGTTCACTTCCTGTTGCAGGACCTGCCGATGAGTCAGAGCCAGGGGCGTGTCCAAGACTCTGCGCGCTCTTTCAGGTACGCCCACCTTCTTCTCCAGCGCCTTAGGGCGCGAATCTGGCGGCAAATATGGCGGTATTTGGCGCCAAACAACAGCAACAGTCTTTTTCGCCAAAACACTCCACAGGCACACAGGGCTCGCAATGCTGCAAGTTTCGGATCCTGTTCGTGACGCCAAAGTTTTGTGTCGACCCGCCACCACAATTGTGGGTTACCAGGGCAATGGGGTACTCAGAGCCGAGCCCATGGAAGTCTATGGGATTTGTCACAGGTAGCTGTGGCTCGGTCTGTGGCCCTGGCGGTCTGGCGTATGTTGGGGATATATTTACAGGGGATAGATTTATATACAGTTCGTGACGCCACCTGTAGTCTTCTGGTAATTTGTACCAGCGCTGCTGTAGATCTCTGAGGGGATGGTGATGCAGCTAGATGTCGGGTCCCCTACAGGTGGGACTTTTCCCTCAGGTCGGTAGTTAAAGCCGGTTTGTGCAGGCATGCAAATCAATAACTCAGTCTCACACGTCAGCGTCTTTCCATACCTTTACTTGCAAGATGGTAAGGCAGGTCCCAGGGAGGCTGATGGGGTTGATGGAGGATGAGCTTTGAGGCAACGGTTAAGCAAGTTAGGGGCCTCCTTTACTGTCCAATAATGATGAGTCCAACCAGCCTGAAGCGTAGTTCCCTCTATAATTCCAGCTATTCCAAAGCTGTTCTGCCCGGTCAGTTTTTGTGGTCGGAGCCTTCCTGTGAGAGAGCTGAATTCCTATCTTGTCGTGCACTGACTCAAGGTCCTCACTCCCTCTGACCCCAGTTACGTACCGACTATTTAGGGGCTGCTTGCCGCGACCTAAGGTCCGGTAAGTCTCTGGTTTTCTTACCACTAAGCGTGAAGCTTTAGTGATCCTTCGGTCCCCAGTGACCGGTAGCAATGTGCAGGACTTCTCCAAGCCAAAAGCACTTTTAAATATTCCTTCCACTTTGCCCTTCGATTTGCTCGACTCTTAATAGATATCTCAGTCTGTCTTCCAGTGGGGCACAGCTCTGACTAGGCTGAGGTGAACTAGGCCACCTGTACTAGCCTCCACTTTCTGAACTGCTAAACAGGCTCAGACTGGACACGTCTACTCTGTCCAAGGACAGGAAACTGACTGACTAAATCACCCCCTTCCACACCCCTGCTGGGTGTGTCCGAAGTGTACGTGATGTTATGAAGAGCCCTTAACTGTTACCTCTCCACTCATCCTCCTGGTATTGTGTACCAGGGCTACACACATACATCCACAATGTCTAACCTGCAGCATTCAGATGTTACAACATAGTGGATGGGATTTCAAGAAATCCCATTTCCACTATGCGTGCACCGACGCCCGCGGCTTACCCGCGGAGACGGACATGCGGCGCGTCTTTCCAGACCACAGCACATCTAATTATCTTACGGAGCAAGATAAATCTCACCCGTACAATGTATTGGACGTGGTGATTCCGCACGGTTCAGTGAGCACATGCGGAATCACCTGCGTTCAAAAAGCAGCAGCATTTTGGATGCAGTGGACATGTGCCAAGTTCAAACCGCTGCCAATTCCTCACAGTGTGCGCCTGGCCTAACTATATAAGATAGTTTTGACTCTTCAGGCAGACTATTTATAAATTCATACATAAGAGATAAGCCTTTAGTCGTAGTGTTCTCTTTAAAAAAAAAGGCTGTTAAGTATGTTATTTTTGGAAAAACAGCATAAGGCTAGAAAATGCCTAATTTGTAGATATTGGTAAAAACAATTACTATTTAGGCAATACTTATCAGTAAGGATATTATAAGGGGTAAGTAACAAATCCTTAAAAAATATTCACGAGCCTTATAATTCCACTATTCTGGCATAAAACTAGGTATGGAATATGAAATTTTAGTAAAGGGAATGAACAGGTTTATTCTAGCCCAATTTTTAAAATAAGTGCAAGCATGGTTGGCAGGCATTTTACACGATTAATACCAAGTTTTCTTCACTTGCATACATTCCTACTTTTAATTAAAAAAAACAACTAGATTAATTATGTTAAAAAGATGTGTGACTCCAATCTAATGGGCTAATTGCACTTTAGACATTTATGGCAAATACTGAGGAAATGCCATGGATGTCACCAGTCTCCAGAGCACGGATCACCTAATTTCCATTACTCCATGTGAGGAAGCTGGAGATCCAGGTGGAGAATAAATGTGAAGGAGCCTCACTTGTACAGGAGCTACAGGAACATCCAAGCCGCCATGGGCACCTGTCTATTATCTCCACACCTGGATGAGGCCTCTGCCTCACTAAGTGGGGCAGGAATCAGGTGACTCACATTTATCAGTCATTTATGGCATATTTAGTGGTTATGCCATAAATGTCTAGAGATGGAAGTACTCCTTATATGCATCTACAGCAGTTTTTAATTCATTCTTGGCTAGACTAACTAAAAGCATTTGTGCCCTGATTCACTGAGGTGTTGCCAGAATTCTATTGTATAGCACCTTTATAAGACACAATATTTTTGTGCAAAACCATTGTGACTTTTGGCAGTTTTTATGCCACTTCCTGCCAGCTACTCCATAATGGGCATAACATGGGTGGAGCAATAGGGGGCATGGGGATTGTCTATCCTTGTCCATCAAATTCACTCCACTGCAGGGAAGTAACCATAGACTGGCAGGGAGGGCCAGAGTGGCAGCACTAGGGTGCCAGCTAATTTTTCAGGTAAGTCATTTTTTGTCATTCACTCCATTCAGATTAAAGGCATTTCTGATGAAAACAAGTTATCACCTATCTAGATAAGATATCACCTATCCTAATGGTGGGAGTCCAACCACTGGGACCTGCACCAATTGACAGAACAGGCAATTTTTATCCCCTGACTGGGAATTTTCATCCCTGTTAAAAAAGTAGCAGCAGGTTGGACTTCCAATTAATGCTCTATTCATTCTCTATGGGGCTTCTGAAAAAAAAACGAAGTGGAGCGCTCTGGTGACCTATAAGGAATTAACGGGGCGGCAGTCAAGCACGTGCAATGCTGCTCCATTCAAAGGAGAATAAAGTCTAAGTTACTTACCGTTAACGGTATTTTTCGAAGTCCATGACAGCACTACAGAGAGAGGGGATCCGCCCCTTAGGAACAGGAAACCTACAGATATAAAAGGGCGGCACCTCTCCCACACATCAGTTGGATTACAGAGCATAAGAGGACATCAAGGTTAAATGGTATACAGCAAAAAATTTATGCATCACACAGTAATATTAATCAATTGTTTATTACATGTGGACTACATAAGCGGAAGAAGTGCACATAGAACCTGGGTGGGAATGTAAGGGTGCTGTCATGGACTTCGAAAAATACCGTTAACGGTAAGTAACTTAGACTTTATTCGAACGTCCATGACAGCACTACAGAGAGAATTACAGAGAGTAATAACTACTTAGGGAGGGACTACTGCCTGCAGCACCCTTAGTCCGAAAGAAAGGTCTGAGGAAGCACCCAAATCTAATCTATAATGAGTGTAAAACGTGTGTGGAGAAGACCACGTAGCTGCCTTACATATCTGGTCAATCGAGACTTCTGCCCTTTCTGCCCATGAAGTCGCCACAGCTCGAGTGGAATGCGCCCTTAGCCTCTCAGGTGGCTGCTTGCCCCTCGAGGTGTATGCCAGAGAAATTGCTTCCCTAATCCATCTGGCCAATGAGCTCTTTGTTAATCTACGGCCTTTGTTAATTCCTTGAAAAGAGACAAACAATGCATTGTCCCTCTTCCAGGGATCAGTGACTGCCAAATATTGCTGCAGACATCTTCTAACATCTAAAGTATGAAGTTTCATCTCTTTTTGATTAGATGGATTAGGGATGAACGAGGGGAGAATAATTTCCTGTGTTCTGTGGAAAGCGGAAGACACCTTAGGTAGGTATGCCGGATCCGGTCTAAGTATTATCCTGTCATTCAGGACCTGAGTGTAAGGAGATAGTCTAGATAGTGCCTGGATGTCACTTACCCTCCTAGCCGAGGTTAATGCTACCAGGAAAGCGGTCTTAAGGGAAAGAATTTTTATTGATGCTGCTGATATAGGTTCAAAAGGGGGCTCTGTTAAAGCAGTGAGAACAAGATTTAAGTCCCATGGCATGATTCTCACCTTCACTATGGGTCTCGACCTACCCGCAGCTTTAATGAATCTACTGACCCAGTAATTATTTGCGATGTTGCAACTAAAGAGTGCCCCCAAAGCTGAAACTTGCACCTTAAGGGTGCTTGTGGAGAGACCTAAGTCCAGACCCTTTTGTAGGAATTCTAGAATCTGGGTTATCGGTGTTGTGTCCCCTGCTACAACCGCCGAGCTCTGAAGAAATTTCTTCCAAATTCTAGCGTAGATCCTAGTTGTAACCTCTTTTCTGCTTTTAAGGAGAGTATTAATTACATTAGCAGAAAAGCCCTTATCTGTCAGCAGCGACCGTTCAAAATCCACGCCGTCAGGTGGAGGCCCGCTACTCGAGGATGGTAGACTGGACCTTGGGAGAGCAGATCGGGAATGTCCGGCAGGACCCACGGGTCGGCTATCGACATGTTTCTGAGACATGAAAACCATGCCCTCCTGGGCCAAAAAGGAGCGATTAATATTATCCTTGCCCTGTCCTTCCTGACCTTCCTCAATACTAGGGGGAGTAAGGACAGGGGAGGGAAGGCGTAGGCTAGATTGAAATCCCACTGTAATAGAAGAGCGTCCACTGCCAGAGGGCGTTCTTTGGGATTCAGAGAGCAGAACTGTCTCACTTTCCTGTTGCTTTTGGTAGCAAAGAGATCTACTTCCGGTAGACCCCATTTCCGCACAATTAGGTCGAAGATGGAAGTCTTTAATGACCACTCTCCTTGGCTCAGGAGATTGCGGCTTAAGAAGTCCGCCTTGGTATTTTCTTCTCCCCTTATATGTAGAGCCGTTAGAGAAAGAAAGTGTCGTTCTGCTATCTGAAGTAGGCGCCTTGCCACTTCCATGAGAGGACCGGAACGAGTACCACCCTGGTGGTTGATGTATGCGACTGTGACCCGATTGTCGGAGAGCACTCGAACGTGGTGACCCTGTAGATAGACAAGGAGTTTTTTAATCGCTAGCTCTACCGCTGCTAATTCCTTCATATTAGAAGACATTTGAATTTGATCCTGCTCCCATGAGCCCTGAACCATAACGTCCCCCATATGAGCCCCCCACCCAGAGGGGCTAGCATCTGTTGTGACTATTCGGGATATGTCATATTCCCAGGGAACCCCCTTAGACAGGTTTGTCTCATTCTTCCACCAATCCAGGGATCTTATAGCAGCCTGGGACAAGGATAGCTGGCCTTCCAGGTAACCACCTAGCAAATTTTGATACAGCAAGACCTCAGCTTGCAGTGCCCTTGTGTGAAATTGGGCCCACCGAACCGCGGGAATGCAGGACGAGAGGGAGCCCAAAAGAGACATGGCCTTCCTAAGCGACATGGAGGGGTTACTGGAAGCGTTTAGGACCTGGTACCGTAAGCGAATTAACTTGTCTGACGGTAAACTACAGTTCTGATTTTGTGAATCCAGAATTAGCCCTAGAAATTGCTGAACCCTCATCGGATTCAAACGAGACTTTTTGGTATTTATTAGCCATCCCAGCCGCTCTAAGGTAGAAATCGCTCTTTTCAGTTGCTCTAGGCAATGCTCTGCCGTCTTTCCTATGATAAGAAAGTCGTCAAGGTAGGGGACTATGAGCATATTTGATTCACGTAAGTGGGCCATGACCTCCGACATAACCTTAGTGAATACTCGTGGGGCAACCGCCAAGCCAAAGGGAAGGGCGCTAAATTGAAAATGTCGCAGTGATTCCCCCATCTGGATTGCTACTCTGAGGAAACGCTGATGCTCCATATGGATCGGTATGTGGTAATAAGCGTCTTTCAGATCTAACACCACCATAAAGCAATTTTCAAACAGAAGCTTTATTGCTGAGCTGACCGTTTCCATTTTAAATGGGTGAATAATCAGGAATTTATTGAGGGCTTTCAAATTAATAATTGTTCTAAAAGACCCATCCAGTTTATGGATCAAAAACAGAGGGGAGTAAAACCCCTTACCCCGCTCTGCTTCTGGCACCTCCACTAAGACATTCTTAGCGCAAAGCTCCTGAACCTCCAACTCTAGAGCGGCCTGCTCCGATGGCGATGACCTGAGTGGGGTAATTTTAAAGTTATCCCAAGGTACCGAGGAGAATTCTAACCGCAGCCCTGTAGCTATGATGTTAAGGATCCAGCTACTGTTTGAGATTTCCGACCAGGCCGGGTAGAAGGCCTTCAATCTGCCTCCTACCGGCATTGCTAGTCATTGCGAGGGTTTTTTTGTTTCCCTAGGTGGACCTCTAAACATAAACCCTGTACCTCTTCGCCTCTTTTCATCCCATTTGGCTCGTTCCCTGGACGACCTTCGGTAGCTGAACCTCCTTCTGCTGAAAGGTCTTTTATAGGAAGGGGTTGATAGACTGGGAAACTTTTTCTTGTCGTCCCCTGCCTTTTCTAAAAGTTCGTCCAGGACCGGGCCAAAAAGATATTCGCCGTCACACGGAATGGAGCAGAGGCGAGATCTGGCTTGAATATCGCCCGGCCAACATTTCAGCCATAATGCCCTTCGTGCTGCATTAGACAGCCCTGCCGCTCTGGCAGCCATTCTTACTGAGTCCGCTGAGGAATCAGCCAGGAAAGCCGCTGCATTCTGAATTATTGGCAAGGTCTTCCGAATTGTCCCCCTGGAGGTTCCATCTGTTAACTGGGAAGCTAACTGGTCTAGCCAGACCATCAATGACCTGGCTGCGCAAGTGGCTGCAACTGCCGGCCTCAGGGCACCTGCCGACATCTCCCATGTGCCTTTCAAGAAGGAGTCTGCCTTCCTGTCTAGTGGATCTTTCAAAGACCCCATATCATCAAATGGGATGGAGGATTTTTTAGAAGCCTTCGCCACTGCTGCATCCAGCTTCGGGGCCTTATCCCATTTACCCGTCAGGGGATCTTCAAAGGGATATCTCCGTTTAAACGCTTGGGGTAAGGAGCCTCTTTTTTCAGGCTTCTTCCACTCTCTGTCTATAAGGCCTTGGATGCTACTGTTTAGTGGAAAGGATCTCTGTTTTTTTGGATCTAGACCACCAAACATCAGATCCTGTACTGAGGGCTCTGGTTTCGCCTCTTCTTCCCCCATGGTGGACCTAACTGATTTGACAAATTTGTCCATCTGGTCCAAGGGAAAACAAAAACGGGTAGCGTCTTCCGTAGAAGACGAGGAGGAAGCCGAAGAGGGTCCTGACACAACTTCACCCCTATCATGGGCGGCAGGTGACTCTGAATCAGATAAAACTGGTACATTTCTACGCCTGGAAAATTCTCCGTGTCTTGAGGACGCTTTCAACTCTGCTCTTATTATCTCCTTCAGGCTTTCGGTGAAATCTGGAGTCTCCTCCGCTATCTAAAAAGGGAAGGGGCATAGGGGGGGGGTTTACTATGTCATCCCATGCCCCTGCCCTTCCCCTTAAAAATGCCCTACCGTCTGTTGCATGCACGGCTGGCACAACCTCTTAGGGCAAGCGTCAGGCAGAGGGCAAGCGCAAAAGGCACATTCCCTGTGCTTGCTTTTCACCGAACACTTCTTCCCCTAGTAACAGACACAAAATGGGGAAAAAACTGTATTACTGGGTATTCTAAATCTGACGATCTCTTACCCAGATTGTACAGCAGTAGGTACCGGATCACGGGGAGGGGGCTTTTTCCCAGCTGCAGAACTTCTGCGGCTGGTGCTCCTGGCCATTGAAGAGGAGCGCTCTGTCTGCTGCTGCTGGCTCTCCTGTTGCACCGAGGAAGCCTCTGCAGTGTCCATCGTAAAAAAATGGGGCAGAAGCGCTTTACCTCTTTCCTAGGCTCCTTATATCCTCCCCCGGATATCCGGATCAGCAGGTCTGGCCAGGGGTCCACCCCCTCCTACTCCCCGCCCCACGGCCCCCCCCGCACCTCCCCGCCGTCCCCACAGCAGGCGCCGTCCGATGATGCAGCCGCCAAAATTTTCAAAAACGCCGGCCGGCGTCTCACTTCCGGTTCCGGTGGTGGAGACTCCGCCCCCTTTTTTCCCCCGCTCGCACGGACCCCACCATACCGATGGAGGTAAGTATAATCCCCCGCTGCATCGCCCCTCCGAGCGGAGATCTCCCCCGACCCCAGCCGCGCTGCTGCAATAGCGGCGCACGACTGAATTTTCAAAAACCCCGCCGCGCCGTCCATAGCCGTGACGCGCGGCGGGAAATTCAAAAAAAACCCCGCCGCGCTGTTCACAGCAGTGACGCGGCGGGAAATTCAAATTTTTTAAAATTTTTTTTTTTTTTTTTAAAAATCACGGCTGCACCCTCAAGAGGCCCCCACCATGACAGGACCACAGGAGAGGACAGCGAGAAGGCATCGGGACCAGGGAGAGGGGAGGAATACTTACCTACCGGCGCTGGCTGGGAGACAGAGATCCTCTGGATACTGCTCCACCTGCTCCGCACACTGCCGTGGAATCCTACCCGGACCCACCGTGGCGCTTCCAGGGGCTCCGCACCGGCCGAGGTAGGAGATCCCCCCCGCTACCTGCGTCGACCGGCCGGCCTGGGTCCTCCTGAAGATCTTCATCTGTAGGAAACCCGTCCTTTAGGAACAGGAAACCAACTGATGTGTGGGAGAGGTGCCGCCCTTTTATATCTGTAGGTTTCCTGTTCCTAAGAGGCGGATCCCCTCTCTCTGTAGTGCTGTCATGGACGTTCGAATAAAAAATGAATAATCAATAAGTTAGCACTAGAAAACCCCTTTTATTTTTGCTGATCGCATAAGTGTTCATTTATATGAACAGATCTTGAAAAAAGTTTAGTACAATTTTACAACCTCAATTACCAAGAATTCATTAAAAAACACAATCTCCTATGTAGATTTAATGGCTGTAACTCTAGACAGATATTCTGGAAACATTGCCATTTTCATCCAAGACATGCTGCTGTTACTGAATTAATTGTCACAAATTTCACACTGGACCCGCAGGACTGAATTAATAGCTTGTATTTGTCCGGTGAATTGGTTGGATAAGTGTCTATTGTTTGCACATCTCATGAATAGACCATTTAGAATGTCATCCCTTTAGGGTTTTTTTGATAATAGTATCCATCATGGAGAGCTTGATTTTCAGTAAGACAGTGAGGAATCCCTTCTGTGTATGGCTGTCTGGGCTGATTGTAATACTATGAATGATGAGACAAAAAATGGCAATTTTGCTTCCTACGTGCTTACAGCCATTACACTGTGCTCACTGTTTCTGGTAGTGTGGATGCACAGAAAAGCCAAACCGCTAATAACAGTTTTGTAATACCTTTATTGACTGTTCCTATTCCTACAGAGCCCAATACCAATGCCAATCACAGTGTAAGACAAAATGCCACACTGTGGCCCCAACAAATTCTATACCCCTTGGCAGTCACCGCACCTTCTGCCTCAATAACAAAGCTACTTCCACACTCTCGTAATTTCCTGTTCGTGTGTCGATCTGCACAAGTAGATGGCTTTGCAGATGGGGCAATCCTGTCATAGATCACCTCAATAGTGCCATGTCCTGGGCAAACAGAAAGCTTAGGGGGCTAGGAACTGCTTGATCCTATGAACATTGAACTATTACCCCAGACTACATTTTACACTCCTCGGCAAGTTTTATCTAAGTTGATCGTCAGATTGGGCTAAGTTGATAGTCTGTCTATATCTTATGTTTTGAAAATAATGGCTTATTCAGACCTCAGTTTTTCTTGTATGAGTTATATCCTCAGTTGCATAACTGGAGTCTGATGGGCCTCGCAGCAAAATTTGGACCTGGGTGCTCACCTATATGTTGGTCAGATGTATGGGCATTTGTAGCATTCTAAAACCTATGAAAACATGCTTGTTCAACCATACTTTCTCCTTACAGTTTTAATACCCCTCTCCTGAACCCTTCTTGACTTAATTTCTCCTGTCCTGGGCCCCTTCCTGTAATAATTGCCCCCGATCCTATTTGAAAGTCCTCCATCCTGGGCCCCTTCCTGGTATAGTGTCCCCCATCCTGGTTCCCTTCCTATGATAATGTCCCCCATGCTGGGATCTTCCTGAATTAATGTCCCCTGTTCTAGGCCCCTTCCTGTAATAATGCCCACTCTCATTCTATAACACTGTACCCCATCCCGGGCACCTTCTTGGTATAAGGTATCCCATCCTGGGCCCTTCCAGTAATAATGTCCCACCTCTTGGCCTCTTTCTGAATTAATGTTCCCCATTCTGGGCAACTTCCTGTAATAATGCCTCCCTGTTCTCTAACAATGTCACCATCCTGGGCCACTTCCTGGTATAATGTTTTCCATCTTGGGCCAATTCCTGCTGTAAAGTTCTCCATCCTCAGCCCCTTCCTGGTATAATGTCCCCGTCCTGGCCCCTTACAGCAATAATGCACTCCTGTATCCTGGGCCCTATCCTATAACAATGTAATAGATACTGAGCCCCTTACTGGTATAATGTCCCCCATCTTGGGCCTTGTTATAATGTTCCTTGTTCTTCTCCAGCATATTTCAAAAAGAAACAAAAGATTATTTTTACCTTACCCTGCTCTCATGACATGTGGGGTCCTCTTGTATAGCCGACATAGGAGCCGATAGCTGACTTCGACGTTGCGGCACGGGTAGTGCATGACGTCACTGCCATAACGCTGCCTGTGATTGGCAAGCCGACATCAGTTGCCGGACTCTGATTGACCGGCAACATGTATTGCAGTGCAGGGGACCGGTGGGTCTCTTTGCTGCCATACATTTGAGTTGAATGTGTGGGAAATAGGTGCCGGCTTCGGCGGGCCCCTCTCTCTGTCTATCCGTGTTTTTCATGGATAGAACTCGTACCTATTATAGTCTGAGCAGACTGAGTTGACTTCACAAAATCATGGAGGAATGACCAATTTTTATCTGAGATCAAGCTCGCCAATGCAAGTCAATAGGTCCATGAAAAAAATCGGAAAGTGCTCAGATGACATCAGTTTGCTGTTCATTTTTCATGGACTGATAGGAGAAATAAGGAAACCTACATCAGGTTTTGTTTTCATCCACTAATGAAACTTTGACCAAAGTCTCATGGTAAAAATTGACACGCCGACCAAACTGGTGAAACTGTGATCAAAAACTCTGTTGACACTTGTTTTCTTGTGAACAGTGATTTTTTTCTTGAGAAAAAAAATCACTGACGTCTGAATGAGGCCCGAACCATATTGACCTCAGTGTAACATTTTGAAACATGTTATTATTCTTCATTACACATTTATGCTGAATACAATCTGTAATTATTACTGGAACAAGCAATGAAAACAATGAAGAGTAATAACCTAAACCAAATAAAGGATACTTGTGGTAAGCGACATAGGTTATCATCATGAGAACTATACTACATTTCTAATGGGAGGTCTTTGCGAATATTATTATTTCATTTACTACATATTGGGATAGGATCTTGGAGATGGGGTCAACCCTTTAAGTTAACAAAATACAAAAACAAAAAGTCATGCTGGAGTAAAAATAGAATAATTCTGACAGTATTTGAGAAGGTAAAAACAATAAAATATTTTAGTTAAGGCCAAAACTATCTGGATTCTCAATTGTCCACTTTTTACCATGGGACAAAAAAGTTTACCAATTGACCACTAAAAACAATAAAAAAAATTAATTTCACACCAGGTTTAGTGTATAAAGGGGTTTGACTCTAAAAATAAACTGCTGATCACCGTAAAATTAGCACTGTATAGATACCTGAAACCATGAAAATCATATTTCTGGGGTGGTATATACAATATAGGTGAATCTACACAGTGTGCACAATTATTAGGCAAGTATTTTGATCATATCATCATTTTTATGCAGATTTTCACCTCCGAGCTGTAGGATCTTGAATCTTGTAATAATAATGATAATAACAGACGCATATTAACTGCCAAAGATTTAAGAACAATCAAACGTGAAGCAACCAGGAAGCCATTATCCTCCAGTGCTGTCATATTGCAGTCTGCAACCTCCCTGGAAGCCCAGATGTTCAGTGCTCAGAGACATGGCTAAGGTGTTATGCAGACTGGGCTGCAGGTAGCCGCCAGGTACCACTCCTAGGCAGAATGCGATACTGCATGGGTCAGGTTTGCTGACCTTGGTTAGGGCTAGGTTCAGACACGCCGCTCTAAGATAGTGGATGAGGGACTGGCAGTGTGGACCGGGGGACAATGTTCAGGCACTGACTGCTCACGGACCAGGGGATGAGGTTCATGCCCTGGCTGCACACGGACCAGGGAACAATGTTAAGATACTGGCTGCACTGGGACCAGGGGATTTCAATGGGACTGGCTGCACTGGGACCAGGGAACTTCAGATACAGGACACTGGCCACATCGGGACAAGGGGACCTCACAACTCACAAGTAGCACACTTTACTCACTAATGATTCACTGCTTGGTGACTCCCAAAGGAAGAGGGAGTCATTTATGCAAAATGATTCTCAGCTTTTGGCTGGGAGCCATCTTGCAGGAGAACACATTATGCTAAATGCCTCTCATCAATAGGCTGTGGGCGTTTAGCAAAATGTGTGCACTGCCCCTTTAAGAGCAGGGGTGAGTGCATGTGTGCTCACTAGGGGCGCCGCCTGGAGCTGTGGTGCGCATATAACCAGGAAGCAAGAGGCTCGCTGGAACTGCACCAAGGGCCTGGGGCAGTGAGTAAGATGGCTTCCGGGCATGGATGGAGAAGGGGACACCATGCCGGGGTGCAGGACATAGCACTACACAAGGTAAGGAGGGCTGAAACCTATCCTCCCCTGAACAAGACACAGAAGGTGAAACATCAAATCTGAGTCAAGAAATATCTAAAGACAGGCTTGTCGGAGGTTTTATGGACTGATGAGTTGAGAGCGACTCTTGGTGGACTGGATGGATTAGCCCATGACTGAGTCATTAACCCCTTTCTGCCATCTGACGTACTATTCCGTCCATGTGACCTGGGACTTAATTCCCAAGGAAGGAATAGTACGTCATACGCGATCAGCCACGCTTACGGGGGGAGCGCAGCTGATCGCGGCCGGGTGTCAGCTGATTATCACAGCTGACACCCTGCACTAAGTGCCAGGAGCGGTCACGGACTGCTCCCGGCACTTCAACCCATGGCACACTGCGATCAAACATGATCACAGTGTTCCGGCGGCATAGGGAAGCATCACGCAGGGAGGGGGCTTCCTGCGTGCTTCATTGAGACCCTCAGAGAAACGCGATGTGATCTCCTTGCTCCGAGGACCTCCTCCCTCCAGGTCCATCCGTGTCCTGCAGGGAGGTGGCTGTCAGTGCCTGCTAATAGCAGGCGCCGGCAAGCCTCCTGCACTGCCTGTCAGATTGCTGATCTGACAGAGTGCTGTGTAAACTGTCAGACCAGCGATCTGACATTATATAGTAACGTCCCACCCTGGGACAATGTAAAAATGTAAAAAAAATGAAATAAACATGTGTAAAAATAGTTTTAAAACAATCCCTAAATAAATAACGAAAAAAACATTTCCCCAATAAACACATTATTATTATGTAAATGTAAAAAAAACAATACAAGTACACATATTTAGTATCGCTGCGTCCATAATGACCCGCCTTATAAAACTGTCCCACTAGTTAACCCCTTTAGTGAACCACTTAAAAAAAAAGCAAGAAAACAATGCTTTATCATCATACTCCCGAACAAAAAGTGGAATAACACGCAAACAAAAAGACGGATATTAATAAACATGGTACAGCTGAAAACGTCATCTTGTCCCGCAAAAACGAGCTGCAATACAGCATCATCAGCGAAAAAATTAAAAAGTTATAGCTCGCAGAATAAGGCAATGCAAAAATAATTATATTTTATACATAATTGTTTTTATTGTATAAAAGCGCCTAAACATAAAAAAATGATATAAATGAGGTATCGCTGTTATCATACTGACCCAAAGAATAAAACTGCTTCATCAATTTTACCACACACGGAATGGTATAAACGCCCCCCCAAAAGAAATTCATAAATTCCTGTTTTTTTTGTGTAAATCAAGCTTTATTGAATAGCTGAGTAAGAATCATAAAGACAATCATGACTCTGAATAAGTATGTGATCCAAAAAGCTTACAAGAAACAATCTAACAATAAACAGACATGTCGTTTCTAATTATTAAATACTCAAATGTTATCTCTGTTAATGCATTTCGTTCGTAGATCTCATGAAGGCAATAACACTTATAAAAAACTCGTGGTATTATATGATCCAAGGGTTTAGGGTCAATGATGGGAGTAAGATAGAGAAAAATACAACAAGGGGAAGAGCTTAAGTGATGGAAGTGAGAGGAAAAGTAAGGCCTCTTTCACACTTCAGTCGTGCGACGTCAGTCAAAATCCATCAAAATGTGAAAAAAACGGATCCGCCAATTTTTTTTGGCGGATCCGTTTTTTTTCCATAGACTTTCATTAGTGACAGATTTTGACGGATGGTCGTCCGTTAGGTCCGTTTTTGGACGGATCCGCCAAAAAATTGGCGTCCGTCATTACAAAAAAACGTCCAATGCAACGTTTTTTTTTGACCGCCAAAATGGCGGACAACGGCGGATCCGCCGCATCCGCCATTTTGTATAATGGCCGCCTATGGGCGGCGGATCCGCTGGCATCCGTTTTTGACGGAATCCGCCTGCGGATCCGTCGCCTCTATTCAAAATCATTGTAAATGCAGAAAACACTGCCCGGTGTCTCTCTCTCTCTCTCTCTCTCTCCTTACCTTTCCGGAACGAAATTTTCATCATTTCCGGGTGAAATCTTCTTGGCGGATCCGTCAGAAAACTGACCAGTTTTGCATCCGTTTTTTTACTTTTCTGACGGATCCGCCATTTTCACGGATGGACGGACGTCACACAACGGAGGTGTGAAAGAGGCCTAAGGAGGAAGATGGAAGGGGAGATAGGGTGATAGAAAAGAGGTAGAGTAGAGAAGGGAAAGAGATAGAGATATCAATGTCCGAGACCCCCCGGGGGCACCCCAGTCCCCCCCTCTGAAACAGAGAGGAAAACATATGAAAAATGGATGACTGAGCTGGGTTGTAAGTTTGACGACAAGTCTTTCCGGGAGCCCACTATTCGTTTCAAAATTATCCAGGGCTATTTCAAAGGTTATTTAAGGTCCGGAGATCCAGGCCTATAAATTCCTGGTTTTTGTTCATTCTGCCTCCCAAAAATCGTAATAAAAGCGATCAAAAAATGTCATGTGCCCAAAAATGGTACTAATAAAAACATCAACTCGTCCTGCAAAAAATAAGACCTCATATGACTCTGTGGGCCAAAATAAGAAAAGATTATAGCTCTCAAAATGTGGTGATGCAAAAACTATTTTTTGCAATAAAAAGCGTCTTTTAGCATGTGACAGCTGCCAAACATAAAAACCCGCTATATATAGTAAATCAAACCATCCTTTATCACCCCCTTAGTTAGCGAAAAATAATAAAATTAAAAGAATGTATTTATTTTCCATTTTCTCATTAGGGTTAGGGTTAGGGTTGGGGCTAAAGTTAGAGTTAGGGTTGGGGCTAAAGTTAGGATTAGGGTTGAGGTTAGGGTTAGGGGTGTGTTAAGGTTAGGTTTGTGGTTAGGGTTATGGTTGGGACTAGGGTTAGGAGTGTTGGGGTTAAGGTTGGAATTAGAATTGCGGGGTTTCGATTGTTTAGGCACATCAGGGGCTTTCCAAATGTGACATGGCGTCTGATCTCAATTCCAGCCAATTCTGCGTTGAAAATGTCAAACAGTGCTCCTTCCCTTCTGATCTCTTCCATGCGCCCAAACAGTAGTTTACCCCCACATATGGGGTATCAGCGTACTCAGGACAAATTGCACAATAACTCTTGGGGTCCAATTTCTTCTGTTACCCTTGGGAAAAAAACATTGGGGGCGAAAATATCATTTTTGTGGAAAAAAATATGATTTTTTATTTTTATGGCTCTACGTTATAAACTTCTGTGAAGCACTTGGGAGTTCAAAGTTCTCACCACACATCTAGATAAGTTCCTTTGGGGGTCTAGTTTCCAAAATGGGGTCACTTGTGGTGAGGTTTCCACTGTTTAGGCACATCAGGGGCTCTCTAAACGTGACATGACACCAGCAGACCATTCCATCAAAGTCTGCATTACAAAACGTCACTACTTCTCTTCTGAGCCCCGACATGTGCCCACACAGTAGTTTTCTCCCACATATGGGTTATCAGCATACTCAACAAATTGGACAACAACTTTAGGGTCCAATTTCTCATGTTAACCTTGGGAAAATAAAAAATTGGGGACTAAAAGATCATGTTTGTGGAAAAAATTTAATTTTTTTATTTTCACGCTCGGGTGTTATAAACTTTAGTGAAACACCTGGGGGTTCAAAGTTCTCACCACACATCTAGATAAGTCCCTTAAGGGGTTTAGTTTCCAAAATGGTGTCATTTGTGGAGGTTTTTCACTCTTTAGGCAAATCAGGGGCTATCCAAACGGGACATGGCATCCAGCCAATTCTGTTTTGAAAAAGTCAAACGGCGCTCCTTCCCTTCTGAGCTCTGCCATGCACCCAAACAGTGGTTTACCCCACATATGGGGTATCAGCTTACTCAGGACAAATTGCACAATAACTTTTGGGGTCTTGTTATCTTTGGGAAAATAAAATTGGGGTGAAAAGATAATTTTTGTGGAAAAAATATGATTTTTTAATTTTACGGCTCTACGTTATAAACTTCTGTAAAGCACTTTGGGGTTTAAAGTGCTCAGCACAGATCTAGATAAGTTTCTTAGGGGGTCTAGTTTCTAAAATGGGGTCACTTGTGGGGGGTTTCCACTGTTTAGGCACATCAGGGGCTATCCAAACACGACATGGCGTCCAATCTTGATTCCAGCCAATTTTGGTTTGAAAAAGTCAAATGGCGCTCCTTCCCTTCCAAGCTCTGCCATGCGCCCAAACAGTGGTTCCCCCCCACATATGGGGTATTAGCATTCTCAAGACAAATTGGACAACTTTTGTGGTCCAATTTCTCCTGTTACCCTCGGGAAAAATAAAAAATTGGTGACTAAAAGATCATTTTGTGGGAAAAAAATATGGATTTTTTATTTTCATGCCCGGGCATTATAAACTTGTGTGAAGCTCTTGGGGGTTCAAAGTGCTCATCACAGATCTAGATAAGTTCCTTAAGGGGTCTAGTTTCCAAAATGGGGTCACTTGTGGGGGGTTTCCACTGTTTAGGCACATCAGGGGCTCTGTAAACTGAACATGACACCCATCAAAGTCTGCATTCGAAAACGTTATTACTTCCTTTCCGAGCCCTGCCGTGCACCCAAACAGTATTTCCCCCCCACATATGGGGTATCAGAGTACTCAGGACAAATTGGACAATAACTTTTGGGTCCAATTTCCTTGGGAAAAATCAAAAATTGGGGACTGAAAAATCATTTTTGTGTAAATTTTTTTTTCACACCCAGGCATTATAAACTTTAGTGAAACACTTGGGGGTTCAAAGTGCTCACAACAGATCTAGATAAGTTCCTTAGGGGGTCTAGTTTCCAACATGGTGTCACTTATGGGGGTTTCCACTGTTTAGGCACATCAGGGGCTCTCAAATCGCGACATGGCATCCAATCTCAATTCCAGCCAATTTTGGTTTGAAAAAGTCAAATGGCGCTCCTTCCCTTCCAAGCTCTATAGTGCGTCCAGACAGTGGTTTTCCCCCACATATGGGGCATTGGCGTACTCAGGAGAAATTGCACAACAACTTTATCTGTCCATTTTCTCCTCTTACCCTTTTGAAAATAAAAAAATGTTTTGTAAATATCATTTTTGCGACTAAAAAGTTAAATGTTCATTTTTTCCTTCCACATTACTTCAGCTCCTGTGAAGCACCTGAAGGGTTAATAAACTTATTGAATGTGGTTTTGAGTACCTTGAGTGGTGCAGTTTTTAGAATGGTGTCACTTTTGGGAATTTTCTGCCATATAGACTTCTCAAAGTGACTTCAAATGTGAGATGGTCCCTAAAAAAAATGGTTTTGTAAATTTTGTTGTAAAAATGAGAAATCGCTGGTCAACTTTTAAGACTTATAACTTGCTAGCAAAAAAAATTTTGGTTCCAAAATTGTGCTGATGTAAAGTAGACATGTGGGAAATGTTATTTCACAACTATTTTGTGTGACATATTTCTCTTAAGGGAATAAAATTCAAAGTTTTAAAATTGCAAAATTTTCAAAATTTTTGCCATATTTCCATTTTTTTCATAAATAAACGCAAGTTATATCGAAGAAATTTTACCACTTTCATGAAGTAAAATATGTCATGAGAAAAACATACTCAGAATCGCGAAGATCCGTTGAAGCGTTCCAGAGTTATAACCTCATAAAGAGACAGTGGTCAGAATTGTAAAAATTGGCCCAGTCATTAACGTGCAAACCACCCTTGGGGGTTAAGGGGTTAACAGGCACAGGCCTCTACTTCAACTCAGACATCAGCAAGGTGGAGGTGGGGCACTGCTATGACTGGTATTATTAAAGATGAGCTAGTTGAAGATGAACTGAAAATTAACTCGCAATCCTACTGCCAGTTTTAGGAGACACTTTCTTCAAGCAGTGGTCCAGGAAAAAGTCTACATCTTTCAACAAAGCCATGATTTTTATGCAGGATAATGCTGTATCGAATGCACCAAAGTCTCCACTGCTTGGTTGCCAGTAAAGGCCTTAAAGATGAAAGAATAATGAGCTTGTGGGCCCTTTTTAAGTGGGAGATTTACGGTGAAGGAAAACAGAACACTTGCATTTTATAGAAACAGAAAACACAGCAGCGCTCTATATATTGGAGGTGTGACTGCCTCCAGCCTGACTCTGCACTCCTCCCATTGACCAGCAGGTGAAATTCATCATTTCTACTTACCCATTTGAATTGTAGGCTTATAGCCCGGGAGAGACATGTTCTGTCCATTTAACTGTAGGTTCATAGCTCAAGAGAGGTATGTACAGTAGAACAGGGACGCATCAGAGGGAGGTCACCTTGCCATAGTTGATGGGCATACATGAATTGGCCAATTTATGTGCTAACAACCTTCATTTTTGTAAGTTCATTAGTGTTGAGCGATACGATAATGCAAATATCGGCTATCGGCCGATATTAGCTGTATCGGCCTTTCGATAATTCGTTTCGATATTTTCGTCATATCGAATACCGGAATCGGATTTGTCACTGTCACTGTCCGTGTCCGTCGGTCGGGTCTGTCACTGTCAGTGTCCGTCGGTCGGGTCTGTCAGGAGTCAGCGGCACTTACCTGGCAGAAGATCTCCGGCGGTCACGTCCTGGACTGCTTCATGGCCGCCATCCTCTTCTCCCCGGCGGTCACATGCAGTTTCTAGTGATAACTGCAGTGACTGCTGGGTAATCCCGGCCGTAAAGCAGTCAGTCCGATGACGTCACCGCCGGGGAAGCAGGTAATCAGCTGTGCTGCGTCGCGATGACAGGCTCTGCCTGTCATTGCGATGTAGCAGAGCTGGATCGTCGTGGGACTGTCGTTATGGACTGCGTCGGACAGGTGGTATACTGTTGGTTTGTTTTTTTTCTTTTTTTACAGGAGATCGATGGCGTCGCAGGAATGAGAGTACAATAAAAGAAATGAAAAGTGTGTTGTCTCTTTTATTTCATTAAAAGACTTTTTTCTTGCTTTGTCTTTTTTTTATGCATTTAATAACTTTGGGATTAATAATGGATCGGTGTCTTATTGACACCTCTCCATTATTAACCGGGCTTATTGTCACCGTGCAATCAACGGTGACATTAACCCCTTATTACCCCGCTTGCCACCGCTACAGGGCAAGTGGGAAGAGCCGGGTAAAGTGCCACAATTGGCACATCTTTTGATGCGCCAAATGTGGGGCTGCTGTAGCCTGATATTATCAGGCTGTTGAGGGCCAAAATCCATGGGCCTTGACAGTCTTTTAATACCAGGCCGCAGCAGTCTGCATTTTACTTGGCTGGTTAACAAAAATAGGGGGACCCCTATGCCGTTTTTTTTTCGAGGGGATCCCCTATTTTTGTTAACCAGCCAAGCTAAGCAGACTGCTGTGGCCTGGTATTATCAGGCTTGCAAGGTCCATGGATATTGGATCCTTACCAGCCTGAAAAACCAGGCCTCAGCGGTCTGCTTCATCTGGCTGGCTAACAAAAATAGGGGGGACCCCACGCCAATTTTTTTCGAGGGGATCCCCTATTTTTGTTAATCAGCCAAGATATGCAGACTGCTGTGGCCTGGTATTATCAGGCTGGCAAGGTCCATGGATCTTGGCTCCTTAACAGCCTGAAAATCCAGGCCTCAGCGGTCTGCTTCATCTGGCTGGTTAACAAAAATAGGGGGGACCCCACGCCAATTTTTTTCGAGGGGATCCCCTATTTTTGTTAACCAGTTCCCTCTGACGTCACTGATTGTGTCCCTGGCTGACCTGAAGTGAAAGTGGAAAGCAATCAATTAAGCTTTCCACTTCCTCTCCTGTCAGCCAGGAGAGGAACTCATTCATTTGGGGGTTTACTGTGAGGCTGCAGCATTAGCTGCGGTCCCTGCAGTAAACATTAACCCTTTCTGAAGGATTACACCGTGGGACCTGACTGTACATCGGATTGGTAAGAATAATTTTGCTTTATTATTTTATTTTTATTACAGGAAATGGTTTTAGCAGGAAAATAAAATATGGTCAAAAACTGTGTGATTATTTCATTAAACTTCTTTTTTATTAAAGTGTGTGTGTTTGATTTTTCTTTCATACAATAGGATTAATAATTGATAGTTGTCTAATTGACAGCTCTCAATTATTAACCTGGCTTAAAGTGACCTTTCAATTGCAAGGTCATTTTAACCCCTTATTAACCCATTCGCCACCGCTACAGGGCAATGGGAATAGACGGGCAAAGTGCCAGAAAGGGCAAATCTAATTAGAGATTTGCCCTTTCTGGGGTGTCTGGGGGCAGATGTTAGTAGCCGGGGGGGGGCAAAAATAATGGTCCCTCTCTGGGCTATTATTATCTGCCCCCACTCACTGGCTTTGTCTGTCTGGTTGCGAAAATAGGGCGGGAGCCCACGCCTTTTTTTTCAGCAATTTTACACCTCACATATATATATATATACATGTCATTAAATTTGTGACACATATATATATATTTATATTTATAGTTCATACACTTCTACATAGTATAATAGCCGCTAATTCAATTGCCGGCTTTTGTGAAAATGCAGAACCCGACAAGAAATGACACTTGGTTTACATAGAGTTAACCATGTCTTTTCATGTAGTTTGATATCTGATTTGCACAAACAATTACATGAGTGTAAGTGTGCAAAATTTCACACCTGTAGGGGTTAATTAAAGGTGTAAATTCGTAGCAAAAAAGTCCGTTTTTTTTACAACGAATTTACACCTTTAATTAACCCCTACAGGTGTGAAATTTTGCACACATAGACTGATGTAATTGTTTGTGCAAATCAGATTGCAAACGACATGAAAAGACATGGTTAACCCTATGTACACCAAGTGTCATTTCATGTCGGGTGCTTCTGTCTTTTCACAGAAGCCGGCTTTACCCGGCAATTGAATCAGAGGATATTTTACTATGTAGAAGTGTATAAACTATACATATATGTATATATATATGTCACAATGACATGTATATATATATATATATGTATTCTATGTGTGTATATTTAGTGTTTACAAGGAAATAAAGGTTTTTTTTAGTTGCGATATTTTGTTCCCATAGACTTACATGGGACTTCCGGTATCGAAATCGGATATCGCCGATATTTAGTGATATCGGCGATACAATTTCGATACGATATTTTTAGATATCGAGCAATATCGCTCAACACTAAAGTTCATCTTACTGAGTAATAACACAGTTTAGATTCAATGTTTTCATTGTTTGCTTATATCTTGGCTCATATAGAGTGCTGCTGTGTTTTTTGATATATATAAACATATATACATATATATAAATATATATATATATATATATATATATATATAGTCATTCTTTTTTTTCATGTTAAAAATTACAAAAAGGAAAATGGGCCAATGCAAAAGTTTGGGCACCCTTGGAGATTTGTGTGCTCAAAGAAGTTTGACCAAGGTTTCAGACCTTAATATACCTGTTAGGGTTATTGATTGTTCACTGGTATCATTAGGAAATGCCAGGCATTGCAAATTTCCCAGCTTTATAAAAACAAGCCTCTTCTGAAATTGTGCTTATAAACAGCAGCCATGGGTTCTTCTAAACATCTACCTAGCACTCTGAAAATGAAACTGGTGGAGGCCCACAAAGCAGGAGAAGGCTATAAGAATATAGCAAAGAGTTTTCAAGTTGCCCTTTCCTCAGTTTAAAATGTAATTATGAAATGGCAGTTAACGCGAACATTGGAGGTCAAGATAATGTCTAGAAGACCAAGTAAAATTTCAGTGAGAACTGCTTGAAAGATTGCTAGAGAGGCAACTCAGAACCCCCGTTTGACTGCAAAAGACCTTCAGAAAGATTTAGCAGACTCTGGTGTTGTGGTACATTGTTCTACTGTTCAGAGACACCTGCACAAATATGGCCTTCATGGAAGAGTCATCAGAAGAAAACTTCTCATGCATTCTCACTATAAAATTCAGCATGAGAAGTATGCAAAAGAACATCTTAACAAGCCTTATGCATTTTGGGAACAAGTCCTTGGACCAATGAGGTTAAAATAGAACTCTTTGACCACAATGATCAAAAGTATGTGTGGAGAAAAAAGGGCACAGAATTTCAGGAAAAGAACATCTCGACAACCATTAAGCATGTGGGTGGTGTAAGGAGGAGGACCGGGCTGTGGGTACCTATGAGACGCCGGGTCCAGAACTGCCAAGGCCGCGTCCAGTGTTGCAGGGGGAAGGAAAGAGGAGATGGAAAGAACCCATGACCTGAAAGGAGGGGGCGTGGTAAGCGAGTGGAAGCGGCAGGGTCTAGCGCGGGAAGGGTCAGAAGGTTCCCACTGTAGGAAAGAGAGAGTAGGGACCGGCTGCGCTTTGCGGAGCGAGTTGAAGCGCAGACCAGAGACCCAGAACGGGTCAGTGAGGATTCCCGGGTACCGTTGGATGCACAGAGAGACGAACGCCAAGTGAAGCAGAGCGGTGCAATATTCAGGTATCAGTGGATTTACCGAGGGACGAGCGCCAATTGAGACATCTTGATGCGTGCACTTGTTGGCAGGTGCGCAGTGGAGCACACGCCGAGTAGAGACTTGTGCTGAGCTTCACAATTCGGCTCTGTAGTTCAATGGACTAGGGGCCAAGAGGGCAAAACCGGTGACCGCCTGCTGCCGCCAGAAACATGACCGTGTGTTGGACAGGAAAGCCTGAAGACGCAGTGTCGGCCTCCGCCGGCATTCCATCATCTATCGGACTACAGATGACTAAACGACTGCGGAGTCATGATAAGTTAAAGTTGATAGACTGTTGCGTTGAACCTCAATTATACTGGTTAACCTGTCTTCCCCCTTCCTGTTATCTCCCTGCAAGGAGTTCATTATTGTTAATTAAACCGCACTCCTGTCAATCCTTGCCGTGGGCCTTTGTGTTACTGCATCCGTTTACCTGCTTTACAGTGGATGAATCAGGCTTTGGGGTTGTGTTGCAACCAATGGCACGAGGAACATTTCACGGGTAGAGGGAAGAATGGATTCAATTAAATTTCAACAAATTCTTGATGCAAACATAACACCATCTGTAAAAAAGCTGAAGTTGAAAAGAGGAAGAGGATGGCTTCTACAAATAGAAAATGATCCTAATTACATGTCAAAATCCACAATAGACGACCTCAACAGGCGCATGCTGAAGGTTTTACAATGGCCCTCACAGTTCCCTGATCTGAATATCATTGAAATCTGTGGCTATACCCATTGTCAGACTGGGGTGTCTGGGGCCCACAGAGGGAATTGAAAATAGGGGCCCACCCTAAAGGGTATGCCACACTAAACGAGATCGCTAACGAGATCGCTAACGAGATTGCTAAAACGTCACTATTTAGCAATCTCGTTAGCGACCTCGTTGTGTGTGGCATGTAGCAACAATGTGGCCCCTGCTGTGATGTCGCTGATCGTTCACTAGCGTTCTGGACCGTTTTTTGATCGTTGGCGTCCCGCTGGTGAGCCTGAATCGCTGTGTTTGGCACCTTTTGCGAACGACGAGCGACCTCGTTTGTGACGCATATGACAGCGGCGCAGGCGGGACTAGGGTTTTTTAGCGTCACGGAGTGGATCGCAGTATCTGTAGGTTCTCTTTTGCGTCACAGAGAGGATCACAGAAGTTGCAAAGCAGGCTAGCAGGACGCAGAGAGCAGGAGCGATGCTGGAAATTCCTATGAATCAGAAGCGCTCAGTACATGCTAATGACATCCTAACGACCGCCAAAGTCGCTAAAGAGATCGCTGACCGCTGATGTGTCGTTTATGAGATCTCCTGTTTGGCAGCTACTAGCGACCTAAAAGCGATCACACCAACGATCTCGTTAGCTTGCGTCGTTATCGTGATCGCTAAATAGATCACTAAGTGTGGCAGTACCTATATGCAAATATCTGTAAGCCGTTATCCTCGTTATATTGGAGCATCGACTGTAAAACACAGGTGGCTCTTGCATATATACCACCATAACTAGGATGTACAATTAGGGTAGTTTACATTAAAGGGGTTAATTTGTTAAAACAAGTTATCACCGATCCATGGGCTCTACAGGATAGGTGATCGCTTAGGGCCGACCATTAGAAACTGCACTGATCGAAGAAATGAAGAAGTTTTATCCCTGACAGGACATTTTTTTCACAAAAATGATCTTTTCGCCCCAAATTTTTATTTTTACAAGGGTAACAGGAGAAATTAGACCCCCCATATGTGAGGGTAAACCACTGTTTGGGCGCACAGCAGAGCTCAGAAGGGAAGGAGCACCGTTTGACATTTTCAATGCAGACTTGGCTGGAATTGAGATTGGACGCCATGTCACGTTTGGAGAGTCCCTGATGTGCCTAAACAGTGAAATCCCCCCACAAGTGACACCATTTTGGAAACTAGACCCCTTAAGGAACTTATCTAGATGTGTGGTGAGCACTTTGAACCACCAAGTGCTTCACAGAAGTTTATAACGCAGAGCAGTGAAAATAAAAAATAATTTTTTTCCTCCAAAATTTTTTAGCCCGCTATTTTTTATTTTCACAAGGCTAACAGGAGAAATTGGACCACAAAAGTTGTTGTGCAATTTGTCCTGAGTACAACGATACCCCATATGTGGGGGGAACCACTGTTTGGGCGCATGGGAGAGCTTGGAAAGGAAGGAGTGCCATTCGCCATTTTGGAATGCAGACTTTGATGGAATGTTCTGTGTGCGTCATGTTGTGTTTGCAGAGCCCCTGATGTGCCTAAACAGTAGAAACCCCCCACAAGTGACCCCATTTTGGAAACTAGACCCCGAAAGAGCTTATCTAGAGGTGTGGTGAGCACTTTGAACCCCCAAGTGCTTCACAGAAGTTTATAACGCAGAGCTGTGAAAATAAAAATTCTTTATTTTCCACAAAAGTGATTTTTTAGCCCCATTTTTTTATTTTCCCAAGGCTAACAGGAGAAATTAGACCCCCAAAGTTGGTGTGCAATTTGTCCTGAGTACGCTGATGCCCATATGTTGGGGTAAACCACTGTTTGGGCACATGTTTGGGCTAGGAAGGGAGGGAGCACCATTTGACTTTTTGAACGCAAAATTGGCTGGAATCAATGGTGGCACCATGTCACGTTTGGAGACCCTCTGATGTGCCTAAACAGTGGAAACCCTTAAATTCTAGCTCCAACCCTAACCACAACACACCTCTAACCCTACTCCCAACCGTAACCCTAATCACAACCCTAACCCTAATCCCTAACCTTAATTCTAACCCTAATCCCAACCCTAATCCTAACCCTAACTCCAACCCTAACCCTAATCCCAACCCTAACCCTAATTCTAACCCTAACCCTAATTCTAACACTAACCCTAATTCTAACCCTAATTCTAATGGGAAAATGAAAATAAATATATTTTCTTTATTTCATTATATTTCTCAAACTAAGGTGGTGATAAAGGGGGGGTATTTACTATTTTTTTTATTTTGATCACTGTGATAGGGTTTATCAACGTGGAAGGAAAAAATGAACATTTAACTTTTTAATCACAAAAATGATCTTTTACAAACAATTTTTTATTTTAACAAGGGTAAAAGGAGAAAATGGACAGATAAAGTTGTTGTGCAATTTCTCCTGAGTACGCCGATACCCCATATGTGGGGGAAAACCACTGTTTGGGCACACGGCAGGGCTCGGAATGGAAGGAGCGCCGTTTGACTTCCAACCAAAATTGGCTGGAACTGAGATTGGACGCCATGTCGTGTTTGGAGAGCCCATGATGTGCCTAAACAGTGGAAACCCCCCACAAGTGACACCATTTTGGAAATGGTCTAGTTCCCCTAAAGAAGATCTGTTGTGACACTTTGCACCCCCAAGTGTTTCACTAAAGTTTATAATGCCTGAGTGTGAAAAAAAATTTTTTCCACAAAAATGATTTTTTAGTCCCCAATTTTTGATTTTTCCCAAGGAAATTGGACCCCAAAAGTTGTTGTCCAATTTGTCCTGAGTATGCTGATACCCCATATGTGTGGGGAAAAACTGTTTGGGCGCACAGCAGGGCTTGGAAAGGAAGTAATGACGTTTTGGAATGCAGACTTTGTCATGGGTGTCATGTTCAGTTTGCAGAGCCCCTGATGTGCCTAAACAGTTGAACCCCCCACAAGTGACCCAATTTTGGAAACTAGACCCCCTAAGGAACTTATCTAGATCTGTGGTGAGCACTTTGAACCCCAGAGTGCTTCACACAAGTTTATAATGCCTGGGCATGAAAATAAAAAATCCTATTTTTTTCCCCACAAAAATTATCTTTTAGTCACCAATTTTTTATTTTCCCGAGGGTAACAGGAGAAATTGGACCACAAAAGTTGTGCAATTTCTCCTGAGTACTCTGATACCCCATATGTGGGGGGGAACCACTGTTTGAGTGCACGGCAGAGCTCGGAAGGGAAGGAGCGCCATTTGACTTTTTCAAACCAAAATTGGCTGGAATCGAGATTGGACGCCATGTCGCGTTTGGATAGCCCCTGATGTGCCTAAACAGTGGAAACCCCCACAAGTGACCCCATTTTGTAAACTAGACCCCCCAAGGAACTTATCTAGATGTGTGGTGAGAACTTTGAACCCCGAAGTGCTTCACAGAAGTTTATAACGTAGAGCCATAAAAATAAAAAAACATATTTTTTTCCACAAAAATGATATTTTTGCCCCCAATTTTTTATTTTCCCAAGGATAACAGAAGAAATTGGACCCTGAGAGTTATTGTGCAATTTGTCCTGAGTACCCCATATGTGGGGGTAAACTACTGTTTGGGCGCATGGCAGAGCTCAGAAGGGAAGGCGCACCTTTTGACTTTTTCAACGCAGAATTGGCTGTAATTGAGATCAGATGCCATTTCATGTTTGGAGAGCCCTGATGTACCAAAACAGTGTAAACCCCCCCAATTCTAACTCCATCTCTAACTCCAACACACCCCTAACCCTAGTCACAACCCTAACCATAACCCTAACCACAAATCTAACCTAATGCACCCCTAACTCTAATCCTAACTTTAGCCCCAACCCTAACCCTAACTTTAGCCCCAACCCTAACCCTAACCCTAGTGAGAAAATGGAAAATAAATACATTCTTTTAATTTTATTATTTTTCCCTAACTAAGGGGGTGATAAATGGGGGTGTGTACTTGTTAGTACAGCTTTCCCAAATGGCTGTGTAAGCAGGTGCAGAGATGCAGTACGCAGGGATTTCAGAGCAGTACAGTATAACAGTGTTATTTATTTTTAACAATAAAGGGTTAAAGGGATCTCCTCGCTGGGAGTTAATAACCAGTGGAAAAAAGTGAATCAAACAACAAGGAATAAATGAAATAAGCAGAATGAGTACAACAGTCTAAGTTTCAAACAACACTTTTCGTAGCTCCTGCTGATGTCCTTAGTTCACAGTCCGATGGGGTGTAGTAGTACCGGCAACAGTCAGCGTAGTGTCCTCCGATGGGGTCCAAGGTTAGCGATCCGTCTTCTGGCGGCAGCAGGCGGTCTCCGGTTTTACCCGCTGAGCCCCTAGTCCATAAGCCCGCGCAATCAAAGCGGGAAAAGCTGCAGAAGTCTCTGTACTAAATGTGGGTTGATGTGTGCCAGCCGGCAAAGGGGACCGCATTTCAGTGTCCTGTAACTGGCCCACGCTTCTTTGTATGCGCGCGGTCCTCTGCTTAGCCAATCTCACGGCGCTTCCCGCACTCACTGTTCCGCTGGAGCACCCAGGAGAACTCGTCCGCAGTACGTTGACGCACTGCTGCTCGGGGAGCAGAGCACGCTGCTCACTCTCCTGCCCTTTCCCTGACGGCGGGAAACTGACTCCTGCTTCCCTGTTGTGAATAGGCTGGAAATGAGTTCTGAGCAGAAGCTCCCTCTGGTGGTTACAAACGGTACTGGACTGTCCAGTGAAGATTGTGAGGATTGGGAATCAGGTGTTACTGACTGGTCTTATATAAGGGAGTCACCTTCCCATCAGGGTTGCCGGTGATCAATTGTTCTGGTCTCAATCCTTGATTCCTGTTTCCTTGGTAGCCTGCTGTGTCGTGTCTGAATCTCCTGCTAACAGATAAGACATTTTCTTCTTTTTGTTTTTGTGCTTGATTTTTGCATTTGGTCCTGCACTTCTGTGGGGGCCTTCAGGGTCCCCTCTGGGGGCTTTTGCCTCTCAGTTCAGTTCAGCCACTGATGTTTGTACATTTGCTTTTTCCAGTTTTTTCAGTGGCTGCTGTTTTGTTTTTGGTTACACCAGAGAACTAATTTAGGTGGTAGAGGTCATGTGATCTCAGGTGTTTTTGAAATTAGTAGAGTTGGTGCTTTTCAGGGTTTTTTGGGATTGCAGTAAGTGCCCTTCCTATCCTTTTCTATTTAGTAAGTTTGGGCCCCAACGTTTGCTCATACTATTTTCTGTCTGTGTCAGTATTTCTTCTTGTCTAACCGCCATTACATGTTTGGGGGCTTTCTATGTTCTTTGGGGATCTGCTCCGGGGCAGATAGCTTTCCTCTTTCTATCTTTAGGTGTAGTTAGTTTCTCAGGCTGTGACGAGGCGTCTAGGACCAACGTAGGAACGCTCCACGGCTGCCTCTAGTTGTGGTGGTTAGTCAGGATACTGCAATCTCATAGTTTCCAACTGCTCTGGTGTATTTCCTTTTTTGCCTGCTCTCCTCAGCTACCAAATCATAACAGTATCACCGGCCTAAACTGAAAATTATATGGTACTCACAGAAGGGAAAAATATTGTGAAAGAAAAAAGTTGTCAGAGTTGTCAGAGTTGTCAGAGATTTTTTTTTTTCTGTTTGTTGCATTTTTTTTTCCCTCTGTATCTCTGGGTGCTGAGGAGGATTTTTTTTTTCTCTCAATGGAGTTTGCACAGTTGTCTGGCCGTGTGGATCAGCTTGCCACTGAAGTTCGGAGTATTGCTACCTATCTTGCTAGGTTGCCTGTTGTGGAACCTAGGATTCCCATGCCAGATTTGTTTTTAGGGGATTGAGCTAAGTTTCTGAATTTCAAAAATAACTGTAAATTGTTTTTTGCCTTAAAATCTAAGTCCTCAGGGAACGCAGCGCAGCAGGTTCAAATTGTCATCTCTCTCCTGCGCGGCGACCCTCAGGATTGGGCTTTTTCCCTGACACCTGGGGATCCTGTTTTGAGTGATGTTGATGCTTTTTTCAGGCTTTGGGGTTATTGTACGATGAGCCTAATGTCACTGATCAAGCTGAAAAAACTTTGTTGGCATTAAGTCAGGGCTTGAGGACGCTGAGTTATACTGTCAGAGATTCCGTAGGTGGGCAGTCCTGACCAAATGGAATGACGACGCTTTGGCAGCTCTTTTTCGGAAGGGACTGTCAGATAATGTAAAGGATGTTATGGTGGGATTCCCTGTTCCCTCTGGTCTCAATGATTCTATGTCATTAGCGATTCAAATTGACAGACGCTTGCGTGAGCAGAAAGGTATGCGTGGAATAATGTTGCCTTGTGAACCTGCTTCTGAATCCATGCAGTGTGATAGAGTGGTTTCTGGGGCACAGCGTCATGAATTTCGAAAGCGCAATGGGTTATGTTTCTACTGTGGTGATGCCTCTCAGCTATTTCTGTCTGCCCTAAGCGGGGAAGACGTTTTGCTCGCTCAGTTGTCTTGGGTAGTGTTCAGACTAAGTTTTTGTTAACTGTTACCCTGATATGCTCTCTGTCCTCATTTTCTGCTCAGGCTTTTGTTGATTCTGGAGCAGCTATTAACCTGATGGATTTTGATTTTGCTAAACGTTGTGGGTTTCCCTTGATACCCCTACGGAAGTCTATTCCCCTACTGGGGATCGATTCTACCCCTTTGGCTGAGAATAAACCTCAGTTCTCTACTCAGGTGATAATAAGGGTAGAACCTGATCATCAGGAGAGTTGCAAATTTTTGGTTCTGTATAATCTGCATGACATTATCGTACTGGGTTTCCCTTGGTTACAGTCTCATAATCCTGTTTTGGATTGGAAATCTGTGTCTGTTACCAGTTGGGGCTGTCAATGTGTTAATACCAACACTCCTGTTTTTTCTGCCTCCCCCCAGGCTCAGGATGTTCCTGACTTTTTGATTGATTTTTCTGATGTGTTTAGCGAAAGTAAATCTGCATCCTTACCTCCCCATAGGAGCTATGACTGCGCTATTGAATTAGTGCCTGGTAGTAAATTCCCTAAAGGTCGCCTTTTTAACTTGTCTGTACCTGAACATGACGCTATGCGGTCTTATATCAAGGAGTCATTGGAGAAGGGTCATATCAGACCATCCTCTTCACCCTTAGGTGCCGGTTTTTTCTTTGTGGCCAAAAAGGATGGTTCATTAAGGCCGTGTATTGATTATCGTCTCTTGAACAATATTACTGTGAAATATCAATATCCGTTACCCTTGATCTCTGATCTGTTTTCCAGGGTGAAAAACGCTACTTGGTTTACCATGCTTGACCTCAGGGGGGCATATAACCTGATTCGCATTAAGCACGGGGATGAATGGAAGACGGCATTTAATACCCCGGAAGGGCATTTTGAGTACCTTGTGATGTCCTTTGGGCTCACTAATGCTCCTTCTGTCTTCCAGTCCTTCATGAATGACATTTTCAGGGATTTTGTGGATAAATTTCTGATTGTTTATTTGGATGATATCTTGATTTTTTCCAATGACTGGGACTCTCATGTAAAACATGTTCGGACTGTGTTCCAGATTTTGAGAGAGAATGCTCTGTATGTGAAGGGATCAAAGTGTCTTTTTGGCGTTCAGAGGATCTCATTTCTGGGTTTCATTTTGTCCCCATCTGTTATTGAAATGGACCCGGTCAAAGTTCAGGCTATCTGTGATTGGGTCCAACCTACTTCTTTAAAGGCTCTTCAAAGATTCTTGGGTTTTGCCAATTTTTATCGTAAATTTATTGGTAATTTCTCTGTTATTGTTAAACCATTAACTGATTTGACCAAGAAGGGTTCTGATGTGGTGAATTGGCCTCCTGAGGCAGTCTCTGCATTTCAGGAACTTAAGCAGAGATTCACTTCTGCTCCTGTTCTACGGCAGCCTGATGTTTCTCTACCATTTCAGGTGGAGGTTGATGCCTCTGAAATTGGGGCAGGTGCCGTTTTGTCCCAAAGAGATCCAGAGACCTCTAAAAGTAACCCTTGTGCCTTTTTCTCTCGAAAATTTTCTCTCACTGAACGTAATTATGACGTGGGTAATCGGGAGTTATTAGCCATGAAGTGGGCTTTTGAAGAGTGGAGACATTGGCTGGAGGGAGCCAAACATCAGGTGGTGGTCCTTACTGACCATAAGAATCTAGTTTATCTGGAATCTGCCAAGCGACTTAATCCTAGACAGGCCAGGTGGGCCTTGTTTTTCACACGTTTTAATTTTGTGGTTTCATTTCTTCCTGGCACTAAAAATGTTAAGGCGGATGCCCTCTCGAGGAGTTTCCTGGCGGACTCTCCTGAGTTATCTGATCCTTCTGTTATTTTGAAAGAGGGTGTAGTTCTTTCCGCCATCTCGCCCAATTTGAGACTGGCTCTGGAGGGGTGCCAGGAAGATAAGCCCGAGCGCTGCCCTGTTGGGAAATTGTTTGTCCCGGACCAGTGGAAAAAGAGTGTAATGTCTGAGATTCATTGTTCCGTGTTGGCCGGTCATCCCGGAATTTTTGGTACCAGGGACTTGGTTGGTCGGTCCTTTTGGTGGCCTACCTTGTCTCGTGATGTCAGGGAGTTTGTGCAGTCCTGCGGGACTTGCTCTCGCTCCAAGCCTTGCTCTCGTTCTAGTGGTTTGTTGATGCCATTACCGGTGCCCAAGAGACCATGGACCCATATCTCTATGGATTTCATTTCCGACCTCCCTGTTTCTCAGAGAATGACCGTCATCTGGGCGATTTGCGATAGGTTTTCCAAGATGATACATCTTGTGCCATTACCTAAGTTGCCTTCCTCCTCTGAATTGGTGCCGTTGTTCCTTCAGCACGTGGTTCGTTTACACGGCATTCCTGAGAACATTGTGTCTGACAGAGGAGTCCAGTTTGTTTCCAGATTTTGGAGGACCTTTTGTTCTGAAATTGGTGTTCAATTGTCTTTCTCCTCGGCGTTTCATCCTCAGACCAATGGTCAAACTGAGAGAACAAACCAGACATTGGAGACTTATCTAAGATGCTTTGTGTCTGCTGATCAGGATGACTGGGTCTCTTTTTTGCCTTTGGCTGAGTTTGCTCTTAATAATAGGGCTAGCTCTGCCACTTTGATGTCTCCATTTTTCTGTAATTCTGGGTTTCACCCTCGATTTTCTTCTGGACAGATGGAGGCTTCTGTCTGCCCGGGTGTTGACTCTGTTGTGGAGCGTATGCAACAGATTTGGGACCAGGTAGTGGAGAGGTTGTCCCTCTCTCAGGAGAGGGCCCAGCGGTTTGCTAACCGGCATAGGACTGATGGTCCTCGGTTTAAAGTGGGGGACTTGGTCTGGTTGTCCTCAAGAAATATTCCTATGAGAGTGGCATCTCCTAAATTTAAGCCTAGGTTCATTGGACCTTATAAGATCATGGAGATTCTTAACCCTGTTTCTTTTCGTTTGCTTCTTCCAGGGACATTTAAGATCCATAACGTGTTCCACAAGTCCTTGTTGAAGAGGTTTGTTGAGCCAGTGGTTCCTACTACTGTGCCTCCTGACCCTGTTTTGGTTGAGGGCAATCTGGAGTATGTGGTTGAGAAAATATTGAATTCTCGTTTTTCTAGACGGAAACTCCAGTATTTGGTTAAATGGAGAGGTTATGGTCAGGAAGACAATTCTTGGGTGTTTGCTTCGGACATCCATGCTAGGAGACTCATCCGTGCGTATCATAGAACTCATCCTGACCGACCTGGTTGCTTAAATGAGGGTTCGGTGACCCCTCCTCAAGGGGGGGGTACTGTTGTGAATAGGCTGGAAATGAGTTCTGAGCAGAAGCTCCCTCTGGTGGTTACAAACGGTACTGGACTGTCCAGTGAAGATTGTGAGGATTGGGAATCAGGTGTTACTGACTGGTCTTATATAAGGGAGTCACCTTCCCATCAGGGTTGCCGGTGATCAATTGTTCTGGTCTTAATCCTTGATTCCTGTTTCCTTGGTAGCCTGCTGTGTCATGTCTGAATCTCCTGCTAACAGATAAGACATTTTCTTCTTTTTGTGTTTGTGCTTGATTTTTGCATTTTGTCCTGCACTTCTGTGGGGGCCTTCAGGGTCCCCTCTGGGGGCTTTTGCCTCTCAGTTCAGTTCAGCCACTGATGTTTGTACATTTGCTTTTTCCAGTTTTTTCATGGCTGCTGTTTTGTTTTTGGTTACACCAGAGAACTAATTTAGGTGGTAGAGGTCGTGTGATCTCAGGTGTTTTTGAAATTAGTAGAGTTGGTGCTTTTCAGGGTTTTTTGGGATTGCAGTAAGTGCCCTTCCTATCCTTTTCTATTTAGTAAGTTTGGGCCCCAACGTTTGCTCATACTATTTTCTGTCTGTGTCAGTATTTCTTCTTGTCTAACCGCCATTACATGTTTGGGGGCTTTCTATGTTCTTTGGGGATCTGCTCCGGGGCAGATAGCTTTCCTCTTTCTATCTTTAGGTGTAGTTAGTTTCTCAGGCTGTGACGAGGCGTCTAGGACCAACGTAGGAATGCTCCACGGCTGCCTCTAGTTGTGGTGGTTAGTCAGGGTACTGCAATCTCATAGTTTCCAACTGCTCTGGTGTATTTCCTTTTTTGCCTGCTCTCCTCAGCTACCAAATCATAACACTTCCCTGAGTTTTTCTTAAACACGCCCCCTCTTTCCAGGTCATGGGGTTTGTCCGGTCCCCTATTCCTTCCCTTGTGCAACATGGGACATAGCCTCGACAGTTCCGAACCCGGCTCAATGCAGGTACCCGCAGTCCGGTCTTCCTCCTTACAGCTGCACAGCTTTCCTGTTCTCTAAATTGTTGTTTCTGGAGGAGCTTCTGACCTCACCTGCCCATCAGCCTCCTGCAATTGAAAAGAAGCCTCATGTGAGAAAGGTGAGGTTCAGGTCTGGTCACATGCTCCTCGATCAGCAGCCATTTTGAGAACTAGAGCACTGTGCAGTCTGTGGGGAAGGCAGCATTAACAAGTGCAGGAGGAAGACCTATAATACTGATATAATTTTAAGTACCACAAAATCTTGTTCCCAGCACATTTGTAAAGATAAACTGGACATTTTCTTAAGTAGGTGGTAACTGTTAAAGTAACACTTGCAACACCTGCCCCAGGGCAGATATTTCAGTCTGTGAGAGGAGGACATTGGGATGCAGGGCTGAGGGTTGGAGGAATACAACGGACGGACACAAAGCCTGTTGTTTCCTTTACCTTTTACTGAGCAATGCAGGTACAGTCCGGGGCTCAGGTTACAGATGGTTTTGGAGCTGGTCGGCCTGCAGCAATTTGGGAATTTCCTTAGTCAGGTGGGTTGTGAGGCCTCCTTTCTAGCGCTATTCTCTGAGGTACTTGCTGTTTTAAACTCTTTTCAAGTCCCTCTTTCTGTTTGATGCTTAGGTAGAACTCCACTCGCATGACAGGCAGCTTGAGCCTGTTTCAGGGGTCGCTCCTGTCTGGCGTCTCCGGCTCACACGTGCTGCTGTGTCATCGAGTATCAGTTGGGGCAGAGGACCTGCGGTCTCCTGCCCTCCGGATTCTGCCGCCGGGGCTTTAGTACCCACACGGCCTAAGGCTCCGGTGCCCTGGTCACTGGCGCTCAAGCCTGGGGTGAGCTCAGATGAAGCTTCTATCCCCAGCTTCTCTCCACACGTCCTCTCTCAACCTTGTTCAGGCTCTAACTCCCAGTAACTTCCTCCTCCCGACCAGAGAGAGCAGCTCCCCTGAAGTCGGGTTTAGAGCTCCCCCTGCTGGCCTGGAGCAGGAACTGTGTTGAATGCTGGAACTACCTGGTAAGGGAATTCCTTCTTTGCTTCCAGGCATGACATCACTCGCCCCTGGAGGGAGCCAAGGCCATTGTGGCAACCGAACTCCTGGGGTGCAACAAGACCCATACTACCACCTGGACCCTAGGATTCTCAACAGAACATTGGCCAGCGCATCACACTTCCTCCACCGGCTTGCCTTCTTCTCACGGGGCCAACTCTTCCTCAGATAAGTGGTCCACTCCAACCCAGCTATCCACGTGATGTTAAAGAAAAAGACCATGATTCACCAGACCAAGCCAGCTTCTTTAATTTCTTCATAGGCCAATGCTGAGGCTGACATGCCATGCAACACCTAAAAAACATGCCAATAATAAAATAATCCAACGTAACAACTGTATAAATAGGCAATCCTCCCCACTATCCCTGTGTAAGAAGCTAGCTGAACTCAAAGCAAATAAACCTTAATCCAAGAGAACAAGAGATTCTGCAGGTAAATTTCGCATTTCTTTTTTGCCCTATCCATTAGTTGTTGGAATCATCATCCCTTATAGGCGGACTCTAACCATATATAATATACGGTATATTGCTACCCTACACTTATAGTATACATATAGTGGGGTGTAGCAGACATATATCAACAGAGCAGAGATAGTTTTATACATATTTGGGAGAAAACCAGCAAGTTCCCACCATGCTTATTTCTGAGGGTACACAGATTGTGTAGTGACTAGACGGATGTATGAGCCCGTTGCATTATTGCATTTGGGCCTTTTTTGTCTAGTTTTTGGTATTTTTAGCTGATTTTCATTTGTTCTTAATTCTTTTAATTTGTGCCTTATTTAAAGTCTATTTTATATGTATTTGTCTGTTGTTGTTTTTTTAAAGTCACTATTGTGGGTAGGGTTTGAGGTTTCCTGATGTTTTCAGTTACGAATTTTTGAAAAGTCACATAATTTGAGGCAAATTTACTCTAGTCTCCCCATAGTAATTTTTGTATGCCAGATATTGTGGCGCAAATTTTATGCCATTCAGCAAAACATGAGACTTTCATAGAATCATAGAATGTTAGAGTTGGAAGGGACCTCCAGGGTCATAGTGTCCAACCCCCTGCTCAATGCAGGATTCACTAAACCATCTCAGACAGATGTTGGTCCATCCTCTGAAGACTTACGCTGAAGGAAAACGCACCACCTCTCGTGGCAGCCTGTTCCACTCATTGATAACCCTCACTGTCAAAAAGTTTTTTCTAATATCTAATCTTTATCTTCTCCCTTTCAGTTTCATTCCATTGCTTCTCGTGTTTCCCTGTACAAATGAGAATAGGATGATCCATCCACCCTGTGATATCCCTTCAGATATTTGTAGACAGCTATTAAGTCTCCTCTTAGCCTTCTTTTTTGCAAGCTGAACATTCCCAGATCCTTTAACTGTTCCTCGACATACTTTGCAGTCCGCTCACTGTCCTGGTAGCTATTCTCTGAACCTGCTCCAGTTTTTCAATATCTTTTTTAGAATGTGGTGCCCAGAAACTGAGCACAGAATTCCAGATGAGGCCTGACCAAGGATAAGTTTTTTTCACACATGTTGTTGCTTAGTTCTATTCCTCCCATTCTGTAGATGTAAGATCTTGTAAAGCCAGGTTCACACCCTCAGTATTTGATCAGTATTTTACCTCAGTATTTGTAGCCAAAACCAGGAGTGGAACAATCAGAGGAAAAGTATAATAGAAACAGGTCACCACTTCTGTATTTATCACCCACTCCTGGTTTTGGCTTACAAATACTGACGTAAAATACTGACCAAATACTGATCTACTGATTGTGTGAATGTGGCCTAAAACTGAGTGCTGATATAAATGAGTGCCCCTTGGTATCAACGTATTCAGCATATCATACACAGGGCCTACATTGACCTTCAAATTATTCAGATTCTTCTCGTATAAATTTGAGAATACCTTGATGTGTCATTCGGTTCATGCTCTCTGTGTGTAAAGGGTAAAATGTAACTCCACCCAAATTGTATAAATTCCCTATGACGCTGTCACTTTATCCTAGGTTTACCTGTACAGCTGTGTAAGATTTCCAGTTTTGAGCTGTTTATTGTGGCAACCAGTCATTTTCACTGTCTTGCCTGATGTTACTATAATAAATGAACAGTAAATGAAGGTATAAAGGATTAAACTAATCCCAGAAGAACTTTGCTTAATATGTTTTTGTACATTCCTAATTTCACCAAACAACATAAATTAGAAATAGAAAGTGTTATCCGAGATCACAGAAAAAAAATAAGTACTTTGTCTTCCAGAAACAACACAGTCCTTGACAATATTGTAGCTCGGCTTCTGCACTGGAATACCAGGTACATCTTTTTGATTTTAGTGGCGCTGAGTGAAAAAGCAGATGTGTTAAAAATTATGTAGAGAACCTGACAATTGATTTCAGCCAATCTGTGGTAAAAACAGCACCAAAAATTGTTGTAAATCAATTTATGCGACAAAATTGAGCAGGTCAGCACTGTGCACACCAAAAATAAAGAAAGCGTATATGATCTCATTACAGGGTGGGTGTTATAGAAATTAGTCCAACAAGTTTACAAAGTGGAATGACAGAAAATACTGCATTTTTAGCGCAAATCTAGAAATACAATATGTTCATTCTTAAGGCAACTCTTAATAAATTGGCGTTATTTTAATCCAAAGAAGTATGGTTAAAGACTAGTGTATAAAAAGACAGTTTTATTATTGGGTATGTGTGGTTAGGAAGAAAGGGTTAATCTGGTTGGGTGTTAAATCTAAACTTGCTGGATTAACAGCCTTTCTGAACAACAAAACACTCACACATTATTTTCAGGGCGAGGACACAGAAATGAGCTTCTAACAACTAGAGTTAGTGAGTCAAAGTTGACTCACGTCAGATATTCTGTGCTGTTAATATGCAAAGATGTAATATTCTGTAATGTGGCACCTGTCTGTTTTTGCGCCACCTGGTGGTTGTCTGGATAATTGCACCCTCTTTTGATTTCTTACAAAATAAAATAGTTGCAGGAGGGTAAGGCCAGAAAGTGACATAGTTAAAAGAGCAGGCTTTAGACTGCATGTGATTTTTGCATGAACATACATGGTTTATGGTAAGGCCAAATGGAGCAAACATGTTGCTGCTACAATAACTGGTTTTGTGATTGTTTCACGAGCAATTACTTGATTTTGAGCATACATTTGTGCTCAAAAGTTTACATACCCCGGCAGAATTTTTGCTTTCTTGGACTTTTTTCAGAGAATGATAACACCAAAACTTTTTCTCCACTCATGGTTAGTGGTTGGGTGAAGCCATTTATCGACATACTGTTTTCTCTTTTTAAATCATAATGACAACTCAAAACATCCAAATGACCCTGATTAAAAGTTCACATACCCTGGTGATTTTGGCCTGATAACATGCACAGAAATTGACACTTGTGACCTGTTTGCTTGTAATCAGTGTGTGTGCATAAAAGCTGAGTGAGTTTCTGGGATCCAGACAGACTCTTGCATCTTTCATCCAGCCACTGACATTTCTGGATTGTGAGTCATGGGGAAAGCAAAAGAATTGTCTAGGATCTATGGGAAAAGGTAGTTAAACTGTATAAAACAGGAAAGGGATACACAAATACATTCAAGGAATTGATAATGCAAGTCAGCAGCGTTTAAACTGTGATTAACAAATGGAAAATCAGGGTCTCTGTAAAACATAACCACGGTCAGATAGACCAACAAAAACTCCCAGGAAAATTGTTTGTGATACAAAGAAAAACTCACAAATAACATCAGCTGAAATACTGGACACACTGAAACCTAGCGGTGTGGCTGTTTCAAGGTGCAGAATAAGGATGAACTTGAAGAAAAATGGGCTGCATGGTCGAGTCGCCAGAAGAAAGTCATTACTGCGCAAATGCCATAAAATATCTCACCTACAATATGCAAAACAGCAAAGAGACAAGCCTCAAAACTTCTGGAACAAGGTAATTTCGAGTGATGAGACCAAAATTTACCTCTTTGGTCACAACCATAAATGTTATATTTGGAGAGAGGTCAACAAGGCCTATGATGAAAGGAACACCATTCCTACTATAAAGCACGGAGGTGGATTGTTGATGTTTTAGGGATATGTGAGCTACAAAGGCACAGGAAACTTGGTCAAATTTGAAGAAAAGATGAATGCAGCATATTATCAGCAAATACTGGAGGCAAATTTGCAGTCATCAGCCAGGAAGCTGCGCATGGGACGTACTTGGACATTCCAACATGACAACGATCCAAAACACAAGGCAACATCGACCTGTCATTGGCTACAGCTGAACAAAGTGAAGGTTCTGGAGTGGCCATCTCAGCCTCCTGACCTCAATATTAATGAGCCATTCTGGGGAGATCTCAAGTGCACAGTTCATGCTAGACAGCCAAGGAATTTCCATGAACTGAAGGTTTTTTTGCCAAGAAGAGTGGGCAGCTTTACCATCTGAGAAAATAAAGAACCTCATCCACAATTACCACAAAAGACTTCAAACTGTCATTGATGTTAAAGGGGGCAATACACAGTATTAAGAAAAGGGCCAAGTAAGCTAACATTGTGCGGGGGTATGTAAACTGTTGAGCACAACTGTATATGTATAGAATGATCAAAAGGAGTGTTCCATAGAGTAAAACCATATGGTAAAAACTGATAAAGAGGATGAGATTGTATATGCTCACTTTCAATAACAAGTCGAGATTTCAATCTGCACAAGCACTGCCACGGTGCTGTTTTTCCGAAGACTGCCAGAAGATCAATCTGTGCATGCACTATAACAGCGTCATTTTACTGAAGCCCATTGAGAAATCAATCTGTGCAAGTGCAGCCAGCACGGAATTTAAGTAAGGAAGAAGGTAGACAACAGAGGGGCCATGGCAGAGCCGAAGACCCTACCCACAGTCCTGCCCCAAAGGCCCACCCAGCAAATTTTAGGCCACCCCCTGACCACACCCATTTCACAACTAATCACACCCATGTCCACGCCCCAACTACACCCATTTAGCCCTGCTGATCACACTGACTGGTACTGAGGGCACAGTGGCTGGCATCATGGGATCAGTGGCTGGTACTGTGCGCACACTGACTGGTACTAAGGAAAAGAAAGAAAGAGCAGAGTTTTAAAGTGCTCCTCGGGGCTCCGCCGTGTACTCCTGTGTCCACGGGGAAAGTAAGCTGCCAGCCGGGACAGCGGGGCAGACCCTCTCTCAAAATCGGGACTGTTGGGAGGTATGAATGCTCCCCACCATACACCTTGTACATGCACGGCTCCGCACACCTCATACACACACGGTTCCCCTCTGTACACCTCGCGCACACACGGCTCCACTCCGTACACCTCGTGCACACATGACTCCACTCAGTACACACACGGCTTCACTCCGTAAACCTCGTACATACGCAACCACGCTCCGTAAACCTTGTACACATGTGGCTTTGCACCATACACCTCGTACACATGCAGTTCCGCTCCGTACACCTCGTACACATGCGTTTCCGCTCCGTACACCTCGTACACACGTGGTAACGCTCCATACACACGCGGCTACACTTCTCTACACCCCGTACACACACGGCTCTGCTCCGCTCCGTACACACACGGCTCTGCTCCGCTCCGTACACACACGGCTCAAGCACGGAGCCCTGTGTGTACGGAGATGAGCGGCTCAGCTCCGTACACTTCGTACACACAAGGCTCCGTTTTGTACGCCCCGCACACACACAGCACTGCTACAACCACCTCGTACACACACAGCTCCGCTCCATACACCTCGCACACATGCGGTTCCGCTCCGTACACCTCGTACACACGCGGTCCACTTCTTACACCCCGTCACCACGGTTCTGCTCTACCACCGGCTCAAGCACGACCGTTTGACGGATGAGGCTCAGTCCGTATTCGACCGCACCACAATTGTGATTACCAGGCAATGGTACTCAGAGCAGCCCATGTAGTCTAGGGGTTTGACAGTAGCTGGGCTCGGTCTGTGGCCTGGCGGATCGGCGTTTATGGGGAATTTACAGGATAGTTTACATCGTGACGCCTGTATCTTCTGGTAATTTGTCCAGCGCTGCTGTAGATCGAGGATGGTGAGGCAGCTAATGTCAGGTCCCTACGTGGACTGTCCTCAAAGTCTAAGTAGTGAAGTCGGTGCAGATAACACGTCTCCACGTCAGCGTTCACTTATTGTAGTGTTCAGGCAGTTTCCAGGGAGCTGATCCAGGAGTGTATTTGAGACAGCAGCTGGACAAGTTAGGGCCCTACTTTCACCGAGAGACAACAGCCGAGCGTAGTTCCCATAATCAGCTTCCATAGTGTACACCCAGTCGTTGTGGAGGAGCTTCTGTGAAGAGCTGATCCTATCTTGCGCAGCTCAAAGTCTTCACTCCCTGACACCCAGTTACGTACTGACATTGGGTGTTGCCATAGGTCGTAATCCGGGTTTCTACACTATGCTTGAAGCTATAGATCATCGGTCCATGACCGTTTCATGTGCGGGATCTAATCAAAGCATTTCAATATCTTCCACTGTGCCTTCGCTTGCCTCGCTGTACATAAACACCACTGCAAAGTCGTGAATACCCTTCTACTCTTAGGTTAGTACAATTCTCAGTTATCACTAGCAAGCAGCTCTGAACTTCCTGCTTGAGACAGGGCGAGTAATTCCACTAACCCTCTTCTTGTCAATTCAATGAGGTACACTGACTAGGCTGAGTGACTAGCTCACGTACTAGCCTCACTTCTGAACTGTGATAGAGCAGGCTACGCTCTCCTCGCTAGACTCCACATTCTCTGTCCGAGACAGGACCCGCTAAATCACTCAACAATTACACCTGACCATCCTACAGTACACACTACCAGGTGTCAGTATGTTGAGGATGGATGAGCTTAAACGCTGTTCGCATACAGGGTATGCTGTGCTAACACAGGCTACACAGTACACACACTGCACTGCTACAGCCACCTCGTACACACACAGCTCTGCTCCATACACCTCTACCAGCTCGTCGACACCTCGTACACACGGCTACGCTCCATACACTTTTCACACACGGCTCCGCTCTATACACCTCGTACACACACGACTCTGCTACATCCACACTTTAAATCCCTCCTGACCCCTCACATAAACTTACCCTCAGTGACAGCCAGCACTCATGACAACCAGCACAGCAGACTTGTACACGGAGGAGCCTGACCATGTGACACCCAACTCCTCCCCTCCTGTGACCTCATCACAGGTCCTGTGTGCACAGAGTAGGAAGCTCAGCAGCAGGTCATTGCTCTGCTGTGAGAAGCTAAAGTGCAGCGCTGGAAGGCAACTATAGGGTGTATGGGGGCATGGCGGCTCAGCTCACTGCGGGACACATAGTGTCCCGCCGGGACAGCGGGAGGAGGGGGTCAGAATCGGGACTGTCCCGGCCAATTCGGGACGGTTGGGAGGTATGCATTAACTCCTATACTGTAAAATGGGCCCCACATTAGCTCTCAAACTGTGTAACAGGTCCCATTTTAGCTCCTATACTCTATAATGGGCCCCACGTTAGCCCTCAAACTAAATAATAGTCCCCACACTTTATAATGGCCCCCAGAGTACTCCCTATAATGTATGAGGGCCCCCACTTTTTCAGGGTTCCTCACTGTTTAAAATGCCCCCACAGGTTTTAAATAAAATAAAAAAAATCATATACTTGTAGGAAGAAGGACCGGACCATGGGTACCTGTTCTGCGCCGGGTAAGGAACTGTCGGGGCTGTCTCCTCTGTTGCTCGGGGGAGAGCTTAGGGGACTGGACTGATCTTTGGATCCGGAAGTAGGGGGTTTGGCTGAGTTACTGAAGCCACAGCGCGTGCAGAAGCAGTCAGACTTGGCGGGAACAGACAGCACGCAGCAGAGGGAAGTGAGTGCTCCTTCCCTCAAGCACCGCAGGCCCGCGCCCGAACATCCACACTGCTACCCGCAGAGACCAGCCGTGTGCCCGTTGGCCCCCGCAAAGCAAGGTGCCAAGCGCTCCGGGCCCATGAGTGCTGCGTGCGTGCCGCCTAAAAGAGACCGGGTTTGTAATCGTGAACTGCTCCCTGACCCCCCCCACGGTGTATATTTGCCGAGCTACGTCGGGCTCAGACAGTGCTGTGGCCTGTACCCCTCGGCTACATTGACATATAGACTGAGGACTCCGAGGGAGGTAACAGAGACTAACAGCCGCCAGGACACGGATCATCGTCATCTTAAGGACTTCACCGGACCAACCCAGCTTAGGCCGTTGCTGGCGCCATCATTTGCCTAGTGGTCCCTACAGCCTGAAGACCGCCTGACTGGATAAGTTACACTCTTCAGAACTATTGCTTCTGCTATTACCGTTATTTTTTCCATCATTTTATTCTTTACATCCGAACTGTCTAGTTCCCCCATTTAACTGTTCATTTCCCTGCGTGGAGTATACCCCTGATGATTAAAAGTATTAACCCATTGCTCTGTCTCCTGTCTGTCACTGCATCCCGTTACCTGCTCACATACTCACCTATTCCAGGATCTTGAGGACTCCACCTGACCAACGCACTCTTATATCGCTGATGCACCCACAGGACGTCAGAATCCCAGGTTTGCGCGATGACGTCACCGCGCCGGGACTGTGACGTTCTGCACATACATTGGCCTCTGTGACATTGTGTAGACTGCAGGTTTAAAAAAACAGTCTGCATTCGCCATTCTTCAGAAGGAAGACTTTCTATCAACCATAAATCTTTAAGATACATATTTACATCTTCCAATCCTTCCATCTCATTGGAGATTTCTTCACCTCGCCCTGAAAAGGGGATCAAGGGTATTCCATTTTCAGTTCACCGATCTCCCATTTAGCATCGCAGTAGCCCCAAGAGTCTTCGCCAAAATAGCAGTGGTACTAGCAGCAGCACTCCGGCTACTAGGAATATACGTAGTCCCTTATCTAGTCGACTGGTTTATAAAAGCTTCCTCCGAGATGCATCTGAAGAACCATCTGCAGATGACTCTGAATTTATTGACCTTGTATGGGTTCCTAATCAACTAGGCAAAGTCTTAACTGTCCCCTTCCATGAAGTTGAAGTTTCTGGGCTTCATCATTAATTCAAAGATAAAAAAGGAGGGGGTTCAAGCATCCGCCTTGATATTTACCGTTAAAGGGAATCTGTCACCCGATATTCGAGTATAAGGTGCAACCACCGTCATCAGGGGCTTATGTACAGCATTCTGTAATGCTGTACATAAGCCCCCGATGTCACCTGAAAGAGAAGAAAAACGAGTTATATTATACTCACCCAGGGGCGGTCCGCCGTCCGGTACGATGGGTGTCGCGGTCCGGTCCAGCGCCTCCCATCTTCTAGCGAAGCCATCCTCTTCTTTGCATCCCGTCGCGGCTCCTGCACAGGCGCACTGCTCTTTCCTGTTGAGGGCAGAGCAGAGTACTGCAGTGCGCAGGTGTAGGAACTCTCTGACCTTTCCCGGCACCTGCGCACTGCAATACTCTGCCCTGCCCTCACCAGGGCAGATCAGTGCACCAGCGCAGGAGCCGCGACGGGACGCAAAGAAGAGGAGGGCTTCACTAGAAGATGGGAGGCGCTGGACCGGACCGCGACACCCATCGGACTGGACCGGACGGCGGACTGCCCCTGGGTGAGTATAATATAACTCGTTTTTCTTCTCTTTCAGGTGACATCGGGGGCTTATCTACAGCATTCCAGAATGCTGTACATAAGCCCCTGATGGAGGTGGCCGCATTTTATACTCGAAAAATGGGGTGACAGATTCCCTTTAAAACATTACTTTTAATAATGCAGATTAAAATGGTAAGAACAAATCCATAGTTATAAAAAAGCAGGGTAATGGGGAGTAAATGGTGGGGACGAATTAAGAAGGACATGAGTCAACGCGTTTCGAGCTTAAAGCTCTTAGTCCTGTTTTTTTTTCTTTGCTTGTTGCCTAGCTGCCAGTCTGGAGTCTGTGCACCGCATACCTTTGATGTAGGCTTAATATATCCACACTTGGTGAGCTGAATATTCCTTTTCCCCATCTCCCTTATTTTTCAATTTCATCATCAATTCAAACCATCTTTCATTCAGGTTGTCCAGCAAGAGGATTCAGAAGCTTCAGAACAATGTCACTCATCAGGTCCACTCACCTCGGGTCACCATCAGATGGACAAGGAGGGTTTTAGGTACACTAAACTTTACCACAGATACAGTTCCATGGGCCAAGCATCATTTTCATGCTCTTCAGACAGCTATCCTTTATTGGAATGGGAACCATTCATCCCTGCTATCCTTGATGCAACTTCCCCGATTCACCAAACAAAATCTTCGTTGGTGGTTGTCTTCAACCTGTCTATTGGCTGGCAAGTCTGTTCGTTCTCAATATGTACTGATTCTCAAAAGCTTTGGTTGGAGTGCCCATGTCGGTGACAGATGGATTCAGAGATCCTGGTTGAGCCAAGTCGTCTATCATCCAACCTCAGGGAACACAGGGCAATAAGGCTGGCACTCTGTCATTTTCAACTCCTTCTATACCAGCAGGCAGAAATAGTCCGCTCCAACAATCTGACCTCAGTTTATTACATCAACAAACAAGGCGGGACCAGGAGTCATTATCGGAAGAATGTTGGCAGATCTTCATCTGGACAAAAGAAAATATCCACGGCACTACAGCAGTCCATATTCTGTTGGTTTGCAATTACAGGGCAAATTAGCTGAGCCGTGAAAAGATTCTTACAGGGGAAAGATGCCTCGAGAGAAAATCTTTCTTTAAATCATCAGCAAGATGGGGTCTCCTGATCTGGATGCCATGGCCACACATCAGAACGTGAAGATGAAGATCCTCTGTTTCTGTTCTCTTCCAGCATGCAACCATCCATGGACTCTGGAGGCTCTTCCTCTTCCCTTTGCGGGCATGCTGGACTATGTATGCTCACCATTGCCATTAATTTTGAGGGCTTTGATCAAGATCAAGAACGAGGAGTGGAAGTAATACTGATCATTCCCTTCTGGCCTCAGAGAAATTGGTGTCCTCCCATTTGGCATCTATCAAAAATCAGATATTGGAAGTTTCCTCTGTTAATGGATCTCTTGAGCTAAGGAAACAATTGACGACATGAAGATTGTCCTGGAGAACGTAGATGTGCACGGTCTATCAGAACAGGTCATTCTAACTTTGTATGCAGCTAGAAGACCAACAACACTCAAAATCTATGCCAGAATATGGAAAATTTATAAGGTCTAGTGATTGGCAGAACAATCGGATATAAAATCCATAGCCTCAGTATTGCAGTTTCTGCAACAACGGTTTGATAGGGCATTGAAGCTCAACACTCTAAAGACTAATTTTCCTGCCATAAGTGCCCACATGGATTGCTCTTTCTCAAGCCATTATCCTATAAAGAAGTTTTTAAGGCTATCAAAAACCAGAGACTGCCCTTTGTAGCTCCAGTGCCCTCTTAGGATATATTATTAGTTCTCAAAGCTCTACAAGGCTCCCCATTAAGCCAGCGGATGAGGCATCCCTTAAGTATCTGTCTTGGAAGGCCTTATCTCTAGTGATAATCATAACATTCAAACACATGGGAGAACTGGAGGCATTGTTGTCCACGGAACCATACTTATGTATATTTCTAGATGACGTGGTCCTCGTGCTTATGCCAGGCTTTGTACTGAAAGTAGGCTCTTTCGTCAATATTAATCAGGAGCTACTTTTAACAGTATTATGTTCTAATCCAAGAAATGATGAGGAGTGTAACCTTCAATTACTTGATGTCAAAAGAATTCTTTATCTTCAGAAAATTCATCCTTTTAGGAAAGATGAAAATCTGTTTCTTCAATATGGAGGTCCTAACCTGGGATGAAAAGATAGCAAAAACATGTTAGCCAGGTGGATCAGGAGTTTAATCTGTGATACCTACCTGCTAAATCAGCAAAATCTACCGCTTCCTGTTAGAGCTCATTCCACTCTGGCAGCCTCTGTGTAGCCCTGGTGTGAAGGCACACGCAGTACCCTGGAGAATGTGTGGAGAGATAGCAGTTTAATGCTCAATGAACATTCATTTCAACACACACTTAGACACGCCCACAGGTATATAGTCTAGTCACAGGGAGTGTTCAGGAGAGTCAGTCAGTTTCCTGTCCTCGGACAGTGAGTCAGTCATTCAGAGGTCTAGTCAGTCAGCAGCAGAGCTGAGTGCAATCTGTGTGCAGTTCAGAAAGTGGAGGCCAGTACAGGTGAGCCAGATCACCTCAGCCTGGTCAGAGCTGTGCCCCACTGATAGACAGACTGAGACATTCTATTGAGAAGAGAGAAGTGAGTTGCAGATATACTTCAGTCTCCTGTCCAAGGACGGTGAAGGTTCAGAGACGTGCTCCTGCCTAGAAGATTACTGAGAGTCTGGCAACAAGCTTAAGAAAGAAGTTAAGAAAGAGATTGACTTTTATAACCTTTGAAGTGAGAAATGCTTATGCTACAAGCGCGGACAAGGCGAAAGGCACAGTGGTAGGAATTCTGAGTGCTATAGGATTGGAGAAGTCCTGCACATTGTCACCGGTCACTGGAGACCGAAGCACCACTATAGCTTCACGCATGGTGGTAGAAAACCCAGAGGCTTACTGGACCTTAGGTAACAGCAAGCAGCCCCTGGAGTGTCGGTACGTAACTGGGGTCAGGGGGAGTGAGAACCTTGAGCCTGATCAGCAAGAATAGGAACTCAGCTCTCTCACAGGAAGGCTCCGACCACAACACTGACCGGGCAGTACAGCTTAGAGAAGCTGGAGTTTATGGAGGGAACTACGCTTCATGCTGGTTGGACTCATCTTTGTGAAAGTAAAGGAGGCCCCTAACTTGTCCAGCTGCTAACTCAAAACACATTCTCCATTGGATCAGCCTCCCTGGGACCTGCCTAACCATCTTGCAAGTAAAAAGGTATGGAAAGACGCTGATGTGTGAGACTGTGTTATTTGATTGCGTCCCTGCACAACCCTACCATAACTACCGACCTGAGGGAAGAGTCCCACCTGTAGGGGACCCGACATCTAGCTGCCTCACCATCCCCTCAGAGATCTACAGCAGCGCTGGTACAAATTACCAGAGACTACAGGTGGCGTCACGAACTGTATATAAATCTATCCCCTGTAAATATTTCCCCCCAACATACGCCTGACCGCCAGGGCCACAGACCGAGCCACCGCTACCTGTGACAAACCCCATAGACTTCCATGGGCTCGGCTCTGAGTACCCCATTGCCCTGGTAACCCACAATTGTGGTGCGTGGTCGAGACAAAATTGGCGTCACGAACAGGATGCGAAACTCGCAAAATTGCGAGCCCTGTGTGCCTATGGAATTGTTTTTGTGAAAAAGAACTGTTTGCACTTTTGGTGCCAAAAATCGCCATCTTTGTCGCCATATTCGCGCCCTCAGGCGCTGGAGAAGAAGGTGGGCGTACCTTCGTGGGCGTGTACCCCCCTGTGGCGCGAAGAAAATGCCTGCCCTCTCAAAGTGCTATTACAATATGCGATCCTGCCCTACAGCAAAGGAGGTCCGCCTCCTCTTCACCTTTCCTGCAAAGAGGAGGAGACGCAAACCCCGCCTCCACGGAAGAGACCGGACGTCTCTGGAGGAAGAAGAAAGAACGCTCTGGAACATCATGGAAGCAGGACGTGTGCAGCCGAGCAGGGAAGCGGAGGAAGGCAGGCCCCGTGCCCCAGCCAAGCTGCCACCAGCACCGGAACCATCCGTGGTCCTGCACCTGCAGCAAGCATTGCTGGAAGTTAAAGAGGAGAATGCACGACTGAAAAAGATGGTCCAGCACCAACCTGGATTTGAGGAGATTGAGAGACGCCGACGTAACCTGATGCAGTGGCGACTGTGGAACACGGTGTCCTCCCCTCTTGACGACCCCCCACGATTCGAGTTACCGAAAATTCTGCTGCCCAAGGCAAAGGAGCAACCGGAGGCTGCCCCGAAAGTACCGATCCTGATCCCACCGGTGAAGCGGTGGAGGCGAAGGAGGTTGAGGAGGTTTCGCCAGTTCCGGAACGCCCGCCCGGCCAGGAGGCCGCAGCAGATGATCGATCCCCGACAGGGACTCCGGAGGGGTCCTGTCCGTCATTACCAGACGTGGACTGGGACGAGATGGAGCGTCTTGATGACGTCACCTACACCGCCCAGTGGGAGCGTGAGTGGCAGCGTCGCGAGGAGAAGCAGCAACGCCAGCAGGAGGAAGAGCGGGAAGCTCAGCGGAACCGACAGCGGCAGCATGCAGAGCTGATCGCGGACAAGGAGAGTGTCCGTCGAGAAAAAGGTACTCTGAGGGAACCGCGGCGGCAGGGGTGTGTGACTGAGTTCCAGCTCCGGAAGGGCTGGGGCTTCATAAGAGAACCGGGCCTCTACCCAGGGGTCTTTGTCAGCAGACGTGATGTAGAATCCCACCTACCGCAAGGCCATCCCGGGAGGGACCTAATTAATGGAGACATTGTCAATTATACACGACACTGGGGTATGAAGGGATGGTATGCCCTTAATGTCACAATCGTTCGTGACCCCGTCCCCGACGCAGGTAACGTCACCACTACCGCAGCGTCCCCGTCTCCAGCTCAAACAGCACCAGGCCGTGCCCTAGCATCGCCCCCTGCAGGCTCCTCGCAAATGGAAGCAACGTCTACATACTCTTCATTATCTAGTCATCCTTCTACATCGCAACTTGCGGCCCAGTTTCCATCGCAATCTATGACACGATCGATATCGCTAACTGTAACGCAAATTGAAACGCAATCGGTGTCTCGCAAGGAGAAAGTACCCGTTGCGCCCCTAGAGGTTCGTACGAAGACTGTTGCGACCCAGACTCTGATAGCAGGTCACGACTTGTTAGTCATGGGATCTAGGGACCATCGCATTGTTCCAGCCCCCGGGGTGGAAAGTGTAGTTGAAATAATTAAACAGTAAAAGAAAAACCGGTAAGATCCAGACAGGGGTCTACCATATGTAATGTTGAAAAAGTTTGAGAATTTTTGCCAATTTTGCACTTTATTGCTAGAGATAATTTCTATGTTTTTCTATATTTAGTAGAATGCCCGGCTGGGTACCAAAGTAAAAAGTTAAAAATTTAATGCATATTAGAAATGTATTTTGATCTGTGTCTTTTTCTATCGTGTTTTACAATGGACTCTGAGGCTGAGGACTGAGCCAGCCCAAGAACTGATTTTGTATATAGTTGCACCTTGTGCATTATCTTGGTTTTACATAAAACCACCACAACTACCTCTGAATAATAAAACCCGTGTGGTGTGGCACTGAGTGAGGTCTGCATTCCTAAGTCCTGCAGCCCACCCAGGACCCACGTTGAAGGTTTGGTGCGGGTCCTTCACAAGAATTTTGCTGTGTATTATATGAGAATGTATATTTAATATTTTGTACTTTTCTACATTTAATGTTTTGTTTGCAACGTTCAAGAAATCCTTACCTCCCGGATGGGACGAGTTAATGTTAATGTTTAATGCATAAACAAAATTTCTGTCTCTTTGTATTTTACAGCCCGGGAGTGCTGTCATTTACCATGGGGGAATGTGTAGCCCTGGTGTGAAGGCACACGCAGTACCCTGGAGAATGTGTGGAGAGATAGCAGTTTAATGCTCAATGAACATTCATTTCAACACACACTTAGACACGCCCACAGGTATATAGTCTAGTCACAGGGAGTGTTCAGGAGAGTCAGTCAGTTTCCTGTCCTCGGACAGTGAGTCAGTCATTCAGAGGTCTAGTCAGTCAGCAGCAGAGCTGAGTGCAATCTGTGTGCAGTTCAGAAAGTGGAGGCCAGTACAGGTGAGCCAGATCACCTCAGCCTGGTCAGAGCTGTGCCCCACTGATAGACAGACTGAGACATTCTATTGAGAAGAGAGAAGTGAGTTGCAGATATACTTCAGTCTCCTGTCCCAAGGACGGTGAAGGTTCAGAGACGTGCTCCTGCCTAGAAGATTACTGAGAGTCTGGCAACAAGCTTAAGAAAGAAGTTAAGAAAGAGATTGACTTTTATAACCTTTGAAGTGAGAAATGCTTATGCTACAAGCGCGGACAAGGCGAAAGGCACAGTGGTAGGAATTCTGAGTGCTATAGGATTGGAGAAGTCCTGCACATTGTCACCGGTCACTGGAGACCGAAGCACCACTATAGCTTCACGCATGGTGGTAGAAAACCCAGAGGCTTACTGGACCTTAGGTAACAGCAAGCAGCCCCTGGAGTGTCGGTACGTAACTGGGGTCAGGGGGAGTGAGAACCTTGAGCCTGATCAGCAAGAATAGGAACTCAGCTCTCTCACAGGAAGGCTCTGACCACAACACTGACCGGGCAGTACAGCTTAGAGAAGCTGGAGTTTATGGAGGGAACTACGCTTCATGCTGGTTGGACTCATCTTTGTGAAAGTAAAGGAGGCCCCTAACTTGTCCAGCTGCTAACTCAAAACACATTCTCCATTGGATCAGCCTCCCTGGGACCTGCCTAACCATCTTGCAAGTAAAAAGGTATGGAAAGACGCTGATGTGTGAGACTGTGTTATTTGATTGCGTCCCTGCACAACCCTACCATAACTACCGACCTGAGGGAAGAGTCCCACCTGTAGGGGACCCGACATCTAGCTGCCTCACCATCCCCTCAGAGATCTACAGCAGCGCTGGTACAAATTACCAGAGACTACAGGTGGCGTCACGAACTGTATATAAATCTATCCCCTGTAAATATTTCCCCCCAACATACGCCTGACCGCCAGGGCCACAGACCGAGCCACCGCTACCTGTGACAAACCCCATAGACTTCCATGGGCTCGGCTCTGAGTACCCCATTGCCCTGGTAACCCACAATTGTGGTGCGTGGTCGAGACACCTCCACGTCCGGGGCTGAGATTGCACACATGCCTAGACATCTCTACTACTGATGGTTCAGCCTTCAGCAAAAGAGTACTAAAGCAAGAAGCGGGGACCTGTACCTAACCCTAGATATATTATGGTTGCCTATTGCTTGCCAAATCCCACTGTGTGCTAGGACGACCAGGAAACATTAAAATTTATTTACCTGAAATTTTAATTTTCTGGAGTATGTAGACAGCACAGACTTCCCCACTTGTATTATTTAGATATACACACATGGTCAAAATTGTTGGTACCCCTCGTTTAATGACAGAAAAAACCAAAATGGTCACAGAAATAACTTGAATCTGACAAAAATAATAATAAATAAAAAGTCTATGAAAATGATCAAATGAAAGTCAGACATTGCTTTGAAACCATGCTTCCACAGAATGTTTAAAAAAATAAAACTCATTTAATTGGCCTGGACAGAAATGATGGTACCCTTAACTTAATATTTTGTTGCACAACCTTTTAAGGCAATCACTGCAATCAAATGATTCCTGTAACTGTCAATGAGACTTCTGCACCTCTCAAGAGGAATTTTGGCCCACTCCTCAAGAGCAAACTGCTCCAGTTGTCTCGTGTTTGAAGGTTGCCTTTTCCAGACGGCATGTTTCAGCTCTTTCCAAAGATGCTCAATAGGATTTAGGTCAGGGCTCATAGAAGGCCACTTCAGAATAGTCCAATGTTTTCCTCTTAGTCATTCTTGGGTCTTTTTAGCTGTGTGTTTTGGGTCATTATCCTGTTGCAAGACCCATGACCTGCGAGTGAGACCAAGCTTTCTGACACTGGGCAGCACATTTCTCTCTAGAATCCTTTGATAGTTTTGAGATTTCATTGTACCCTGCACAGATTCTAGACACCCTGTGCCAGATGCAGCAAAGCAGCCCCAGAACATAACAGAGCCTCCTCCATGTTTCACAGTAGGAACAGTGTTCTTTTCGTTATATGCTTCATTTTACCATTTGTGAATATAGAGCTGATGTGCCTTGCCAAAATGTTCAATTTTTGTCTCAGTTGTCCATAGGACATTCTCCTAGAAGCTTTGTGGCTTGCCAACATGTAGTTTGGCAAATTCCAGTCTGGCTTTTTTATGATTTTTTTTCAACAATGGTGTCTTCCTTGGTCGTCTCCCATGAAGTCCACTTTGGCTCATACAACGACGGATGGTGCAATCTGACACTGATGTTCCTTGAGTTTTAAGTTAACCTTTAATCTGTTTAGAAGTTTTTTTGTGCTCTTTTGTTACCATATGTATTATCCATATAGATCAATTGGGATCAAAGAAGACTAGTTCTCCAAAAATGGCTTATCCAAAAAACCAACTAATCATAAAAATAAACTTTATTAGTGACATTTAAAAACCATAGAAAAAATGAAAAGAGAAGAAAAAAGAAAAAACCAAGCAACCTATTTGCTGATCAAAATCACATGGGAAAAGTGATCACACAATATGCGGTTCAAAAAAAGCCTAAATATGACCCTAGTAGGCCCTATACAATACCCCTGCCTGACAGCGGAGGTTGACACCCTCTTCAGACGCAAATGGTGCCCCCGCTCCTCGGCGGCTGTCCCTAAAATCCCTATTGGACCCTATATAACAAGAAAAACACACCAACCAACAAAACCTTAAAAATCAAAAATGGCTGTGCATTAACTCTCTCTAAGCAGTCTAGGGATATAAGGGGTAAAAATACACAAACAGCCCCAAAATACAAGATCACCACAAAATCAAAACACACATAAAGGGTTTAACCAGTAACTGAAACAACAAAATTAAATTAGGGGTAAGGAAAAAGGCATGAACTGTCCTCCGAATCCCTATTTAGAGATCCCTACCTGACAGCGGATGTTAACACCCTAATACGGACGCAATTTGGTGCCCCGCTCCACGTCGACGTTCATCTCTTTTTCCTATCTAATATTTCTATTTAAGTGCCTTATGCCGTCCATGAAAGGTCAATTTACCTACTGACCATTTCATTATACCTCTTGAAGGTGTACCCCCGTCTACACGGCTGGTTTCTATCCCAATTCCCCTATTCTTTAATGTTAGGGGCTGCTGACAACTGTGATGAATGTTGTGTGCTCTGCCCCCATGTCCTCCTGTGTACAATGCTTTACTGATCTGAGAGGGGGAATGTGGTAAGAGGCATCTGGCTGATGTCTGTGGATTAAGAGACAATTTGATCCCTTTGAAATACTTTACTTCTCACAGAATTGTCAGTGGAGTCTAGGGACAACTAAAAAGTGAGAAAATAATTGCAGATCTTATGGAATCTTATACAACCCCTGGCAAAAATTATGGAATCACCGGCATTGGAGGATGTTCATTCAGTTGTTTAATTTTGTTTAAAAAAAGCAGATCACAGACACAAAACTGAAGTTGTGTCGACCCGCCACCACAATTGTGGGTTACCAGGGCAATGGGGTACTCAGAGCCGAGCCCATGGAAGTCTATGGGGTTTGTCACAGGTAGCTGTGGCTCGGTCTGTGGCCCTGGCGGTCTGGCGTATGTTGGGGATATATTTACAGGGGATTGATCTATATACAGTTCGTGACGCCACCTGTAGTCTTCTGGTAATTTATACCAGCGCTGCTATAGATCTCTGAGGGGATGGTGAGGCAGCTAGATGTCGGGTCCCCTACAGGTGGGACTCTTCCCTCAGGTCGGTAGTTAGGTAGGGATTGTGCAGGCATGCAATAATAACTCAGTCTCACACCGTCAGCGTCTTTCCATACCTTTACTTGCAAGATGATAAGGCAGGTCCCAGGGAGGCTGATGGGGTTGAGGGAGGATGAGCTTTGAGGCAACAGCTAAGCAAGTTAGGGGCCTCCTTTACTGTCCAATAATGAAGATGAGTACGACCAGCCTGAAGCGTAGTCCCCTCTATGATTCCAGCTTATCCAAAGCTGTGCTTCCCAGTCAATTTAGTGTTAGGAGCCTTTCTATGAGGGAGCTGAATCCTTATTTTGTCCTGCAGAGACTCAAAGTCTTCACTTCCCCTGACCCCAGTTACGTACTGACTATAAGGGGGTGTTTGCCGCGACCTAGGGTCCGGTAAATCTCTGGTTTTCTCTTCACTATGCTTGTAGCTAATAGTGATCCTTCGGTCTCCAGTAACCGGTAGCAATGTGCAGGACTTTTCCAAGCCAAACGCACTTTTCCAATAATCTTCCTTCCACTTTGCCCTTCGATTTGCTCGACTCTTAATAGATAGTTCAGTCTTTCTTCCAGTGGGGCACAGCTCTGACTAGACTAAGGTGAATTAGACCACCTGTACCAGCCTCCACGTTCTGAACTGATGACAGGCTCAAACTGGACACGTCTACTCTGTCCAAGGACAGGAAACTGACTGACTAGAATCACTCCCTTCCACACCCCTGCTGGGTGTGTCAGAAGTGTACATGATGTCATGAAGAGACCTTAACTGTTACCTCTCCACTCATCCTCCTGGTATTGTGTACCAGGGCTACACAAAGTCATTTCAAATGGCAACTTTCTGGCTTTAAGAAACACTAAAAGAAATCAAGAACAAAAAATGTGGTAATCAGTAATGGTTATTTTTTTTAACCAAGCAGAGGGGAAAAATTATGGAATCACTCAATTCTGAGGGAAAAAATTATGGAATCACCCTGTAAATTTTCTTTCCCAAAAGTAACACCTGCATCAAATTAGATCTGCTCGTTAGTCGGCATCTAAGGCCCCCGTCTCACATAGCGACACACCAGCGATCCCGACAACGATTAGGATCGCTGGTGTGTCGCTACATGATCGCTGCTGAGCTGCCAAACAGGCAGCTCAGGCAGCGATCACGACAGCGACACTGCGGGTAACGTCGCCTAGTTACCCGCAGTGTACGTTGGATACCAGCGCACTGATGCAGGGAGCTGGTAACCAAGGTACACGTTGGGTTTCCAGGCGCTGCGCGGTGCCTGGAAACCCGACGTGTACCTTGGTTACCATCTCCCCTGCAGCAACGTGCTGGTATCCAAGGTACACGTCGGGTTTCCAGGCACAGCCCCGCGCCTGGAAACCCGATGTGTACCTTGGTTACCAGGAGATCGCTGGTCTCCTGCCTGTCACACGCAGCGATGCGTGCCTGCCAGCGGGAGACCAGCGATCAAAAAAATGTCCTGACATTTCTGACACGACCAGCGATTCACAGCAGGGGCCTGATCGCTGGTACATGTCAGACATAGCGAGATCGCTGCTGAGATTGCTGTTTAGCAGCGATCTCGGTAGCGATATCGCTATGTGAGACGGACCCTTCAAAAGGAGTGATCACACCTTGGAGAGCTGTTGCACCAAGTGGACTGACATGAATCATGGCTCCAACACGATTGATGTCAATTGAATCAAAGGAGAGGATTATCAAACTCTTAGAGGGTAAATCATCACGCAATGTTGCAAAAGATGTTGGTTGTTCACAGTCAGCTGTGTCTAAAATCTGGACCAAATACAAACCACATGGGAAGGTTGTTAAAGGCAAACATACTGGTAGACAAAGGAAGACATCAAAGCATCAAGACTGGAAACTTAAAGCAATATGTCTCCAAAACAGGAAATGCACAACAAAACAAATGAGGAACGAATGGGTGGAAACTGGAGTCAACGTCTGTGACCGAACTGTAAGAAACCGCCTAAAGGAAATGGGATTTACATACAGAAAAAGCTAAATGAAAGCCATCATTAACACCTAAACAGAAAAAAACAAGGTTACAATGGGCTAAGGAAGAGCAATCGTGGACTGTGGATGACTGGATGAAAGTCATATTCAGTGATGAATCGAGAATCTGCACTGGGCACGATGATGATGCTGGAACTTTTGTTTGGTGCCGTTCCGATGAGATTTTAAAGATGACTGCCTGAAGAGAACATGTAAATTTCCACAGTCATTGATGATATGGGGCTGCATGTCAGGTAAAGGCACTGGGGAGATGGCTGTCATTACATCTTCAATAAATGCACAAGTTTATGTTGACATTTTGGACACTTTTCTTATCCCATCAATTGAAAGGATGTTTGGGGATGATGAAATCATTTTGATGATAATGCTTCCTTCCATAGAGCAAAAACTGTGAAAACATTCCTTGAAAAAAGACACATAAGGTCAATGTCATGGCCTGCAAATAGTCCGGATCTCAATCCAATTGAAAATCTTTGGTGGAAGTTGAAGAAAATGGTCCATGACAAGGCTCCAACCTGCAAAGCTGATCTGGCAACAGCAATCAGAGAAAGTTGGAACCAGATTGATGAAGAGTACTGTTTGACACTCATTAAGTCCATGCCTCAGAGACTGCAAGCTGTTGTAAAAGCCAGAGGTGGTGCAACAAAATACTAGTGATGTGTTGGAGTGTTTTTTTTGTTTGTTTTTCATGATTCCATAATTTTTTCCCTCAAAATTAAGTGAGTCCATAATTTTTCCCCTATGCTTGGTTAAAAAAATAACCATTACTGACTACCACATTTTTTGTTCTTGATTTCTTTTAGTGTTTCTTAAATCCAGAAAGTTGCCATTTGAAATAACTTCAGTTTTGTGCCATGTCTGTGATCTGTTTTTTTTAAAACAAAATTAAACAACTGAATGAACATCCTCCAAGGCCGGTGATTCCATAATTTTTGCCAGGGGTTGAAGTATAGCATTGTGCCGAGTGCCATCCGATAAAACATCGGCCATGTTATACGCCAGTGTGAATGAACCCTTAAGCTAGTTATTACCATAGAATAAAGGCCTGTTTACACTGGCTGACCTAAATGACGGCTCATCAGCTACTGCTTACAGATGGCGGTGGTTCAGTAGCCTGTTCACACAGGCAGACCCGGCTTCAAATGTGCACACAACGATCCCGTAATAGATCAATTAATTCTCATAAGCTGCCATTGTTCTCAGTGGCGCAAGTCCTGCTTGCACAAAGATGATTTTTTTGTGCCGCTCAACAGATTATTTCACCAGATGAACAAGCGTTTTCCTCATTTGTCGTGTGATCAGCAGCCTGTTTAGACTGCACCATTATCGTGAAATGAACGTTCCTATGATAATTGTGTAGTGTAAATGGACCTTAGCAGTCAGCCTTTAGATTATTAGTTATCACACTCTATATCCAGAGGATATAGAGAAAAAAAAAAAAGAAAATTAAAGGGATTGTCCTGGACTTTTATATTGATGATCTATCCTTTGGATAGGTCACCAATATCAGATCGGTGTGAGGGTGACACTGGGCAACCCCAGCCAATCAGCTGTTACTGGAGTTTGTGGAGGCTGGATGTGCTCAGTTGTGGAGCTGCACAGCATAGCTCCATCAGCTTCTAGTGACCATGGCCGGGTACTGCCCATCCGCGAAAAAATATGAATCAATAGGATGCAGATGTGCAGTACCTGGTATTTGTGGCACTAGTCTTTATCATGAAAAGAGTATTCAACACACTTGGTAATAGACAAGCCTCAGTCAGTTGTCTAACTCCGACCATACATATTAGATTGTTCGGCTGGTCATTTGGCCATCAGCTATCTCTCCCATACATAAGAACTCATTTGTTCTCACTGAGAAAGCCGCCAACAGACTTTTGTGCTTATGGCTTTTCTCTGTGAACACAGCAGTCGACAGTCCGAAATTAGACATTATCACCATTTCTATAAAACTAATTTCCTGATTATTGGCCTTTCTAATTAGAACGCCAATCATTCCATGAACGAGCAAAATGGTCGTCGGCTAACAGATTACTTAAAAATTATCATTCTTGGCAGCACGATGTCCTGCTGAGCACATTGATATCTATGTGAAAATATTGAATATGGTGATGATTGTTTTGTGCTAGAGTTATTGCGAATCGATTCACAGGACCCGATCCATTGACTTCATCAGTAATCCGAGAACCGTCAGTATTCAGAGAGCCCAGAGAGCTGCCTCCTATCTCCCGGCATTTGCGTCAGCTTGCAACAGTGGCATTGAGCCAAATCTAAAGAAGATCCGCAGATGTCAGGATATAGGAGACGGTTCTCAGGTACCAGCAGTCACAGGTCACTGACATGGTCTATATACTGAGTCATGCAAACCGATTTACATCAACTCTATTCTGTGCGCATGGAAGTGCGATGGTTAACCTGTCTAAAATGGCCATCAAATGACCGCCGAGCAACCTGATGTAGCTAGTCAGTGGTCATTTAACACATACGATTGGCCATTGTAAAAGCACTATACTTCACATTGCCAATAAGAATATATGCAAATGAGTGCAATTATACTAATTATTTCCACAGCTCACAGCAGATCCCCAAAGAAAATAGGAAGCCCATGTAATGGCGATTAGACAAGATGAAGCACGGACACAGACAGAAAATAGAATGAGCAAATGCTGGGGCCCAATCTGTCTAGACAGAAAAGTACAGGAAAGGATACTCACTGCAATCCAAAAAAAACTTAAAAATACCAACTCTTCTGATTGCAAAAACACCTGAGATCACACGATCTCTACCACCTAAATCAGATCTCTGGTGTAAAAAAACTAAGCCACAGCCACTGAAAAAACAGGAAAAAGCAAATGAACAAATAACAGTGGCTTCAGATAAACTGAGAGGAGCACAAGCCCCCCGGAGGGGACCTGGCAGACCTTCACAGAAGTGCAGGGAACAATGCAAAAAGCAAGCACAAAAATAAAAGCAGAAAATATCTTATCTGATAGCAGAAGATGCAGGCAAGACTCAGCAAACTTCCAAATGAACCTGGAACCACAATTGAGACAAGAACAATTGATCACCGGCAACCATCATGGGAGGGAACCTCCTTATATCAGACCAGTCAGAGATCCCAGATTGCCATTCCTCGCTGAAAGGTTCAGTACTGTCTGTAACCACCAGAGGGAGCCTCTGCTCAGAAACCATCTCTAGCACATTCATAACAGTACCCCCCCTTGAGGAGGGGTCACCGAACCCTCACTTGTGCAACCAGGCCGATCAGGATGAGCTCGGTGATAGGCACGGATCAGTCTCCTAGCATGGATGTCCGAAGCAAACACCCAAGAATTGTCCTCCTGACCATAACCTCTCCACTTAACCAAATACTGGAGTTTCCGTCTAGAAAAACAAGAATCCAATATTTTCTCAACCACATACTCCAGATTGCCCTCAACCAAAACAGGGTCAGGAGGCGCAGCCATAGAAACCACTGGCTCGACAAACCTCTTCAATAAGGACTTGTGGAACACGTTATGGATCTTAAATGTCCCTGGAAGAAGCAAACGGAAGGAAACAGGATTAAGAATCTCCATGATCTTATAAGGTCCAATGAACCTAGGCTTAAACTTTTGAGATGCAACCCTCATAGGGATATTTCTTGAGGACAACCAAACCAAGTCCCCCACTTTAAACCGAGGACCATTAGTCCTATGCCGGTTGGCAAACCGTTGGGCCTTCTCCTGAGAGAGAGACAACCTCTCCACTACCTGGTCCCAAATCTGCTACATTTGCTCCACAACAGAGTCAACACCTGGACAGACAGAAGCCTCCGCCTGTCCCGAAGAAAATCGAGGGTTAAACCCAAAATTGCAGAAAAATGGAGACATCAAGGTGGCAGAGCACGCCCTATTATTAAGAGCAAACTCAGCCAAAGGCAAAAAATAGACCCAGTCATCTTGATCAGCAGACACAAAACATCTCAAATAAGTCTCCAAGGTCTGGTTTGTTCTCTCGGTTTGTCCATTGGTCTGAGGATGAAAAGCAGAGGAGAAAGACAATTGAACACCAAGTTTAGAACAAAATGTCCTCCAAAATCTGGAAACAAACTGGACTCCTCTGTCAGACACAATGTTCTCCGGAATGCCATGTAACCGAAACACGTGCTGAAGGAACAAAGGCACCAATTCGGAGGAGGAAGGTAACTTAGGTAATGGCACAAGATGTATCATCTTGGAAAACCTATCACAGATTACCCAGATAACGGTCATTCTCTGAGAAACAGGGAGGTCGGAAATAAAATCCATAGAGATATGGGTCCATGGCCTCTTGGGCACAGGTAATGGCATTAACAAACCACTAGAGCGAGAGCAAGGCTTGGAGCGAGAGCAAGTCCCACAGGACTGCACAAATTCCCTGACGTCACGAGACAAAGTAGGCCACCAAAAGAACCGACTCACCAAGTCTCTGGTACCAAAATCCCGGGATGACCAGCCAACGCGGAACAATGAATCTCAGACATCACACTCTTCTTCCACTGGACTGGGACAAACAATTTCCCAATAGGGCAGCGCTCAGGTTTATCCACCTGACACCCTTCCAGAGCCAGTCTCAAATTGGGCGAGATGGCAGAAAGAACTACACCCTCTTTCAAAATAACAGTAAGATCAGATAACTCAGGAGAGTCCGCTAAGAAACTAGTCGAGAGGGCATCCGCCTTAACATTCTTAGTGCCAGGAAAAAAAGAAACCACAAAATTAAAACGTGTGAAAAACAAGGCCTACCTGGCCTGTCTAGGATTAAGTCGCTTGGCTGATTCGAGATAAACCAGATTCTTATGGTCCGTGAGGACCACCACCTGATGTTTGGCTCCTTTCAGCCAATGTCTCCACTCTTCAAAGGCCCACTTCATGGCCAATAACTCCCGATTACCCACGTCATAATTACGTTCAGTTGGAGAAAATTTTTCTAGAGAAAAAGGCACAAGGGTTACTCTTAGAGGTCTCTGGATCTCTTTGAGACAAAACGGCACCTGCCCCAATTTCAGAGGCATCAACCTCCACCTGAAACGGTAGAGAAACATCAGGCTGCCGTAGAACAGGAGCAGAAGTGAATCTCTGCTTAAGTTCCTGAAATGCAGAGACTGCCTCAGGAGGCCAATTCATCACATCAGAACCCTTTTTCGTCAAATCAGTCAATGGTTTAACAATACCGGAGAAATTACCAAAAAATTTACGATAAAAATTGGCAAAACCCAAAAATCTCTGAAGAGCCTTTAATGAAGTAGGTTGGACCCAATCACAGATGGCCTGAACCTTGACCGGGTCCATTTCAATAACAGACGGAGACAAAATGAATCCCAGAAATGAGACCTTCTGTACGCCAAAAAGACACTTTGATCCCTTCACATACAGTGCATTCTCTCTCAAAATCTGGAACACAGTCCGAACATGTTTCACATGAGAGTCCCAGTCATTGGAAAAAATCAAGATATCATCCAAATAAACAATCAGAAATTTATCCACAAAATCCTGAAAATATCATTCATGAAGGATTGGAAGACGGAAGGAGCATTAGTGAGCCCAAAGGGCATCACTAGGTACTCAAAATGCCCCTCTGGGGTATTAAACGCCGTCTTCCATTCATCCCCGTGCTTTATGCGAATAAGGTTATACGCCCCCCTGAGGTCAAGCTTGGTAAACCAACTAGCACTTTTCACCCTGGAAAACAGGTCAGAAATCAAGGGTAACGGATATTGATACTTCACAGTGATCTTATTCAAGAGACGATAATCAATACACGGCCTCAATGAACCATCCTTTTTGGCCACAAAGAAAAAACCGGCACCCAAGGGTGAAGAGGATGGTCTGATATGACCCTTCTCCAATGACTCCTTGATATAAGATCGCATAGCATCGTGTTCAGGTACAGACAAGTTAAAAAGGCGACCTTTAGGAAATTTACCACCAGGCACTAATTCAATAGCAAAATGGTGGAAAGAAGACCTCTTGTGGAAACCACCGAATGGTATAAAATTCAATATTTTATTAGAACAATAGTATTATGAGGAACAGCCTCATAAATAGTACTGAAAGGTACAAAGTACAAAATTTAAAAACACAAAAGGGACGTATACTTCCATAGGACACATCAAATGCTGCCTGCAGTAGTCAATAATTCAAAATTTGTAATGTAGGATATAGCTAAACAAACACCTATATAAAGATGTAACATTCTATCAGCTCAGTGGCCGGCATAACAAAGCTATTTGGCAACATTTTGCTAAGCATATGTAAAACCAATATCAACTATGGGAAGGTATCGCTGGACTAAATATGCCCATAATTAGGTAATCACATTCATCGTTACTCAGCATGTCTCTGCTTTAACCCTTTTGCTCCTTTCCCCCTAACCAGCTGGGATACTGTTGTCTGTTACCTGTATGGATGCTGCTCAGTTCCCAGCTCTGCTGCGTAGCCGTACTTGCGTGAGTGTCTCTGCTGCGTTGCATGACCACCCGCATGTGCGGTCCCTGACCTGCTGTAAAAGCCATCCGTAGCTTGCAAAGTCCTCTGCACTGGTGCATGACTTACTACGTGTGTGGCAGCAGCCACTGTCGGGTTCCCTCTGTGTTGAGCTGTTGTCACGGGTGTGTCGCGGCGGGAGATCGTCGCGATTGCACACCCTGACTTCGCACAGCTGAGTTTCTGGTGCTGGGTGTTTTTCAGCACTGAGGGAGTTAATTCTTTCTCTCTCGATGCTGGACAGACCAGCCTCGCCCAGCTGCGATTGATGTTTTGTTAATTAGCTTCCTTCATATACCTGCTGGTCTGCTGGGGAAGTTGCCGGTGAAAGCATTCATTCAGACCAGCAGAGCGGATCGTTTCTGAGAAGACTTAAGCTAAGAGTGCCTGTTGTGGTTTTTCCTCTCCTCGCTTATTGTTTATCTTCTTAACCTTTTGTGTTCCTCTGTAGTGGAAGTTTTGTATGCAAGGCAGTGTTTTCTTTACCCCCTGTCTGTCTCGTTTGTATTTGACTGTGTGTAAGCTGTTGCCTGCCCATTCCCTGTGGTGGTAATCTGGGTCCTTCTCAGGACTAGATTACAGTGGTCAGGGATCTACAGGAGACAGGGTTACGCTGGCGGCCTGGACCTCTGTACCATTAACAGTACCTCCAGGTAGAGGGACTAGTCAGGACCTCAGTTCAGGGTCAGCGTAGACCCCGGTCCACCTCTATCCTGAGACAGCGTTTCACGTGCACAGTATAGACCCACAATACATTGGATATTATGTCAGGTAAGACATTGCTGGCAGATTCTACGTATACATGTAGATATTTTCTATAATATGAAATATAGAGTGTTGTCTCATTAGATATATGTTACTATCATAGAATATATCTGTTATACGTCATGACATTTTCACCGGCCACTTCTAAAAGATTCTCCCCAGCTACCATGGATCCAGTAGCCCAGTTAGCTCAGCAGTTGCAGAGTTTGTCCATGGAGCTGACGGACGTTAAGTCCAAGGTTTTGTACCCCCGGGAGCAAACCAGATCTGAACCTAAAGTGGCTCTCCCGGACAGGTTCACTGGTGGGCGGGACAAATTTTTTACCTTCCGGGAGGCTTGTAAATTATATTTTCGACTACGGCCTCGGTCTTCGGGGAGTGAAGACCAGAGGGTGGGAATTGTCATCTCGCTCTTACAAGGGGACCCTCAATCCTGGGCGTTCTCTCTTCCTCCAGACTCCCGGCTCTCCAGTCAGTAGATCGATTTTTTACAGCCCTGGGTCTGGTATATGATGACCCGGATCGGGTCTCCCTTGCTGAAATGAAGTTACGTAAGATACAGCAGGGAGATCGTCCGGCGGAGGAATTTTCTTCTGAGTTCCGTAGATGGGCCACAGATACTCAGTGGAATGACCAAGCTCTTAGGAGCCAGTTTTGTCAAGGATTATCTGACAAATTAAAAGATGTGTTGGCTCAGTATGATTCTCCCCTGTCACTGGAGGCCGCTATGGCCCTTGCGATTCGCATTGATAGACGGCTTCGAGAGAGGTGCGAGGTAACTCCGCCCCCTGTGATGACTCCACCTTCTACTATAGTCCCTCATATTGAGGTTCCCCTGGTTTGTTCTGAGGAGCCTATGCAGTTAGGAGGGACATCGTTTCGATGGAGGGGATCGGCGGTGCGCCGCAAGACAGGAAAGTGTTACTTCTGCGGGAGAAAGGGACATTTTGTTGGGGGTGTCCATCCCGTACTTTGCTGAGCAAGGAGTCGCCGGAAAACTGTTGATCCCAGGTTGTGTGGTGGACGACAATCTGGGAGTATGTATTTCGTCCCCAAGTCCGTCTCAGTTTCTCGTACCAGCGGAGGTGGTGGTAGGTACAAGAACTGAGAGGATTTCTGTTCTTCTGGATAGTGGGGCCGCGGCTAATCTGGTGGACGCTCGGTTTGCCCAGGTGCAAGGTATGCAACTGAGTGTATTGGCCAAACCTATCCCTATATTCTCTATTGACGCCAGGCCTCTCGGTCAAGGTAGCTTTGTGCAAGCCGTGCATAACATAGACCTTCGAGTGGGGGCAATACATAAAGAACTATTGTCTTGTTATGTGTTGGAGGGCCTTCCCACTCCTATTGTGTTGGGACTTCCTTGGTTAACTAAACATAACCCAGTTATTAATTGGCAATCCAGAGAGATAAGCCAGTGGGGTGAATTTTGCCATAGTAACTGCATAAACACGGTCATCGGTGCGGTTGTGCCTAGAACCTTACCTCCTTTTCTGGAGGACTTTGAGGATGTGTTTTCAGAAGAGGGGTGTCAAGAATTACCTCCTCATCGCGCGTATGACTGTGCTATAAAATTGCTTCCTGATGCTAAGTTACCTAAATCTAGGTTATATAACCTTTCTGGTCCTGAGAGGCAAGCTATGAAGGATTATATTTTGGAAAGTCTAGCCAAGGGGCATATTATACCTTCATCTTCCCCAGTGGCCGCGGGGTTCTTCTTTGTGAAGAAAAAAGATGGAGGCCTACGCCCTTGCTTGGATTTCCGTGAGCTTAATCGGATTACGGTCCGAGATCCGTATCCGCTCCCACTTATTCCTGATCTCTTCAATCAGATTGTGGCGCCAAATGGTTCTCTAAGTTGGATCTCAGGGGGCGTATAATCTGATTAGGATAAAGGAGGGGGATGAGTGGAAGACGGCGTTTAACACTCCGGAGGGACATTATGAGAACCTTGTCATGCCTTTCGGTCTGACTACTGCCCCGGCGGTGTTTCAACATTTTGTTAATGACATCTTTCGCCACCTAGTGGGACAGTTTGTTGTCATTTATCTTGATGACATCTTAATTTACTCGCCGGATCTTGTGTCTCATCAGGAGCATGTGAGACAGGTGTTGCAGATCTTGCGAGACAATAAACTGTACGCCAAATGGGAGAAGTGTGTATTCGCCGTACAGGAACTTCAGTTTTTAGGATTCCTGGTGTCAGCTTCTGGTTTCCGTATGGACCCTGGGAAAGTGAAGGCAGTGCTTGAATGGGATCGGCCAGAGGATCTTAAGGCACTGCAGCGTTTCCTGGGGTTTGCTAACTACTACCGGAAATTTATTCGTAATTTCTCATCCATTGTCAAACCTCTCACTGACATGACAAAAAAAGGACGGATTTTTCTAGGTGGTCTGACAAAGCTTGTCAAGCATTTTCCTCCTTGAAAAAATGTTTTGCTTCAGCACCCATACTCATCCAACCTGATGCATCACAA